>VWPW01025469.1:0-82632 GCA_013389825.1 Crypturellus undulatus | reverse complement strand
CAGCGGAAGTCCCGCCCCCGACGGCCCGCAGGCGGCGCGCGGATTGGGCAGGGCCGCTAGAGGGGCGGGGCTCCTCACCAAGGCGCCGCGCGCCTATTGGTGGAGAGAGCCGCCCGTCCGCCGAGGCACCGCCCCTGCGCGCGCGCGCGGCAGCCGGAAGGCCGGCGCGAGAGAGGCCGGGGAGGGGGGGGCGAGCAGCGGAGCGGCGCGCGCCGTTGCCAGGCAGCGCCCCCCCCCCCTCCCCCGAAGCGACCGTTAGTGACGGTTGGAGCCGGCCCCCGGCCGCCCGCGCGTTACCCCGCGCTTCCCTAGGGGACAGTCAGCCTCACTGCAGCCCCCCGGCAGGAAAGCGCCATCCCCCTGCTACAAAGCAGCCCGGAGAAGCGTTTCCCGCTTGAGCCTGGCTTGGAGCTCGCGTTCGTTTCCACCGAGCACTGAAATTCCTGCTGCAGCGCGGAGGACGCTCTGGTCACCTCTGTAACGGCATGCGCTCGCGTCACGGGCATGCGGGAAGGGCTACGTCTCCCCGCAGGAAACATTTTGCACAAGCTGAAAAACAGAAGTTCGGTCGACTAAAATATCTCTGAAGTCCCCAAGCACAGGTGTGGAACGGCGCTTCAGCGCAGGCTGAACTATGCTGAACTCGCACAAAACACCTCGGAAAGACAGAGGCCCCTCAGAGCCCTCGATCGGATCAGGCGGCTCCGCAGCGGCAGCGCCGCAGGCAGCCTGGGCTGCCGGCTCCCCGCGAGAGGGCTCGGAAACACCCGTGTGCGTCCCAGGCTGCGGCAAGAAACGCGTCTCAGGATAAACCCTGAGCGTAAGGGCGCTGTCCTAGTGCTCTTTCCCAAGTTGTGCTTGTTCAAGTGTTTATTGCTGACCCTGAAGCGTTCCCGCTCGTCCTTGTGACTGCTGGAAGAGCCGGGTGAGCTCCCTGGCACCCTGCTCCAGGAAGCAGCCTCCGAGGCAGGAACGCAGCGAAAGCAGACGAGTTCATCTGCAGGTCTTTATCGGAACGGCTTGCCCGAAGCTTTACCCCTCTGGCAAAAAAAAGACCCTCAGAGAAATACCATTTAGGGAAAAAATAAACCCCACCACTGCCGCTGTTGACAGCACTTGTGTGGAGGTCTCAGAGCACTCCATAGGGAACTTGCTACATTTTTCTGTATAACATCGGCCATAAAAATCAAGCAGCAGGCTGAAGAAGTCTTGGAATGTCCAGCATGACTAGCTTGACATTTTGGAAGCTAAAAGCACAGGCCGTAGGGACAGGTGATAACAGCAGCAAGCAAATTAGATAAGAGGGAACATGCACAGAAGTCGGGACTTCCTCCTGCTCCTGCTGGAGGGCAAATTCCCTAGGTGCTGCAGGGATGCTATGCGGGACAGACGGAGCAGCCGGAAAGCTGCCGTTGTGGGTTGGTACTTCACAGTATAGCTCATTTTTGGCCATAACCTTTTGGCCTGTGCAAGTAAATATATGTTTTTTTCCCAAGTTGTTTTGCAATGCCTACAAAAGGGAAAATAACTGCCCGTCATTGTCGATTTGCTAATTAAATGTTAAGTGTCTTGCCAGCTCAGCCTAACACAGCAGCATTTTTTTTTTCAGTCTGAGAAAAAGGAAAGAAGCACGCAGACATCTTCATATAATTGCAGTTCATTTCAGCACATCCCCACAAGAGCCTCAAGAGTTGACAGTCTGCTAGGCTGGAACTAGCGCGCTGTAAAATAAACTGCTTCATAGAGACATTTTTTATTAGGTATCTATCACTAACCCGATCTAATAATTCTTTGTGCGCAGAGCAGTGAAGTGAGAAACAATGTTTCATAAACCCATCAGCACGGAGGCAGCTTTAGTGCCTTTGAGGCCATAATAGCTTCCCCGTCCAAGCCAGCCCTCTAATCAAATTAAGGAAACTCGCGCAGACCTGTAAATCTTAACTGGAGCAGCACTACCTTCTAAAACGTCTGCTGTGTAGCCTCATCTGCTACCTACCGTTTTATTGGAGTCATTTAGAGTTCGTGGGACAGAAATGCTATCTCTGGAAGAGCTGAATGTGTTCCTGTGCTGGGAAGAAGCCTTTTTATGTCCACACAGGTATCGTTAGACCATTTCCATTTTCTGTACCTCAGGGCCCAGGGAAACATTGCTGGGGTACCTTTCCTAACTCCCACTCTCCTTTGCATTTTTGGAGGGTGGAGGTATTGAACCCACGGTGACACTGCTAAAAAGCTTAAATTGTGCATCCTTAAAACACGCACCCTTCACACATGCAGTTTTTTCACACACACCATTGTCTGCGTTCCCCTTGGTTTATTTCATTATTTTTTAGTCTAATTGCAGGGAGTTAAACAACAGGATGGACCAGCAATTCCTCCCAAGGCAGAGATGCAGCAAAAGTTTTAACCAACCCCAAGCCGCACAATAGTTGGGTGATACTGAACTTTCCCAAACCGTGACCAAGGCAGCTCAGACAGCGTTAACCTTCTATCCTCATGCCTGCATATCTGCAGCAAACACAGCTGGCTTTGAGGAAACTTTTTTGCAGTGTCTCAGAGGGAAGTCGATCGCTTGTGTAGAAGAGGCAGGGAGAAGCATACACAGCTTCAGAAAACACATTAAAAATTTATTTTAAATATATTATAAAAGGAAGTCCATTCAACTTTAAAAACACTAGGCATTCTATCAATGATTCCCAATTTATGAAAGCTACTACATTAAAGTGCTAGAGTCCTTTACCACCCAGATATTAGGCTGTTGGTCCTAATATGCACAGAAATAAATATACACTGGTTCAAGAGACATAACCCAGTTTTACAGATAAAATGCATGCAGTACAAGGATAGACAAACTTAGACCTTATCACCAAGATCCTGGAAAATGCATATTAAAATGAATTCCATTCATCATCCAAGAGGCTAAAGCTATTTGTTACCATTACATACGGGCTAATGTTTTAGTCCATTAGCCTGATCAGTTTTTACCTTGTTTCCTTGTCCAAGTTCACATTTGCTTACTTGATAATTGGGATTAGAACTTGCTTTTCTGGAGTTGAACAACTAGCTTAGAGACCACAAGGATCCAGAGGCTCTAAAGAAAACCTCCAAATCCCTCACATTTGCTGGAACCATTTAAGCCTCTGGGTAATACAGAAGCATCAAGAAAGCTCAGAGTAAAGCAAATAAAAGGAGCATACTTGGCTAGCAAAAGCAAAAAACAGACATAGGATTTTTATTAGGATTTCCATAATCTGCCACTCTAGTTTTATACACAGATCTCCAAGTTAAAGCATGAAACTAAGAATGAACAACCAGAGCAGGAGGTCAGTTTTTGTCAGTTATACTTTAAATTTATAACGCAGCTAAGGCAATCTGACTGGTTAAGGAGGAACATGAAATGAATTGATGGGGCAGTGATGAATCCTGGTGGACATTTCAGATTGCAGCTTTCTCATTCCCATTCTATCATTTAACTCTCCCCTCCATCCTAACCAGGTGAAGAACTGCAGCTCGTGTTAAGATATGGACATGACACTTGCTAGTGCAGCAAATACAACACTTCAAGGTAAATATTACACAGGTTGGGAAATTGCAGCAGACTTGCCTTGCTTAGGATCAGGCAATAGAGCACTGAGGAACTGGAGCAGATCCCAAGACTCCTCTCTCCCAGTCCAGCTCCCTTTCACTACATCCTGTGAAAGCCTTTTAACTCTAACCTCAGAGACACCAAGGATTAACCTCAAGCTACTCACCATTTTGACAGCTTGCTACCTAAACAGGTGCTCATACTAAATAACTATTAGAATGGGAGTCACACCAGGACTGCTGTTTTGTCAGGTAATGATTGGTTTAGCACCATGAGGCTCCTTGGTTGCAAATGATTAGAAATACAGAAGGAGCATGAAATGCAGCACCTGGAATGGATGCATATGCAACTTGAATCCCACAGACTGCTAAAGCCAGCCTATATTAAACCTAACTCCTGGTTAAGGACTCTTTCAGTTGAAAACATTACAGGTTGAATGCTTGAGGCTGTCTATTCTCTGCCGTCAAAACCATTCAAATGTCTGTCTTTAAAGGTGATTTGAAATGAAAGATTATCTCTTTTTATGCAGCAGTTATGTGATTGTCCCATATGAGTTTTACGGGACAGGACAAAGACCTAAGTGACATAAGCCAGGGTTAACTACTATGGTGCTTCTAGAGTGGCTACAAGAGCACTGCGTTCTTGCAGTGCTACACATGGATGGTGCCTATTTGACTTTCAGTACATTGATATTTCAACACAACAGCTCCCTGCGAGGCGAGGAGGAAGTTTGCTGAGCGGAACTTTCCAGTAAAGTGACCAGTCTTGATGCACAGAAACTGCTTTCTTGCTACTTCTGTATTAGAGACTAAATCACACCTTTTAAGTGTTTCCCTGTTATATAAGGCATTGATTTTCCAAGAAACGCTTCTACCTCAGATTTAATATGCCTATAGGACTATTTCTGATTTGGATATTTAAAACATATAATGCAGAATCTTGGATGTAGGTGAAATGCATGAGCCTTTACCATGAGGTGAAACATCCAAAAATCAAGACATCTTCTGGTCTAGCTTTAGTGATTATGCTGTACCAAGCCAAGATGAAGCTACCATAATTTCCAAGGCTTCCTATTAAGAGTGACAGAAAACAAAACAAAACAAAAAAAACCCAGCCATTACAGGTATCAATTCAGTAGAGAAACACAGGAGCTTCCAAATTACTGTCTTTTGCCAAAACTATGCACTGAAGGTTGAACATTTAAAAAAACTACACAAACACACAAACACCACACAAGTCAAGCTCTCTCATACACCCCCTTATCACCCCAGCCCCCTCCCCTCTTGTCCAGCAAGGCACTAGGAAATGGTTCAAGTTTAGGCATTTGCTGTACATTTACATGTAAAAAGGCACGTCTTTATTTTAATGATGCTGTATTCTCCTTTCATTAAGGCTCGCATGTTCTTCTGCTGTAGCATGGAAAAGAAAATTCTCAGTCATGAAAGACACCTTGCACACGTAAGAGCACAAAAAACCTCTTACTCTGTTTCTTGGCCATAGAGATTAGCACCTATATAAATCAACAAGAGCTTCAAGAGCAAATCCAAGTATCATTATGTGAAATAACACATATCCAGGGATCTCCCTGTTGCCTGGCATTCTGATATTTAGAAGTAGAATTTATGCTGCTGTAGATAGAAGAGTTGTTTGAATATTTTTGGGGAAAATGAAAAGCATTTATTTTGCACTAGATAATCACTGCTATTTTATCTCCACTCTTGACATGCATGCAGATGTTAAGATTTGCTTATATATTCATGCTTTAGCAATTTTGCTTACAAATAACCCAAAGTAATTGGAATAATTAACCAGATTGCCCAGCAAAGGCTCAGCTAAAGAAGCAGATGATGAAATATAGCTTCTATTTCTCAGTCAGTGGATGGTTGGCTATATTAAGTCTTCTCTTAGTCAGCAAAACCTCTAGGGTATTGAAAAGTATAATTGATGTAAATAAATTAATAGCTCAAAGTCCTGCAAGCCAGTTAAAATGGTACAGAATTTGTGGGACATTTATCATACTTAGATGGCCAAGTTGGAGAAAACAGATCTGACTGACCATACTAAAAATAATACAGTGGGACCACTCCCATCCAAGCTCCAGAACACCTGTACTGGCAATCAGTTGTCAAACAGGAACTGTCTCAATATTGCCTAATCTTCTGGTGCATGCTGCCAAGAGCTGTCCTTGCTCACCAAATTAATACTAATAAGAGGTGAAAGACCTGCTTGTTACTGCAGTTCTCTCTGAGCACTAAGCATCCAGCAAGCCAAGCAGCTAGGACTCCAAAGCCCCATGCCAAAGGTGAGCCCAAGTACAAAGCAAACCCTGCATTTTAGAGATAGAAGCTAATCCTCTCATTAGAAAACAGAGAGGCACAAAGTTGCAAGCTGCAAGCAGAATGACCCGCACTCTATCGATAAATCATTTACTGTGTCCCAATAAACTGGCACTGTCCATGGACAAACAGCTTCTTATTCCATTCTTAGGTATGTCTTAAGACATACCTAAAGACAACTAGGCAGACCATTTAGCAATCCACAGTCAGCACAACTGGGCTAATGAGAGAACTAATAACTTAAGGAAAGCAACAGTCAGACACAAAGTAAGGGAAACTGATGTTCTCTTCCATAGAAATAAAAATGGCTGCTAATGACAGACATACTGCAGTTATGGAGAACTTAAGATGACAAATGCATTTGACACTGGTCCCACCTTTGGAGAAATGCTGCTGCAAAACTGTTCTTCATTCCCAAGATGTGAGACCCCAATATATTTGACAAATCCCAGGCCCAGCTGCCTGTGGTTCCCTTGCTCTGTGACTGCTCGTGCCAGGTGAGTTGGCAACACAGGGCAGGGATAGGCTCAGCTCAGGGAAGGAAGAGACAAGAAGCAAGAAGCAGAAGTGCTTTTAAACCTAACCTGCAGTCAATGCATCAAATCTAGCCGTCCAAGAGGCAGCTAGTTCTGTCCTATCTGCTTCCAGGTTCCAAACACAGGACTGCTCAGCCTCAAAGCTGCCCTCTAAAATGTGGACAATAATCCTGCTATTAGCAATATATTAAAAAAAAAAAAAAAAAAAAAAAAAAAGGTTTCTTTCTGAAGCTCTGCACAGTGGGCAGAAAGCCTGCTTGTTTCTTGACCCTAGGCAAAAACCTTGACTTCACAGCAGGGAAGGATATCCCAAAGCAGAACTTTCATGCCCCTCCAAAGAAAGTCCATTAATGGTGTTGTATCAGGGTCCCAGAGAGCTACCTCACTCTTCCCAAGAATGTTTCAGACTTTCATTTCCACTGCATGCTGCCTCTTCCTGTAGCATTCCCACATGGGCAGCTGGACAAAGTGCAGCCAAGCAATTGCTGGAAAAGGACTAGTACTATCGATTTGTGTAGCATCTTTGTAAAAAGCTAACTGCATGCTGATTCACAGTATTTAGCAGAAAATGTCATCCCTGTTTTCACTACAAGACTTAAGTCTGATGAACTACTGAACCTAGTTTTGTAGTAATTCATTTTAAATTGCTCTCTTTTTTAATATGCACTCACTACAGATAAGACTTGAAACCAGTGTTCTATTCATCTCTTAATATCACTATTTTTTTCTCCAGCTCTTAGGATGAAACAATCCTGGTTCCGTATCCAGGAGCTGCTGCAGCCAAATCAGAAGGGTAAGTATCTTGCAGCGCTGCCAATGGACAGGGCACTAATATGATTAAGGGGCTGCAGCATCTCTCATATGAGGAAAGGCCAAGAGAGCTGGGATTGTTCAGCCTGAGAAGAAAAGATTAAGTGGAGGGATCTTATCAATATGTGTATCTGAAGGGAGGGTGCAAAGAGGATGGGGCCAGAATCTCTTCAGTGGTGCCCAGCAATAGCATGAGAGGCGATGAGCACAAACTGAAGCACAGGAAGTTCCATGAGAACAGGAGGAAGAACTTGTTTCCTGTGAGGGTAATGGCACTGGAAGAGGTAGCCCAGTGAGACTGGGGAGTTTTGTATCTTCCTTGGAGATACTCAAAGCTGTCTGGACATGATCCTGTGCAGGGTGCTCTAGATAACCCTGTTTAAGTAGAGGGCTTGGATTACACGATCTCCAGGGGTCCCTTCCAACTTCAACCATTCTCCGATTTAACCATTCCATGTCCATGTTAAAAGAGATGCTGAATAACAGGCAAGTTTGGAGCTTGATACTGCGAAGCTCTTAGTGAACCCCTAAGAACTGCACTCACTTAGAAGCCCGTTGCAAATTTTTCACCTTGAGGATTCAGTGAGCAAACTGACTGCAAAGCGAATGGACCAGAAACACAGATTTTCCACTGCTCATAATTACAGTGGTATCTTCAGCACTGGGCTGCACCTCCTTTAGAGCGCATTCCTTTATCATTTCAAATGCAATAACACTAGGCCTGTTCAAAATACATTTTGGTGTAGGACAAAAAATACATTCTACATTCTGATGTCATTTTGGGGAGTGGGGGGGCGCAGAATCCATGACATGGGAGGACTGGAATATTGTGTTGAAGATTTTGCTTCTATGGACTTTGGAAGGTAAAGCGCATCTGTGTGAACACTTCAGCAGGTGGTATAGCAACTACAGAAAGTATTGTACTTCAAGAGTCATGGAGAACAGAATCATTTACACCAGACCCAGATGGGAAGTTAAAAAAAAAAAAAAAAAAAAAAAAGGTTTGAATTGTATTCCAGCTCCTCTAAACAGAGTTTCTGTTCCAGTCTCAACACAGAAGTGGGCTGGAAAAGCCTTTTGAATTCCACCATCCTCAGAAGAGAAGGATGCAGCATCTTCACAATAAAGACTGGCCTGCTAGTTAACACCTTCTCCTGAGATTCTCCCTTTTACCTTCATTAGCTATTAAAAAAAAAATATTCTTAAAAAAATTTTTGTAACCCTCCCCAGTAAAAACTATAATTGTTTCAGTCTCTTAAAGATCAAGATTTCTGTTAAATTTTTCCAAGACGGTTGAGTTTGTGTGTTCAAATATCCACTGCTGTGTTGGGGATGAAGGATTGCAGCTATTCATAAAGATCTTCCGGTCACTCTCACTGCAGTCCATACAGCTGCTGCTCACTGGATGGTAGAGGGTCTTGTCCTGGAGAAGAGAAGTTTGAATTGCGGTTGCCAAATGGAGAAGCATGATTATTTTAAAACAAACAGAAAGAAGTCTAAAAGCCAGGACAAGTCATTTTACCATTTGCCATGTAACCAAAGAACTTGTTCCACACTTCAGAGGCTGCAAAAAATGTGCTGCCTTCTCTCACCAGCCCTCTACCCCCTCCAACAGCATCTAGCCCAATGCTCATATTTGCACTGGGAAACTCAAAGGCTGCCTCTAAGCTCAGGTTCCCCAGCTGAGAGGCCATATTTTGCTGAGGCCTTTTCATGGCACTGTGCATACTGCACAGACTGCAAGGACTAGGAGAGAGCATTTATCAGAAACTTACCAGTTTACCACGTAAGCATTGCTTAGAGGGATTAATAAATCCTTTGGCATAATCTTCTGGTGTGTAAAACAAAATGATAAACCCATCACACCTCTTTGCAATCAGGTTTTTGGGAGGGTGTTGCACAGTGGTGCACAGAGATGTCACTGCCAGCTGTGGATTGGATTGCAAGGAGAATATCCATTTGCTTGGCCAGCCCTGGATGGATCGGGCTCAGCATTTCTACCTGGAGGAACAGGGGAGCTGCCTCTTTATTATAAAGTGCATTGTTGACACACTGACAACAAACTGCCCATAGATATTCTCAGCAAAGCCACATGGACAGAAGATTGAAACATGAGTGGTGCCATTTTAAGGAAACCCAGCTGCCTAGAGACAATCTGACACTTTAATACACATGCACAAACGCACACTCACTTTTCTGTATTTCCAGAGCTGGTTCCCCTTCATTCCGTGACAGTCATAGAGGGTCACAGGGCTGCTGTGAGAAATGGCATCAAAACAAAACTTCTTGGTATGCTGAGGATCCCCGGGACGGATGTCTTCTCTCCAGCTGAAGGTGAATATCTGCTGGGACAAACAGGGCCCTCAGGACAGCAGGGAATGGTGCTCCCAGCAGAGCGACATTCCCTTCTCTGCCCACAGGGTGGGGATCACCTCAGGGAAAGGACAAAACTCTTCCAGAGAACAAGTGATTCCACCTCTGGGGACGGAGACGGCTGTCTGGGGGGTCTGCATGCAGGTCTGTATGCAGGCAGCCTGTGGGCCAGCCTGCTAAACGAGGCTGTGCTGCTGCAGACAGTCGTGCTAGTTAGACTGGTACTATAAGCAGCCTCGAGTGTCTCTGCAATGCAGACACACATCGTGGACTGAGCGTGCAGCTGACCAGTTACACAATTTTCCATGTAGCAACAACGGATGAGAGCTGCAGGAGCTCCAAGTTACGCTGTCAGTAAATAACCTACTCCGCACAAGTGGCCTGCAGTCACCTTGAAAACAGCCTGTCCCTGTGCATTCTCAGACAAGGATCCATGGGAGGACCAGAGGAGCAAACGCCAGCGAAATGCTTCCTGGCACTCTCTGCTGCTGACTCTGCAATGATCTCTCAGGCTTTCCTGATCTCTTTCTTGGAGTGAAATGAAAGTGGGGGGAGTTATTACAGAAAAGAAAATAAAGGGCGTTAGCTCGAGGAACTAGCTATGCCCTATCAACACCTCACAGGCTTGGCCTTGGTATAAGCTGCAAGAGGCCAGCAGATAAGGCTGGGAAACCCCTCATCCACAGTACTGGAAGCTGAGAGCTCAGTGGAAACAACACCCCTCTGCTTCTGGTACTCATTGCTTGGCACCTGCTCTTGGCCACTGCTTGAGACTAGCTGCATCTTCAATCTAACCATTGTGGCTTTGCTTATGCGTTTTACACATCGTAAAAACTAAATCTCACAAGACACAGACTTGTTTAAATGCTGGTGCTGGTGATTTGTTTTCCTCTTTTACAAGAGGTGTGCAGGTTTCCTCCCCGAGCAGCACTAGGCAGCACAGTGCTGTCAGGTTATCAGCCCTCTCGGTCCCTGAGGAGCAGGGGCTCTTCTGGGGGCTCCTTTTGGAGACAGGTGAATAGTCCTCACTTTGCAGAGACATCAATGCGGGAATAAGAAAGATTAGTAAAAAACAGGGAACTCTTGGGAAGCAATACAGCCAAGAACTTTTGAAAGAAGCTCTTTTAAATCTCTCTTGCAAGACCACAATCACTTAGGTTCAGGCTACACAAAAAAATCGAGTACATTCTCCTGCTAAACATAAGCCAACACTAATTGTTCAGGAACCTCCTGACACAACAAGGACTGCACCCGAGTAAATTGGTTTCATTTCTAGTTTTCAAGCATCAAAATTGATATGCAACAACCCTTTATCTCCTATGACTGAAGCCATTCCCCGGAGAGTTATGTATAGCTCTGCGATAGAGGCATTGTTTTCTCCATCTTTTCTCAGCTCAGCTGCTGCAGTTTAGACAAACTAATAATTCCCTCCTTTCTTTTATAATAAAGCTGTCATTTCTGGCACCCTATACATCAAGAGGGTGAATCTATAGCCTGACTGGTTTCATCTCTCTCCAGGAATGGTTGGGTGTTTATAATGCATTTGCCTCCTGTCAGAAGAATGATAGTAAGTGGTTATTGAATGCACCTGCAGGGTCATTAATATGCATGATGCTCCTCTATCACTTCTTTCAGCACAACCTTTGAAGTTAATATTCACTTTGTTACCTATTACTGCTGCCTTGCTACTGCTTGCTTTTATTGTTTTGGCATATTGTTTTCTTGTGCTTTCCTTTGTTCATTCGGAGGACTTCAAAGCGTGGGGAAAAGCTCCGCACAGAGTCTGCCAGGCTCCAGACCCTGCCACCAGCACAAGCCACATCCTGCCGCAGAGCTAATCAAGTACAGCTAGTGCATAAGCCTTGGGGTGCCCAGCACCCTCCTGTTCATCTGGCAACGTCCTGTACCTTGTTCCCCTGAGAAGTGAGGCCGTTTCAGCATTATGATCACAGTCCAGATGGATTTTACAGACACTTGGTTCTCCATCCCAGAGTTTGTTTAGGAGCAGATGGGTTATCAGAGGGACTATTACCTGCACATTGTTCCATGCTGCCTCTCCTCTGTCCTTCACACAGCTTTCCAGCCTCAGGGGTGATCCTAGGGCTCCATGCTTAGTATCCACACACAGTCCAGTCCCTACATTGCGTATCTGAAAGAATAAAGCAGTCGTTATGTCTCCTAACTCTTACGAAGTTACAGCCAAAAAGAAAGGCTTAAGCTGCTGCAACTAGTGGCAATATTTGTATGAAGACGGGTTTAACTTAACCATCCAAGTGAGCTGGCAGATCATACCTGAAAGGAAAGCACAGGCGTTTCATGCCATACAATAACATGCAGGACACAGCAAACCATCAGTTAGAGGACTGCAGATCCCACCGGTCTGCTGTGTTTAACAGCCCAAGCTTTGTGATTCCTCTCCGTAAGTGCAGCTGCCTTTCAGAGCCTGCCATGGCACTCCTGGCTTACAGATGGGAAAGCTGCAGAGTAGGAGCAGAGTAGCTCAAAATATTTGTGCAGCTCTTTGAAGATATACAACTTCTATTATTGCTCAGCTGCCTCCTAATCTTAATCCTCCCCATTAGAGTCTTTTGTCTTCTACTAAATATATGAAGTGCAGAACAAGCCAAGTTTCTCCTTGGAGCTGTGCACTAACAGGAACTGCTGCATAAGCAGCTGCAACTGCTGCTGTCCTCTGAGCACGGCCAAAACAATGCGATAGCAAGCAGGATCTTTATAACCCACTGCCACTGTGCTCACAGCAAACAGGGGCATAAGAGTAACAGTAATTTAACAAAACTGCAGCTGGTTTGCCCGCTGCAGATTTCAGAGCAATAAACTTGCTGGACTTGCCTCTCCCCAGGCAGCTGCTGGAGGCTCCACGGGTGGGTAGAACTTCGGCAAGTCCCACGCGACCTCGTTCATGAACCACTTGAAGCTTTTGCAGTTGAGGTTGTTGCGAAGTTCCTTCTGAGCCGCCACATCCCCTGCAGAGAGATGCCGGTACTCTGGTCTGCGCTGGTAGATGTATTCTGCATACTCGTCCATCCACACCTCAGCCACACGCTTCAAGTTCTGTGTGGGGAACGGCCACAGGCGTGAAAACAAAAGGGGAAGGAGAGAAGTTACATGAGAATGACACAAGCTGTTGAAATCAGTATTCTGAACAGCACTCGTGTGTTTGCTCAGAAGGGATTTTCTTTCACTTCTACTCTTCTCCCTCCAGCTTTAGAACCAAGATTATTTGTATTATGCTCTAGGTCCAAGGGACTTGGAAAGACATTTTCAGTTGAAGTCAGAACTGATTCTGACACCTTGCCATTATATCTAGTTCCCCATGGCTAAGAAAACGTTAGTCAAGTTTTTTTTTTTTTTTTTGAAGAGGAGGGGGTTATTATTATTATTGTTATTTTTTTCCTACTCTTTCAAAAAGCAGCAGAGAATGATGCTGGTAAATACCCCTGGGCATTCAAAGGTCCTAACAAAAACAAAGAAAGAACCACCAACTTCCCTTACATCTTTCCTACTCTATTCCCTGTAGGAATGGGACTTGTAGCCCCTCATTCTACACGGCATTAATTCAAAATACTCTCCCACTGCTTGCATAAAAAACAGTTTAAGAACTCAGAGACACTGCAGGAATTTACATTTCTTAGACAATGACCATTCAAAACAGAAGCAAAGGTTTTACTTCCTGCTAATAGTATATTTCACATTTTTTTAGATTTCTTTAGATTCACATTTCGTTCCTTAAAATCATGCTTTTCGTATAAATACTATCTCAAGCTTTGTACTGGCTCTGCAATGAAACTTCTCTCTCCTGTTGGAAGAAACAGGCAGAAGCGCACAGAGCAAATCCAAGGGTCTCTGCAGCCCTTCCATTTTAATCCCTGTTGTAACTGGGGGTCAGCAGTGACACCACCCTCCTGCCGTAAGCGCCCTGCTGCTGGACACAGCACATCCAGGAGACCTGCAGACTCTGGCCTTTGCCCTGACCATGGTGGGTCCGTTCTTGCCACAACACCCTAGCGTGAGACGTGCCCATGGTTCCAGTCTCCCAGATTTGCTGTCCCCCTCTCACAGGCCATTTACTTCCCACAAAACTATGATGTTAAGGAAAAGCAGCATCCTGCCTGCCCCAAACGCAGCCTGTGCAAAACAAGACCTGACGCTCATCCCAAGCTGACTTTACAGTCTCAGATGGCAGGACAAAACCTTCCTTACACCTGCGCCCCACCACCTTCCAGCACGATGAGAAGATGCAAGACCTAAATGTTTAGGTCAAAAAAAAAAGGAAAAAAAAAAACTTCAGCTCCTTCCTGGCCAGGTCATCGCCAGACAGAATAGAATTAAATCTTATAACTAAGGCAAAACTATGAAACTGAGAAACCTTTTAATGCTATGCAAGATCTAAGACTGCAAGCACAAGGTCCCCTTTTGTAATTTTTAGTTTTGCAGCCTTCCTGCGTCTATGATTTTTTTCTCCCACCAGAGGGCAATGTCAACCCTTCTCAATATGAGAAGGAACTGGAGAAAGCCAGTGCAGGGTAAGCAAGGGCAGCTGCTTCTTTGGGCCACACTAAATTAAGAAATAAGATGGCACAGAAGTTTCCATCACGGAGAATCACAGCGCGCTCATCCAGTGGACTGTGACACTTGAAGCTGAGAGGTCTTTCAATCACCAGACCACAATCCCTGTGCTGCAGCCCGCTCATGCACAGCTATAAAACGCCAGCTATCACACAAACGCCGCCCTATCTTGGTTTTATGGGAGATTCCATGGCCAATGCCTGACTGCCAAGTCGCACCCTGACGATTTGCAACGCTGCCCCGTGTCTGCATAAGAGGCTGCAGCTCTCTACGGTCACCTCCCTTAGCGTCTGACATCCCCCTCTGCTAAAGCTGCACAACTACAGGGCCTGAATTTGTCCCCATTGCGGGATGACAGGAAATTGCCGTCTCCGAGTAGGCATGGGAGGAGGAGGGACGTCACTGCCACTTACTCGTGCCAGGCTGACTCCTGTTGGAACTTTGTACGGAACGTATTTTCTGTAGATATGGCCCACTCTAGAGCAAGGGATGTCCTCCATGCGACCCCCACACATCCAGACCTGTCGAACAGCAAAGATAGATTCATTCTTGGTTACATGGAGGGGAAAAAAAAAGAAAAAAAAAGCTTTCAAGACATGAAAAAGCTTAATACAGATTTTTTTTTTTTTAAAGTATGTTCCTTCCCAATATCCTTCCCCCCTTCCATTAGTCTCAAATCCTGTAACTGCCTAAGAACCATGCGAGCTTTGGTTTAGCATTATCATGCCCAATAGTTAAACAGTTTAATTTTGCATTCTTTAGAGAAAAGAATAGAAAAAAAATCCAAGCACCCAGAGGACAGCACACAACACACTTTTTAAATGAATATACATTATTACAGCAATGGTAACCATAATGATTAAACTGGACTGCCATATAAGATCTCAGGTGTAGGTTATGCAAGCGTACTGAGGAAGGGAGGCCACCTCTGCAGTGTAGGTCACACAAAACACTCCAGCAAATTTGTGAGGCTGCTTAAGTGCCAAACTAGAAAACATTCATACTATTTTTTTTTTTAAATGTGGTTATCACTGCAAAGCCTGGGATCTCTCTAACACAATTTTATTGCTGACAGGTACTTACTGTTTTTGCAACCTTACAATTAAGTAAAAATCCCTGCCTGGTAAAAAGAGGTCTAAAGAAAAGCCCTTGGAAAGTCACTGGAAGACACTGGTCATTGCAGAATGCTACCCTGATGCTCAATTAATGCCTCGAGTCGGTCAAGAAGGTTTTCCCTCTACCCCCAATCTGGAATGATTTCTCTAATTTACAGCAAAATGCTACAACAACTTTCCTTTCTTCCTTACTTATAGCATGGATGCAATCTTTTTGTTCAAGGAAATTAAGTCAAAGGATGTGTTTCCTGAACCAGCTAATCTATTTTGATAGGTTTAAGAAATATATTCATATGTACTCCCCAGAGATACCTAAAAAATAATCACAGAAAAAAGCATCCTTCACTATGCAAGACAATACTTCCTGAGTTCTGGAAGCAAGGCACCACCTTGCCCTTCAGTTTGTCCCTACATCTTATGTTAATTCCCCCGAAGCAGCAGTATGACAGAGGGTCTGCTGGTGCTGCACGCTGATGCGGTGCTCTTGATATCTCCATTCACTGTGGCTAATTTGAGCCTCTGCAGTTCACTGTACAATGAGCTTAGTCAACAGCTTCACACATAGTAGGCAATTCCATTAATATTCTATGGCGACAATATTAAATACTTAGCTAGGAAGAGAAATATTTGGCCAAGGCAGCTGCATAATTATTAGCTCTGACACAAAAGTCCTTTGGAGTTTCAGCTCTGTCTAGTGGCCCTAATAATTACAGTCATTTGCTGACTGCGTATAACTTAATGGAGGTTGGTTGCTCTCAGTTAGTGGAATATTTTTCACAGGCAACTTCCATAGTTCAGGGTACTTAATTACACGTCGTTACGGTAAGAAAGACAAGAAGAAAGTTGACAAACACTCCTACAGAATTTCATTTCTTTTGTCCTTGCTGTGACTTAAGAAGCTGCTATAGAAGAGGAGATGAAAGAGGACAAATTTGCACTCATCTTATGTGAAGTTTTCCAGTTATGTTAGAACTAATTTTTATTCTATATTGGCTGTGATTTATTACAGAAGGGCCCAATATAATTTCTAAGCCAGGACATTAAAGGTAGACTGAGGAACACAAATTTGGGCATGTTTTGCATTTCAATTACACAAATGGTTTGGACAAAGCTTTAAGAACTAGAACAGATGTGCCTGATTTTGCGATAAGCAGGAAGTTGCAAAAGGTAGACGATCTGGGAAGCAAAAAAAGCACCAGAAACAGCTGGAGAAGCCTCACACCGAGTTGCACTAGCTCAGGGAGCCGTGGAGCACCTCTGCCAGCAGCGTCCTCAGCTCAGGGCTGAAGGACGCTTCAAGGCCAGGCAGCAACGCTGTCTTCTTGCCCCATTCCAGGCAGCTGAACGGTCTGTGCCCTCCTCCATGGGGACGCGCAGCACAGGCAGGTCACAGGAGGGAAGGTCTATAATCAAGTCCACCTCTCCTTGCTTTCTATGGACTTACTGCTTCATCTCATTCACTCTGTGAGTGAGAGACCCCAAGGAGTCCCTCCCTGGCTGCCCCCAAGAGAACCACCACACAGAGGAACCCCCAGAAAATACTGTGCTGAGGGGTATTCCCAAATAAATGCTGCCCCAGACACAGGCCAGTCCTTTGCCATCATGCACAACTGCCTCAACAACCAACAGTTTGATGCTGTGCCCTGAATGCAGCGTCAAGAAAGTTCCATCAGCTCAAAAGTGACTGCCAGTGTAACCTAAGCCTGAATGAAAACACCAGCGGCTCATTATCCTAGTGCTGATCTGTGCTGTTGGCCTATGTGCTTTCCTTGGTCTCCGAGGAAAGGCTCTCAGCCTGAGTCTCCTGAAAGTCCATCTTCCCAGAGACACAGCTTGCTTGGATAACACGAGAAACTAGCCCTGCGGCTACTGCATGGACACAGGGAATCTGCATCGGAGTGGGGCAGGGAAGCTGGAGGATCCACTGGGCCCACAGCTCCTAGTGGCATTAGAAAAATCCAGGCACACAGGAAGACATTACATAAACACATGTAATGCTATGGTAAGAAAAGCTACTTGACTGAGGTGCCAAAGGAATAAAATCTGTGATCAACACTAGATGTTTTTTCCAACCATACTTCCACCTCTTCACTCTCCAATGGTGCTGCAAGGCAGCAAGGCTAAGCCCACACTCCAAGCTCCTGCTAGCAAACCCCACACGACCTTGCAGCATACTTTGCCAACTCAATGCCTCTTTAATATTTTCTCGTGCTGCAAGTGACAGTGCAACGCTTGCAGTACAAATCTAATTTTAAAAGCATGCTTCCCATTCATTCATTGCTGCTTTGATTTATTTTATTAGCGAGCTCCTTTGTGTGGTGACAGAACTCATTACAACTTCCATAAAGACAATTACCAATCCTTATCTATTAAACTGGAAGGAAGAGGAGAGAGGAAGAGCGCGATGCACATCAGTAACACACGGCTAAACAGCCTTAGAAAGACAAAGGTTGGGGGCCACAACCAACAGGCTGTCAAGGAATAACTGCAAAGAAGTAAACCCGAAATAGCCGTGTGCTGGCAAAGAGAAGGCTGGCAGTCAATTAGCACTGTTTGCTTGCTTTGAAACGAGGGTGCAGTTCACAAGCATGAGGCATCAGAACTGACAATGCTAAAAATACAGCTAAAAATACAGCCGTGTGAGGCAGCTGAAACAGCTCTGCTCCGCGGGGCAGCGGCTTGTGCTTCCACAGCAGCACTGACACTTCCTGCATTCTCCTTTGGCCAGCTGCTCTTGTTTTTGTTGCTTTTCTTTTATAATAGACTGTGGAGGCACCTTATCTACCTGGTTGATCGCACAGTAAACATCAGAGCCTTAACTTGAGGCACTTAATTTCAAACAGTCATTTATTAGAACACCCCGTGAGCAAGAGTTAAAGCTGGGCAGGCAGGCAGGCTTGCTACAGTGATGTGATCAGGTCTTATTAGGAGGCAACAGGAAATTTCTTTCCTCCTCAGGCATAATTTTCCAGTCTGCACTATGAGGGAGGAATCTAGCTGCTGGCGCAGCCCCTGGACCTAGGAGAAATGGGGAGACTGCAACACTTTTTTAAGGGCACACTCTCACCCTAATCACACACACAGAGCAAGAGGAGCAAAATGGTTAATACAGGTGACGATGTTGCCATCTTCTCAGTGGCCTGGAGAGCTGTAGCTCCATATTCATGAAGTGGCTCAAGAGCCCTCAGCTGAGCTAGTGTGCTCTGAAAGCACAAGGTAATGCAGCACCTATCGTCTCCCTGGGAATGTTACATCAACCCGGTTCCCTTCCTGGCACTTCGGAGAACAGTGTCACAAAGCAGCTGAACCTCTCCTCTCCGGCACACAAAACTGGCGTGAGCACCAATTATCTGGGTGTACAAGGTTTATGGCTTCCACAGACCTCACAATGATGAGCCAATGTTTCCCTGGAGAGAGGAAAAGCAAGAAAAACAAAAGCAAAAGAAAAAGAGCTGCTTCTGCACAAAATAAAAAGAGCAGAGGATGGACCTATGAAGAGAAGCTGGCCAGTTGTCTGAGCACCCACTGAAAGGTGGTAAAAGAAGGACCCAGTGGATATGCACAGGGGGTTCTGTGCGTGACAGGGCAGCTGAGAGGACGAAAGCGAGGACAAACAGCAATTCAGAGAAACCTTAATCCTCTGTACAGTGAGCATCAGCTGCTTCTGCAGCTGGAACTTGCTGCTCTATACAGGATTAAGGTAGCTAAAAAGGCAGCAGGATCTGTATGTTTGCACAGTGCCTTTTCTCCCACAACATACACTGGCACGGCCCCGCTTGCCGTCTGCAGCATCTCAGAGGAATGACAGGGCTTTCCCATAAAGTGTGGGAAATCCCCCTGAATTTCAGGGGGTTCTATTTTCTCGCTGGTGTTTGGTAGCCTATTATAAAACCTGACTCACGCACACAGAGAGAACTCAGAACAAAAACTCAAGTCAACAGTCTGAAACTGATCTCTGCATCAACAGGAAAGGAAGGAAAAAGAAGCCACCCTGTACTGCAGCTGAGATCCGTAGAATTAAGCAGCATGTGCTGGCTTAAAAAGGTGGCAGGATGCCCAGCCTGCTTCATTGTGGGCAAACGTGAGCTGCTGGAAAGCAGTTTGAGTGTGTGCCTGGAATGAGCGCTGCGGGCGCGCGCTCAGCACCAGCCTCGGCGGTGCAACCGGGAACGTCGTCGGCAGCGACCGCTCGGCAGCGGCGCCTGGACCGGTACCTGGNGGTGCAACCGGGAACGTCGTCGGCAGCGGCACCCGGACCGGCACCTGCAGCAACCGGCGAGGCGGGAAGGCGCCGCTGGCAGAGGTGCTGCGAGGCGTTGGATACGCCAAGAGAAGCGACATAATCCTTGGAGTCGTGGGGAGCGCACAGGCTGCTTTATGCTGTGGAAAACCAATCCTTACTGATGCTTTGGGGAGAAGATGTGAAAAAAAATGCATTGATGCGCAACCACCAGAATAAGCCCAGTGCACATTTTGTGTTGCTGAAGCAAGGACACAAGTGCAGCTTATCTCTCTTTTGCCTCCTTTTAGCTGTTATTTTAAGGGCAATTCTCAGTACAGCTTATTTGCACTTATCCCTTGGAATTTTATAAAGGTTTTCAAATCTCTGTTTAAAGGGTATGTCATTCCAGATTCTTATTTCTCGTTCCTAAAGTACAATATATAATTAATGGATGGAGAAGCACATCACTCGAGTTCTGAGGTGCAGAGTACACTTAAGCCTATTCAAGTCAGTCACCACTCTTCCTTGTTGTTTCCCCACATCAAACAGGGAAAAACAGGCAATAGTGAGCAACAAGTGAAAATGAGCACAGACAAGTGCTGTATGAAGGAAAATCTGAAGAAAGGAACAATCTAAGCACCCTCCATATACTGTCCTGGATTAAATATGTGGCTTATTAAATTAAGTGGTTACATAGGCAACATAGGGTGGGCACCTGCTGGCTATGCAGCAGCATCAAAAAAGCAGAACTATTAAGTTGTGTTTAGAAGAGGAGAGACACATTGTCCCCTTGGGTAAAGCGTTCAATTTTGTTCACATCTTTGCAGAAAGACACAAAAGACTGAGAAAAGCCACAGAAGGAAGAGGCATAGGAGTGACTCCCAAAGAACAAAGCCACAAAGAAAATCCACTGAACAAATAAACTAGGTCAGCTGAGCTGGGAAGCATCAGAAAGGGAAGGTAACAAGTGCCACAGAGAAATAATTGTGAGTGCTTATTTAGTCCTCCTCCAGAATACAGGCAAAAGTACCACCACTGAGCAGTCCACACAGCTACCAGGAACAGACTGTGCCTCTATTATAAAGACCTACATGGTTAACACTTAACAGAAGTGAAGATGCCTCCTTCTTCTCTACCAAGAGACGAATGTTTCAGTGATTTGGGATTTGCTCTCAGTTTGCTGAAAGTCCCAATCTTTCCTCTCCTCCTTTGCAGGGCCAGAGGCATCCAGCAGCTGCAGACACGCTGAGCTCCCCTCCGCATCCTTCCACGGGAGAGAATTCCATGTGTCAGGGTAGGGAGCTCCTCAGAAGAGGGGGCTGCCTGTTGCAGAACTCACCCTACTGCATCCAGCAGCTATCTGCTCTGTAGGCAATAACTGACATTGCAGCAGAGCAGAAGCAGACACTACAATTAGGACCAGAATTAACACCCAGAAAAAAATTTCAGTACAGTAGAGCCATTCCTGAGCTAATTAGCTCTGATAAAAAGCAAGCCTACTCTTTTTTTTTTTTTTCCTCCAAATGAAACAGCAAACTAACAGAACTGCATTTGTGTCAGAATCTGAGACTGCATCTCTGCAGGGCACTGGGTTGCTCTGTGTAGCATAAATCAGCTCAGAGCTCAAGAGTCTAACAGCTATACTGCACTGGGCAGAGCTGGAAAAAAAAGAAGTGTTCTCTGTGTCTCTACCATTCCTAATCTATTATCAAATTGAAAACAACTCCCTCATTCTGATAGGCACTGATGTTTTCCCTCTTCCAAACAGACAGATAATTTTTTTATTGTTTGACAGTTAATTGCTTGTTAATGAGCCTTGCTGCTCTGAGATCTCTTAGTCGATGCATTTCCATTAATGTAAAGCAGTTGAGGAAAATGAAATATTACAGACTTTTTGCAAGAGGAGAGTCAAAATTGCAATAAAGTTGTCTCCTGGCCAGGGTCGAGCCTTCTCCTGCCTTCTTCTTACCTCTCCAACAACCTTCTACCCTCTAGTTTACTACACTTGCCCAGCAACCACTCAATAACCCATATCAAAAGTAATAGACCATGTACAGAAAAAGTTATAATTCTTGGCCCTTGAAAAGAGTTGTAAAGCATCCAAATGATCCTTTACATTTCACTATTAGACAGTCCTTATAATTCTTGTGGTTATTAGTTAGCATCTGAGTTAGGAAATTTGTTTCTAATTTAAAGGTTGCCTATATTTTAAATGTTTTTGTCCCCTCACCATGCTGTGTTTCTTGAGTGATGCTCAGTGTACACATTTCACTCAAAGAATGAGTTTGCAGTTAACAAGTTTGATGCAACCTCTGGTTAAATGCTTTCCCAAGTGTAAAGCACTGATGGTTTCGCTGTTGGCCTGTCTTCAGCCTGAAAGTTTCTTCTCTCAAGGAAACAGAGCCAGTTGCCAATGACAGACATACATATAGAAAACAAATGCAAGAGGCTCCTAAATAAATGTGTTTATCTCCAGTATCTCAGCAACAGTCTTGGATTTTAATATACACACAAAAATCTGTAAAGCACCATCCACATGTGGCCAAAGAAAAAATATTAAGTTAAAAAAAGTGAAGCTTAAGAAGGTCAGATTTGATTCAATGGTTTAAAGAGAAGACCCACAGTACAAGAGAGTTCCTGCACCCACACTTCAAGTACAGCAATGGATTATTTGTTAGAGTTGGGTTATAAATTTTGGCACCTAGAATCTGAAAGATGTTTCCTCTTAGATAATAAATAATGTGAAAGTAGATACTCCACATCTAAACCCTGAGCTTTAAATTATTCGACAGCACCCCTTTAACTACAAAATTTCAGTCTGCTTCTAAAGGTAGAAGCAAAGCTCTAAGCTCGCCAGAAAGAGTCATAGCTTCATAAATTCTGTGAACAAACCTTCCATTCTTGCAATTCTACCAGAATTATTAAATCTATCAGCCACAGATGAATGTATCAATTTATTCTAATTTGTGAAAATACACTGAGCCACTTTCAATTAAAACTTCTTTTTTGTTGTTGTTGTTGCACAATGAAATAAAAAAAGAGGGCCTTTGTAGAGATTAATTAAAGCAAATTTAACCCTCCATAAATTACTCTTTCTGGACTGAAATAAAAGACAGCGTGTTTCTGAGAGGATAAGCAAAGAGATGAATGAAGTATTCCTCTTTCCTGCAGATGAAGCAATGTGACTGTCTGAGGTGGTACTAGGGACAAAGGGCCTGCCCAGCCACTGTCATCCCTCTCGGAAACCAGCGATGACAAAGATGGCCAAGGGAGAGAGACTGAAGGTGCCACTGCCCCTCCTGCAGGGAATGACACTGCTACACGAATTCATTGCACGTGACAAGGAATAACGGGCTCTAACTGCAAAGACATCTCTAGAGAGGGTCTCACATGTGTCCCCAGCCCCCCCCACCATGCTACCTCGACAGAGCTCAAGGGACATCCTGTGTGACTTTATTACTTGTCTTTTCTTTGGTAAGGAAACAGTGGAAGAAAACACATTGCTTGCTGTATGATAGCTGCCTGCTGAGCATAGTTTGATAGGTCTTTGAGCTGCATAAAATCCCTGAGATTTGGGAAGTTTGGAAATGTGTTTTGAGAGCCCCATCACAGGCAGGCAGGGGGCAATTTTAGGTGCCAAAGGCAAAGCAGGCACTGCGTTAGCACTGCTACCCCACGCTAGGGCCAACTAGCTTAGCTCAGGGGAACCCAGACACCTATGAAGTCATATGTTCAATCTCCAAAAGAGAAACCACACATTGACTGAAGCACAGAGTTTTTACACAGAAATCTTTACCTCATTCTCTCTGGGAAGCCACCAGCCTTCAGGCAACTGGGACATTCCAGTGGGTTTCCTAGGACATATTGCAGGGTGCAGGATTCCTGGGTAACACGGGTCCCACAGATCTCGGGGTGGCTCATTACTATTAGTAGCCGTTTTTGGTGAACTGGCTAACTCTTATTTTAAAGACCTCAGAGCGAACAGCTTGGTCAATCAATAAGTAACAGAACTGTCCTCCAGGCAGGCAGATAATGATCCCAACTCGTTGCCAGCAACAACGCTATTATTCCAGTTGTTAAGGATTTCTTACAAGGGAATTAACAGCCTCAGCTCCTCACAGCCAGGAGTCAGATGGATTGGCTACACACAGTAGGTTTCTCTCATCTCTGGGAATGCAGACTCAGGGCTGAGGCACTCAATGGGCAAGCGCTGGGAAGCCTGAATCATGTTTCCCTCCAGAAAGGGTGTTTCGTTGTCTTGCTAGGGTGGGTACGAGGAGCCCAGCAGTTTAGCAGCCTTCCCGCAAGCCAGCTCACCCTTGCAGGGAAAGGGGCACATGCAGATGAAGCAGGGACCACACCACAGGGGACAGCCCAGTTAATCATGCTCCAAACTGCCCCTCGGAACTGGCAGGTTCACCATCGCTGGTTCTGCTGCATGCTGTCCTACCGCCCCCAGCTCTTTCACCGTCAGTCACACGCAAAAGCAAGGACAAGAGAGATCATTCACATTCTGCGCCTCAGAACAATTCTCACTTTCCAAAGCAAAAATAATTTCCAGAGAACGTAGCTCACCTTAAAGGATATTTCATACTGTTCTCCTCCCCATATCTCCAGACCTGCATCATACCCTCCCAGCTCCCAGAACCACTTTCTATCGACTGCAAACAGTCCTCCAGCCATTACAGGAGACCTTAAGGAAAAACCAGACTCCATATTACAAGCATATTCAAAGATACAGATCTCTAGCTAAACATTTTTTTAAAAACAAAGCAAGATTTCACAAATATTCTTATCACCACCCCACTATTCACAGTGCCTTTGCAGCCCTGCAGGAACAAAGGTGTTTTTGTGCTCTCTGCTCATTTCCCACTTGCAAACAGGAGGACTAGACTGGGCTCCCTCCAGAACCAGTCCGTGCCTCTCCTCCAAGCGGGGAAGAGAGCTGACCACAAAGAGATAGGACATCACCTCTCCCCGAGGGATCCACATGCTGCACGTGTAGTGCTCTTTACCTCAGTGGTATGATCAAGTCAGTGAGCTTGACCTCAAAAGGCAATTATTTTTATTTTATTTTATTTTAAACCAACACTGCAGAAATGTAAGGGACAGCAGAACTGCCTCAATGTTGGCAAGCACAGCAACAGCAGAACAAAACTTGATCTCAGATTTAGTTCTGCAGGGCACTGCAATCATCAAAATTGTTGTAATTATTCTGCTAGGTTTCCTTCCCCCACCTCGGAATGACATATGAGCTGCCTTTGGTTCGTTGTTTTTGGCAGAGCATTAGGGATACTAAGTTATGTTTGAAAGAACTCAATAATAAATGACCACATTAAATGTTACACATTAGTTTTAAATGAAATGTTAACTTCTGCAGGAATTAAGAGTGGTAAAAAAAAGGGCAATGAGAAGGAGAGTGTTCACAGTTACTACACAAGGCATTGCTCTTAAAACAGCAAAGCAAACAGTTGCCAGAAAGAGTAGCTTACCACCACCTTGCCACTTCTACTACACTGAGGTGTAAACCAACATTGTAACAGGGTTTTGTTTTGTTAGCCAGCTCTTATCACACTACAATTCAGCAACTTACTCGAAGGGATCGCTGGGATCAGGTTTCTGTAGCTCAGGAGGGATAGGGATCCTCTTGTAATACATCTCCCAGTCAAATGCCCCTCGCATTGCGTCTCCAGCCTGAGTCTCATACCCAAAGTGGTCGTGATCGATCACATCGATCATGGGGCAAACGATAGTCTTGCGGTTTCGGGCAATACGATCTGCAGATTGGAGAAGTATGTTAGAAAAACTTGCACCATTTGGTTCCTTTGACCATTAAATTACAGAAAAGAGCATCAATACATGAAGACGTAGCTTTCTTCTGCTTTGGTCTTTTAGGCAGATGCTTCAATTTATGGTAGTTTACCTCCTTTTTTTTTTTTCTTGATATAACTGAGATATACTAGCCAAAACCACCGCAATAAAAAACAACTACTACTCAAGTCACAATAATCATCACCCTGAAGCAGAATAGAAAGATCTAGCCACACTACCACAGATACCCAAAACATCAGTCTAAAAATAGACAATCTTGTGCTTACTGAGCTAACATTATTCATTTTAATGAGTGAACTGGATGTGAACCCTTACTGCACTGACCCAAAAAACAGGGCAATAACCCATTGCTCCACCAACCCCAAAGAGCTTTAATTGCTGCACCATAATCTGGCAGGAAACAGCCCAGACTAATGACATAGCTGCTCTTAGCAGCCTCAAGAAATGCATTTACACCTCCTCCCCTCAACATTTTCTTTCAAGCAAATAACACAAGACAGGATTAACTCCTGCATAAACATCTGGAACTTCTTAAATACTTTATAACTGCGAAGGTCTCTTGCTGGAAGTTAACTTTCAGAGTAGAGGCAACAAATGATGTCTCAGCTTCCGATAGACATCTAACAAAAATACTTCCTCTGCTTTAAAATCAAAGCATACTGTACATGCTCTCATTTAAATGGCATTTGAGCTCAATCTGTCCTCCCTTCCTGAGGCTGCCAATGTTTTACACTATCCAGAATATTAGCATCAGATACAAATTGTTGTGAAAACAACCGCGTTACCATCCTTAGATGATAACCAGCTGACAAATCTGCTGCATCCAGACTGTTGTTTCCACACTTTATTCCACAAAGTCACCCCTCAGAGATGTTTGACAGGTCACTTGCAACAGTGTGAAGC
Source organism: Crypturellus undulatus (assembly GCA_013389825.1). Lineage (NCBI taxonomy): Eukaryota > Metazoa > Chordata > Aves > Tinamiformes > Tinamidae > Crypturellus > Crypturellus undulatus. Next base: position 56,332 of record VWPW01025469.1, on the reverse strand, counting down.
TTCTGCTTGCCCAGAGCAGCCTATCTGACAGCCAAGGTGAACTGCACACTGCCAGGTGCCCACCTTAAGTAGTTTGAGGAAGGCAGGAGATGTGACTGGAAAACCTGCTGAATTCTACAGCAGGGCACAGCTGGCATAGAAAAACACCTCCAAAGCAAAAAAAAAAAAAAAAAAAAAAAGACAGAAAAAACAGATAGCATCATCCCATGCAGCTAAGCACAGCAAAGAATGAGCAAAAAGGGATCTTGTTGCTTAGACAAAGACCTCCTCAAGAGGCACCCTGTCAGCAGAGCAGTGTTGGCCCGAGGCACCCAGGTACTAGTAACAGAAGGCACCGTCCTTCTAATTAGTCAACTCCGAAAAGAACTGACATTGTAAAACTGATGCCTTCTTAATGATAAAGAATTGCCTTGAAAGAGCAATGCATGTTCTGCAAATACACACCAGCAGCTGTTCTTCACAAGAAGTATTTTCTGCAGGCTTGCAGACTATGAAGTTAAATATAGTTGCAGAGGCGAAAAATCATCCAAAAGCTACTTAAACTGTGTCTAAAGATCTGTTCTGTCTCATAAAGCAAGTCCTTCCTGCAAGCTGCTGAATGACCATGTGGTAGTTTGCTCTTCTAGAAAGCTATAAATTATTTAAATTTTCATTTAGTGAAGAAACAGAAGAATGGGATCTTTGCTCTTTAATTAAGCAAAGCATATTACAAGGCTATTTTACAGCGTAGGGCTCTTGGACAGGAGAAAAAAATAAGTCTTGTACTAAAGGCTGCAAGTTGCCAACAATTCACCTGAGTGTTTTCTCCTCGTCTCTGCTTTTAGATATTTATTTTATCCCTTTTTATCCACTTAGACCATGTGGAAACAGCAGCAGGTGGAAATATAATGAATTCAACAGCAGCATCTGTTGCCAGCTCCTCATCAGCTTGGTCTTCAGCTATGGACAACACCTGACAGCAGCCGCTTACCCAAGAGAGGGGGCAGCCAGTTCACGTTGGCCTCGCAGTGGGAATCCAAGAACGTGATGACATCCCCTATTGCCACGGAGGCCCCAAGCATTCGAGTTCTTATTAGTCCTTCTCTCTTTTTGGTTCGGATGATTCTTACTTTTGGGAACAGGGCCATGTAATCCTCGAGACGCTTCTTCAGGTGTTCTGTAAGAAGATAAGAAATTAAAGCATTTTAACATTGTAACAGATCATTTCTTAAAAAAAAAAAAAAAAAAAAAGAAGTATCTTTGGTTCTGAACAGTTAAAGGCGGCCTCAAGAAAAAAATATCAGAAGAATTTAATTTAAATACAAGCCTTAACACAGCCTCTTAGTCAAGGCTTCTGAGGATACTGCAGAAGCTTAGGAATAATAAAAAAGGGAGGAATCAGGAAGAGATGGAGAAGCGGAGGACAGAAATGAAAGCAGCAGAGAAAGGGGAAAGCAAAGAGTAAAAAACCTACTGGCAAAGCTCTGGGAGAGCTTTATCAGAATGTACTGCAAGGATTCTCAGATTCTCTTGTAAAAAAGACTGACACGTCTCACAGAAGAGAGAGGACACACCACCCTCATAAGTAAATTGCACTGAGTGCTTTTAAAGCTGTTCAATTTCCCAAAAAAGAGAACGTGACCATCCCCTCACGCATCAATAAAAAGCATCAAAAAGCCTGGCCAAACAGCCTTCTCTGCCAGCAAGGCAGGAATGGCCACGGAATGAGGGCAGCAAAAAACGCTTATCAGAGGAGACATCTGCATTTAAGGATGAAATTATTTATTCTACTGAAGCCTCATCTGTCAGAGCACACCCACTTGTGGTCACCATCATCAACAAGAACCCAAATAGGAAAGCTGTAGAAAAAGACTGCGGAGAGATCAAAACAACCCTAGCTTGTTTTAGAAGAAATAAAACACGTAGCTTGCTTGGTCTATACAGACAGTGAGGGACACACAGCTACCTTGATACCAAAGAACAAAGCACTGGAAAAGAGAAATCTAAAAAGACTGTGCAAGCTGACACAGGCCCACTTACTAATACACCCATCTTTAGGCATCTTAAGCTTTGACTTGCTTGCCAGCAAACCCACACCACGCTGTGCCAGGGACACAACCAGTCTGCATTAATGTATCGTACCATCTACTGCTGTCAGCAACTGGCGAAGGAGACAAACCTCTCTAAGCTAAAGCCAGTCAGTGAGATGTAAGCGAGTAACTATCTCAAAATCCCATCACAGAAAACCTGAATGGAGACAGCCATTTGGAAGGTTTATTTTCCTTGGCTACAGGGGACAGAGCAGGAGCTTTGCCCACATGCAGAGAGGTGTCTGCTGAAATGTTCCACTCTTCCTCTGCCAAATGGTTTTTGGGGAGTCTTCCTTGGCTCCCAGAGCAGGCGTGAGAGGTAGGGCCTGGAAAGACAGACGTTGTGAAACCACCTCCGGACAGGGCACCACGGAGGCTGGGCACTGCAATAACTTTCTAACAGGGGTGAAGGGCAAATAAACATAACTGATCCTACGAGTGCTCCGGCACAGTGCTGACCCGGCAATTTCACTGCAGAGTGTCAAGCCAATGGAAGGAAAAATGTGCAAAATCCCTTCAACCAACATCCCTTCGGCAGCTCCCCTGCAAGGCAGCCATCACCTGCCTTCATTCAGTGAACACCCAAATCAACTTCTCTTTGCTTTCAAGGTATTCCTGCAAAGCTTTTTTTACCCATTTTAAAGCTATATTTAACATCCCCCAAGAGCTTTTTGTTCACAAATGTATTTTAGTGTTAATTGTCCCATGATACCTACCTTGGTCAGATGGCCCAGTGGAGCCCTTACTGCTTTTTGCTGTCTAGCACAGTCCCCTCATCCTTCTCAAGTCTCTTTTGAATAGACCCTCTCAAGCAACTAGAAATTTTGTCCACTTGATTACAGATTTTTTCAAATAAGGGGCTTTTACAGCCCCTTATTTGAAAGCCCCCAGACTACCTATATGATTAGTACAATCTAGTTTCTCATGAGGCAAAGGGGAGGCTTAAAAAACAGAAGAATAAGCCACCACCACAACCACTTGCTAACATCTTGTCTCTTGCCATCTGAAGGCCACTTAACACCAACTTCTGCAGTGGTACTGGTGTGATCTAGCTCCGAGAAACTGAAAAAATGGCACAGAAGGCACAGTTTTCTCAAGCAAACACTCTACAAAAATCATCAAAAAAGCCTAATACACTCTTTCTCATCTGCCCTACTAATCCCTACTTCTGCATCTGCAATCACAACTTGCGTACGTCAGGCTTGCTTCCTTAGCACTCCTCTACTTCATTGCTGTATTAAAAACTACCAAAGTGCTTCGAGCTTGCAGCAGGGACCTGCTCTGTGCTGCACTGCCAAGAAATGCCTCCCAGGGAATGTGCATGACCCTGGCGGATGGAGAATGCAAGGAGAAGCCAGGGCACCCCTGCCACCTCCCGGATGCAGGACCCATCCCACCTCTTCACCAGAAGACGGGATGCTCAGATGAGATGCCCCAATGGCTGTAGAAAACATGATGCTCAATTGCCCCATGTTGTAAGCTTAAGGCTGAGGTACCTTGAACCGCATGCAGACTTTATTGTATGCACTTTTGCTTACTAAAGGAGGGTCATACACTTTCCAACAACCTCACAAAGTACAAAGTACAATGCAGTGCACTTATCGAGAGCATGTTTTCTCATTTCCTAACACATGCCCTATTCCCACTATCCAGCCTTCGCATTCTCTTCTAAAAATTATCACAAATAAGTCTTTTTTTTTTCTTTTAAAAGAAAAGCTCAAAAACAAACAAGTGGCATTAACTGCTACAAAATTTTATGAGGCTTTAAAAAATATATTATGGCATCTTGTCACACTGAGTAATTTTTATTACAAGCGCAATTTTCTTTAATGAAAGTTGTTGGGTGAACTGGATGGATTCCAATGGCTGTGTATACTCTGGGCAAAGTAATACAGCCCAAACATATATAAAAGAGTTAGATTATCTGTAGATTAAAAACTAGGCTGGTAACTTGCTAACGGACTTTGCAATAAACTTGATATACAGCATGTACATTAACAGCACTAGTCAAGAACTACTTATATAGTGGGCTTGTTTTTATTATTATTTTAAGCTGTAAATAAAACTCAGTGCAAAGAATAAGGAGAGGCTTCAACAGGAGGTCTGGATAACAAGCTCTCCAAAACAAGTTTTCTCTTTCTCTAGAGTTTGGCCTAGAGAGACTCTTGCAGTCTTCCTACTGGACTTTTTCCTTCTGGTCTCAGCACCTGAGCAGAGCTGCTCTCACATGCCATTAGTTGGTGACCACCTGTAGCACACCAGAGACTTTCCAATACAGAAATTTCTTATATCCCTGAGTTTTTATTGTGGTCACTACATGTCTGCCAAACATGCACCACTACATCTACTTTTTTTCTATAGCGTAAGAAAGCAGATCATGGAGAATCAAGGCAACTTATGCACGATGCTGCAATGCAGGGGTGGCTTACAAGGCACTGTGGTCCAGATCCCGTAGGGCTCAATTTCGGGCAAGGCAGAAGCCACCTCAGCACGTTACTTCATTGCAAAGCCTGCAACATCTCAATCCTCCCATGGTGTTCACTCCCACTGACTCAGCCATGCTCTCAAAGAGACTTGTGCAAAACCACCAATCTGTTTGTAGCTTATGTTAGATCAGTTTTGTTCAGACTAACATTAATTTTCCCAGACAATTCACTAGAAGAAATCAAACTATTCTCAACTGTGTAAAAGGGGTTTAAATATTTTTTTCACCTGCAAGCTTTAAGTGAGACAGCTACTCCCTTATAAGCTGCTGTGGTACAAATGAACTTCATTCTCTTGAACTCATAAAGTTTAGATTTGTACCGTTTCCCTTTCTCGGGCATCTACACAGAAACAATAGCAAAGGGATTCATTGCCATCTCAAAAGACAACTACAAAATTCATTAGGTGGAATTCCTGCATACAACCAGGAAAACTAAACGCATGTGCCAGGCTGCTGCCCAGTAATTAAAATAAGGAGGAGGCCTGTTGCACACCTGAGGTTATTTCCTGAATATTTCCTTTGTTTTTAAAGCACAGACACTGCAGGAAGTGGAGCTGGAGCCTTTTCTGATACACAGAGACAGGTGTTTTGAAGAAAACAGCACGACCTTTTCGACTAAATTCATGGCAGTTTGGGACTCCCTGGCACACAGATGACAGAGGAACTGACCTTAACCTTCAGCTACAGTAGTTCTTGGACAGTTCAAACCATACACTGTCCTACACACATTTGCTTTTTGTGTGCTGTTTGCTTGGAATTATTTGGCCATCGCTCAGACTTTTGAGCGGTCAAGGTCATTAATTGATCCCAGAGCTGAAAGGATAACAAATTTGTTTATGTGGTCTCATCCCATTTAACCTTTACTTCCACAGATGCCTAAACTTGAAGGAATTGCAAACAAAGTCTTTCCTTTCACTCAGAAAAACTCTCCTCTGCTAGAGAAGGGCAAGGCAGCGTTTTTAGGTATCAACAGAGTTCAGACAGCAATAATGTAGTCTGTCTCAAGTCTTTTCACTTGTGTTATAGGGACATTTCTGCGGTGTTTGACAGGGAGCAGGGTATCAAGATTTGATATCTTGGGTTAGAAATAACTAAATATACTGCAAGGATCAGTCAGAACCTGTGGCTAGGTTTATGCCCAGAGAAGGGAGCAAGGTACTCTTTCCCTTTTAGAGAAGCATTCCTGATTTACATGTTACATTAGGCCCTGTTTCTTTTGGCTTCTGAATTTTGCACTGTCTAGCACTTCTCCAGTGATTTCAAGGTGGTTGCTCTTAGGAGTGCTATCAACCCTCCTCTTCTCAATACGATTACAAATGGTCAGCACTGCAGAAATCAAACATCTCCCTGGATTACTCAAATGCCGCTGGTGAAACAAGTTCCCTCTGCTGAACACACACTCCATGTCCTGCTTCCTGCCTTAGTTTCAGCATGAGAGGATGAAGAGAGATTAAGAAAGGAAGACTGTTACACTCTGGAAATTGGAGCACTCTTTTCATGTCCTGCTGAAGGGAGAGGAAGAGAGAAGATATATAGACATAAGACATATAGAATTCTTTTTCAAGCAACTGAGGGTAGTTTCTCTTTCCTGAAAAAGTTATTCTGGCTATTTTGAAAAAAACAAACCCTGGTTTGTTGAACATTTGCTTACAACTTATCCCTACCCTCCTGTCTCTACCTTCCTACACAGTGACATGCTTATTCAAGATTACAAATTACTCCATTCATCTTGGCTCACATACGTGGTCCTAACATGCTGTTTAACAATTTAAGAACGAATTATACTCCTTCCCCAATCTATCACAACGTGGAAGGCAGGTCTCCCTGAAACAGAAAGCTCTTCATTGTTTAAATTAACTTTTCTCTCTGTTTTGGTGCAGATGAGTAATCCTTTTAAATAGCAAAATACGCTGTTCTACAAACAGGCAGCACTTATACTACTTCTAATTTTCTTTCAACGTTTTCACTCTGATCACTGAAGCTGGTGGGCAGGATAATAAACTGATTTATTAAATTGTACTGCTAACACCAGTCCCAACAATAGCAACTGATTAAGCTGATCACAGCCTTCCAAGCTGAATCTTCTTACAAACAAAGAAGAAAAGACCTAGAAGCCAGAAAATTCCTATCTTTTGCTTCCCTGATTACAGTTCTGCAGTGGAAGGTCTAAGAGAGCTGTGCCAGCTCCCCGACCTGTGCTCTGCCAATGCACTGTCGACCCGGTGCTGAGGGAGCCCTGCTTTCTACTGTGCCCTCTGCACCAGAACTGCGTCTCAACGCACATTCCAGAAGGAAAAGCAGGGAATAAAGTTTTATGTGCATGGGACAACAGCTGAAAGCCTGTCATCACACTTCCTAATGAGGTAGTCATTACTGTTTACATTAATTACTATAAACATTTAGAATTAATAGAGATGAGGCTGTTGGAAGTCTCATTCACTATGTTCTCTTCTAGATGTTCATTTGGGAAAAACAAAGAGTCTATTTTGTGGAGAAAGTGCACAGGAGTGTGGGATCCAGGCAGTAAGGCAGGCTGCAAAGCTGCTGGGGCAGAGCACACTTGGGAGCCTGGGCTCAGCGCTCCAATAAAGTCACCGCAGTCAGCCCCAGGTTGCTTAATTTCTGCTGTCTCATCTCTATCACCACTTACTTCCCAAATTTGCAATGGGAATTTTTCCAGAGTCTCCTCCATCTGTGAGCCAACATATACAATGATCTTAAAGGCTATTTCCAACCATAATGATTCTACACACCCTGCTCAGCTACAGCTTCTGGCTAAACCAGTACTAAACACAGACAAAAAGGTGTAATCTTAAATTGTGAAAAATCAGATTTACTGGCCTAACACATAAGCACACCTAAACTCTAGGGAAAGTTTGGTAGACTGCATTTCCAAGCAGGCAAATACACAGGGAATAATCATCTTAGCTACAGCATGACTTTTTAATCACTGAGGAAACTTTCATTTGTACAGAAGTCTATCCCAAGAGTTTCTTCACAAGGGAATGCAGGAAAACTCATTTACGCACGCTATCCATCTCTCCTCATGCTGTAAGGTTTAAGCACTTCTGTGCTGTATGTTAGTTCTTAGGTCCTTTACCTACTGATTCCCAGGGCAAGCTACAATATCATTTGCTCTCCTCTGCCATAACTGATCTTTCCTGAGGGGAACAATGATTCTTGTGAGCTGACTCTTCTACCCCACCACTTCATTAAATACATCTCAAGATTAAAGCACTCACTCACATTTTCTCCCTGTTCCGTTGACCACATTTGATGCAAAGAGGTGATTTGGTGACTCTCGGTCATTTCCATGTTGATTGCTTTTAACATCAGAGAATGTTTTGCTGACATATGAATTAGCTACAGTTTTGGGGCGATGCAGCCTTCATAGCAGCGGGCACAGAAGTAAACTCCTTAGAGCACACTTAATATTCTGCTCAAGTTTGGTGTAGTCATGACGACTAGCAGGAGGGCATTACAGTCTCAAACGCTGCCTTCAGACTGGGGGATCTGTGCCTTCATCTTAAGGAGAAATAAGTGAGTCTGATTAGCTACTTGGTTAACCAGAACGCCTGCATGCCTGCTCAACGCTAACCCACTTACTAAACTGACAATAATCCTATGGACAGATGAAACAAACACTGAAAAACAACGAGAGAAGCCACCACCCCACTGGCATTGACACTTCCAGCAGTCAGAGATTTATACATGTTCCATACACTGGTTCAGGATCCTGCACACTCGCATGCCACCTTTTCTGCAGGAGTTAAAAATCATGAGAAATTAGACTAGTCTTCAACTCTCTTTAATCTACGTCCAGGGCAGAGCAAGTGCAGAGGGACGCGGCAGAACAGGCTGCCGTGCTGCAGGGCAGAGCTGCTTCTCCTGCTGGTTGGCACGCCAGGTACCTGCTCTAGTGCAAGTCATGTACCCAACACGATACCACCTCTTGGGTCTGAAGCCCACAACCAAGAGGAAAAGTTTGGCAGGACACAGGCAGATGAATTGCTAAGACATTTCATACTGCAAATGTTTTGGAACATATCAAAGCTATGAGATTAAAGCTTTAAAAGTCTCTGAATATTGCTGGGACCCGTCTGCACCCAAAACAGTCATTTATCAGGGAAGTGCAAGTACAAAGAACAGTGTTTACACTGCAGAAAATAAAGAAAAGATTGCAGAAAGAACACAAGCATTAGAGGGAAAAACAACCCTATTCATGACTTTTTTCTTATTAGAGAACAGGACATTTAGGTCTATGCGACCCACTTGAAAGCTGCTTTCTGTTGGTATGGATGCATCCTTTGGGGTACCAAGGTTTCGATCTCAGCTGTTTGTGTGAGAATGAACAACTAACTATGAAGCCTACGGCTATTAATGCAGACTTACAATAGATTCACTTTGGGACTGCAGCCAAGCAAAATATTGGAAAAAAAATAACTGATAGGCCTTCACTCCTACATAATGCCACATATTTATAACCATGAATGACAAACAAAACAAAACCATATTTGCCTTGTAGCCTGTTCATCAGAGCACAAAACCTAGTATTTGATACATTAAATAACTGTCAATACATCTGGAATTAAAAAATGCAGACATTTGAGTTACAGTAGTGACAGTACAGTACAGTAGTGACTGTAACTGTGTATTAAAATACACAGAAGTGTATTTTAATACTCACACTTTACTCTCTTCTTCTAGACTTTTATCATCAGGTCCCAATTTTATTTACTTTATTTTAAAAGCTGCAATTGCTCTCCAATAAGTCACCAACATCTGCCAGAGAGTTCAGTAAATCTACTAATCCCAAAGCATAAATCCAGGATTGTGCTGATATCAAAACTAAAATATTTGATGGAAAATACTGTTCTCAGTTGACCATCCTGTCAGCTGGCTGACAGAGGGGTACTCATAGCTGAGGGCACATTGCTTTTAAACTTGAGCCTCCACTGCAGCTATCCAGCACAGCCAGCTAGCAAACTGCACTGAGACATCGTCACCACGAGCTAAGCTTATTGGTAAGAGGCAAAATTGGTCCTGATGCTAATACTGCACCAAGAGAATGACTTGGGCATTTCGACTGCAATTAAAACTAGAAAGAAAAGGATTTTGTTTCAGATTCCCCATGTTAATTTTTAAACTGCAGAAGCAGTTTTAACTCTAAGTAAAGAAGTTTTCGCCTTTAACAAAGACCCTGCGTTACAACAGCTGCGTTGTTAATGCCACCCAAACTGTACACTTAAATAGCAGAAACGATAATTACTAATAATAGACGTGTATGAGCACTGGCAGAGGGTGTTCAAATCACACATCTAATTAACTTCTATAGAGAAGCAGCTGTAAAGCATTAAAATGCTGATTCACACTGCAGCTGGCAGATATCTAGATTTTTGATTCCTAGCAGATGAAGACACTTGCTTCAAGGTGAGGAAAACAAATGTAAAGCTGTTTGCCTGCAAACTCATATTGGTATAACCTACATAGATACGGCTTTGTAGTATCAAACACACTTGGATGTATTTAATGAATTGTAATGGAAAACTCTGGTTTTCTTATTTTTTTTTAAATATTTCTATGCCACACATCCTTCATCACACAATTATTTCATAGTAAAATGGATGTATTTTATTCACTTCATCTCCTTTGAAGAGATGATCATCTGTTGCCAGCAATGAAGGAATGAAATAAATACAAGATGATGAAGAGTGAACTGGTTGGGTAGTTTAAGCTGGCACAAACGATCCTGAAGTAAACAGTGAGGCTGGACTTTTTACCTAGGGATACGTAAAATATCCACCTGATATTCCAAGTAAAATTATTTTCGATACAGAAGTCGATACCTATGTATTTTTTTTCCATCAGAAGTATTTCAATAGTCAAAATCTTTGAAATTTATACAACTGGTGGTTAAATCAGAAGACATGAGTGGTCCACAAACTCAAAAGCCTCTATTTTAATTACATACAAACATCATGATAAAATATTAAGATAAAAGTATATTTCATCAGCCTTCCAAGTTCTGAAATTCCAAGAATCAACTTTTTATCACATAATCAAGGGGAGATCTCACTGACACATATTTGACCTGTTACAAAAGTCTAAACAGACCTGAGATGGTCTGCAATGAATTCAAAGTGCAAGGAGAAAAATCTTTATTCTCTGACTTAATTTATAAAAATATTCTTCAAGTCCTCTGGACAGCAGTAGCTACAACCTCTACAACAGGAAGATGATTAAGGAAAGCTGAAAGGTTGTAGAAATGCATGGCACTTCAAGAAAATCTTGACTTCTTAAAATTTAGGCAAATGCTTGAAAGTTAAAACCTATTAAAGGATCATATTCAGAACTTGGTAAGTAAATGACCACTGCTACTTAGGCTTAAACAGTCACTCTGTATTCAGAGATGCACTAAGCAGATACATCTTAGTGCATTTAAAAGAAAAAAGCAACTTGCACAATGCAAGTGCCTAAAGATGAAAAGATAATTCCTTTAGCTGCATAAATCCCTTACTGTTCCAGTTAAAGATCAAAAGGAATTCAAGTATTAAACACTTTTCTATTTCAGCTACCAAGAATACAATTTTTTTCAATTAAAGTCTGGCAGATGCAGTTAATGGAACAGGGTTTTATTTGCTATGAACCTGATGCTGCACCAAATTACACATTAATCAGCCCTCGCCCTTCCCTTTCCGCACAGCCCTCACAGTGACTTACGCCCTCCAGGGCGAGTTTCGCTGTGCGTGATTCAGCCAGGCGGCCTTACCCACATTTGTTTTTCCATTCAGATTACGCCATATGGCTACATTCACAATTACTTTTGCTGTAACATAAAGAGAGATTTAAAAACTCGCAGGGATTTGTCGCTGAAAAGGAAAGAGGGGATTTGTCTACGGCTACCCTGACGCTCAGCAAGCAGATAAACCAGATAAGCTCCGAGACTGCAGCCTTCTCCCACAACAGACTTGGAAAAAAATCTGCAGAAATGCATGGGGAAAGCACAAAGTGTTGATTTCACAAGCATCATTGTCCTGCTGGGTCCCATATATAATTAATTCAGGGGAAATTATTACTGCCTCTCACTCACAGGTGCAGCTTTTGGGCAGTTACTATCAGCAGCATATTAAGGCTTCATGCTTTGCCACTGTCCACACACACAAAGCCCCAGGGCAGACAGCCGGGCTCAGTTAATATTTCCAGAAGAGCCCTGATGTTTGGGGACTACAGTATTTTCAGTGCTGCCACATCAACTTTATTACTGCCTTAACACAGTGCTTTATAGATAACGCACAAAAGCCTTAGTGATGACTGATGCTCTGAATTGTGTTCCTTAACAAGGGACAAACTTGTTCTAAAACACTCATTTACTCAAAAATAGTCTTAAGAATGAGTAAGAAGAGGTTGTCAGTCAACACGCAAATAACCTAATGCTGGAACATGACTTATGTGTGAAATTCAAACAGTGAGCCACAATCACCCATTTCCATCAAGCTAGGTCATAAAGCAGGATTTACTCCAAATACTTCTAAACTGCCTGTGTAGTAGAGGCCTTCTCCTGCACATGGTTAACTCGAAGCACGCAGCAAGATATTTCTTTTCAATGACGTTCTGCAATTATCTTACAGCCTTTTAGTACAGCAAGCTTACAATGCTTTGAATAATTTAAAAAATTCAATTGCTGCAAAAGGTGAACAAGTAAAAACCTTAATGTTTTACATTAAAGAGAGTGCTGAAAATACCCAATATATATTTATCTGGAACAAACTGACAAATACAAATAATCCCTGTTTTTATAGGTATTAGATTTCCCTAGTCTATTTTACCTTTTGACAACTAGACAAGGCAACTAGGGCAGTGGGGCATATTGTTATTACTGTACCACATCAAAGTGACCACTTGAGTTAGCCTTTCCCAGAGCAATGTAGCCAATATGGAATTCAGCTCTAAATCTGTCACTAAGTCCAGACAGCAAGTTGTATCAGCACACTGTAATTTTCAAATACAAAACAAAAAAACATGCCTAGGAACGCTTTTGCTGCTTGCTATTAAGCTTTATTGTCATCAGAACAATCTTTTTTGGTTGAAAAATGTTTATTGCTAAAGGTCACAGAATTGTCTCACAAACAAATTAAGAAATAAATGGCTGTTGACACTTCCAGATGATGATTCATCTGAGAGCTCCAACAATGTAAAATACTGCAGCTGCCTTCCAGGTACAGTTTTCCATGCTTATTTTTATGTGAAAAAGACTCTGCAAAATGAGAACTGATTAGATCACATCTGAAAGGGGAGGTCCGACTACACATGCCTATACAAACTAGCAGAATAAAAAGGCAACATTAACAGGACAACCTCAAGGACATCTGGGCAAAAATGTCCAAGTTCAACCCCATCAGAGGTCTGCAGCACAATAAATGACCATGAGAGGGATACAGTCTGCTCGCCAGAGATAGACAAGTTTTTAAAAGGAGTTATTAGAAGTGCTAGAGGTATGTTTGGACAACCTTCAAGTGTAAGGTCATCCTGAGGAACAAGAAGAGTGTATCTGATATTTTATCTTGTCAGGGCAATCTCTCAATAAACCAATGAATAATGTATTTTTAGTATGCAATTATCCTTTTCATCTTTTCCTTTTCAGCATGAGTTTTTGATGACTGTTTACTGATCTTTTTAGAAAGACACTGACATTAACTGCTGTTACGGTGCCTCTCCAATCTCACACGGGGCCTCCAGCTATCACTGTGTTCAACAGTGGTTCTGTAATTTCAGAAGAAAGATGCTGTCGCAAATCTGTGGGACTAATGCAAAGCTAAAGCAGCACTCTACCTGGCAGACCTAATGCAGGGCATTAGTCACTTATGATTTCAGAGGAAACCAAGACACCGCTACACAACCTATTAACTGCTTGCTGTTTCTGTGGAACAGCGGTGATGATCATGAGCTCAGACACAGAGTCTTCAGTTCCTGCCCAATTTAATCATGAGATAAACAGATAATCAGAGCAGCAGTATAACAGAGTCTAAATCCAAAAAAGTGACCTTTTCAAGCATGCAACGCAGGTAGAATCTTTGCTGGAGCCTCTGCTCCTTCCCACACTTCATAAGCCTCCTAGAGACTTAGACCTGTCTAGCTTTTGAGAGGGTCGAGGAAACCAGCTCCAGTGCGGCTAAGGAAAAATACCAACTGCTGGAAAAGCAGAAGCAGCCAGCAGGAAACACCACTATGCAGAAACATGACTGACTGCAGGGAAGGGAAAATGTTTCATCCTAACCAGTAATTGTCCCAACACGCATAGATCAACTAAGCTAGCAGGAAAACACTGGTTTCCGAAGAGGTTATTATCACTGTGCCTGCCTGTCTGTTGTTCTGCTCCCCTGACAATTTAGCTCACTGTCCAATATACGTAGCCTTTTCTCTCTATTTCTAAACAGATGCTGCATGCAGATTAATCTCTGCTGCTTCTTGCAACCTTTGCATGAAAGACGGATGACGGATGGAGAGAGTTTGCATCTTAGCAGAGGCTGGGGGAACAGAGAGCAAGCTGGACGAGCAGCACGTGCGCAGACTGATGAGCAGCAGAGGTGGAAGAGCCAGGGAAGTGCTCTCTTTGGCCTGGTCAGAAGGCCACGTCCAGAGAACAAGGAAGAGAGATCCACAGGAAACCAGATCTTATTACTTCCATTTCTCCTGTAAAAAAATATTATTTGGGCAATTCAGCTCAGGTTACAGCATGAGCTTGTTTAATTTGCTTCTAGACAGGGAGGCAATAAAGAGACCTTGCTGGGAGGGTGTTCCCCCTGCCTCACACATACCAGCTCAGTCTCAAAATTATCTAAAGAAATACCTATTTCATACAAGTGATTGATTTTTCAAACCAGCATGCTCTGCTTGCAAGCTAATAAGAGATGTACTTTAGAACAAATACTATAGCTGCTGGGCTATGATTTTCTAAAAGATGACATGGGTCAGAACACCAAATACTGTTTTGTTTCCAAGCTCATTTTATGCGTTTCAGAACCAAGTATAGCTACTACTTTCTATGAGTCCGATTTCTGGAGATGTATCCTTTGGTATATTTTCAGAGAATGCTTTTCCTGTTTGTGCAATTTCATCTGGGAGAACCTGAACTCTGCAGCTGATAATAAAGAAGATAAAACATTAAAGTTGCTGGATCTGATGATAAATCCTTAAAGTCGTTGTACTCTCTTCAGTACAGGATAACACCAGATGCTCCACTCAAATTTCATATGACCTAACTATGCAATGTCTATGGGATGGAGCATTCATTCCTCCTCCATTTGTCTACCTTTTTACACTGTAACAAGAGTGCAAACTGCCTATGCTTTATCTTAAGATGCAAACTAATCCATAGCTCAATTTATAATCACAGCGCATGTAAATAGTTCAGAGAATAACTTTTTATATTATAAATTTTTGAGAGCAGAAAAATCATGAGAAAAGTAAGCTAAAGTCCAGGGTGTAAGCCTTTTATCATAGGTAGTTTTATAGTTTTCTGCATCTAGAAGAAAATACAAGACATAAGGAGCGATTTTTTTTTTTTTTTTTTAAACTATGGCAAGTGTCAAACACCTAACTTTGATCAACTGTCTACACAGGCTAACAACGTAATATTAAAACTAGTTTCCCTGCTTACCTACATCGTTCAAAACGCAGCCTCCCTGATGCCATCAGCAGCAAATATAATACAAACTGAATATGTAATACATTCATTTTTGCTATGTTGTTTTTTCAAAGATGCGCCGCATACATATTTGCAAGGCCTTTAATCATTTAGATAAACATAGATGTTCCTACCTCTGTCACTGAAGTCATCCACCAAGACAATCTCAGCTATTAGCTCAGGAGGAGAGCGGTTCAGGACGCTGTGCACCGTGCGTAGCAGAGAGGACCATCCTTCGTTGTGGAACGGTATAATCACACTCGTGTTGGGAAGCGTCTCCAGGTACAGCTTATTCTTGCAGCTAGACATAGACAGAATAAGGTCAATGGTGGTGCCAAAACTAACCGGCACTTCCATATTAATTATCATTGAGTAACTCATCCTCTACAACTCAACTCAACTTGGGAGGAAAAAAAACAAACAATAAAAAACACACACTTGTTAACACACTGTTGTCTTGGTCTACTTTATTGATCAAGAAAGCACGGCTCTGAAAACAGCACTACATAACTTGGACAATGCTGAAGAGTCAGGTCTGTGGTGTCCTCTCATGGATCCCCGGAGTCTGCACGTATTTCCCCACTTTGTTAATCTCTTCTGAATTGCAAAATGGAGGTAACGCTCCCTTGATTTACGGGAGGATTCTTGAGGTAGTCGTATGAACGAAAACCCAAACTACCATAATATCTGCAGTGCTTCTTGCCCTGATGGCATAGCCTTCAGGGTGGAGTTTGCATGCTGTTGAAAAAGTAAAAATCTAAGGCCATATGATGAACAATTGCATTTAAAAAAAGATACCCAGCAGCTGTTAGCTAGGGGACAGAGACCTGTTATATTTGCAGCACCCCATGCTGCACATGTGAGTAGAGACTTTCAGAACACGCTCAAGGGCAGCAGCCCCAGCAGGGCAGGCTGCACCGCTAGGGCCATGCAGGGAGGGAGGTCACAAGCGCCTGCATGAAGGGGCTCTGGGTCTGCCGTACCGTCCCGGGAAGCTGCGCAGAGCCCGCACTGCCCAGCTGCAGGAGCGGCAAGGTAAAGCTGCACGGATCGTTTCCATCCAGCCCCTGACACTGCAACCATAACCTTCTTCAGAGGTTACTACCAGCTATAGTTGTGTTACAGCATGAAAGAAAATGCCAAGACCTCTTCTCACCCTTTTAAAAGCAGAATTATCCTTTTCTGACCAGCTCTAAGTGGCAAACTTCAGCTGCCAGCACTGTTAGGCAGGCTGAGAAGCTGTTTTCCCTCCCCTTATCATATCTACAATTGCTTTAGAAGGTTTGTAAGATTACCATTTAATATTAAAAAGCTATAAGCATTTAAAGAAAGTGTTAGCTGGGGAAGACATATTTCTTGAAACAAAAGTTCATACATCTTACACGAGCATTAGTTAAATTTAGCCCTGTCCACCCTCCGCAGGTTTCCATGATTAAGACAGTGATGAAACACTATTTATAATATATAGGACCATATAAAACATCTCAGAAGTGAGTTGGGTCAGTGAGGAGCATGAACACTTGGATGAATCAAGGGCCTGTAAGCATATTCCTAAACTACAGTGTCTACTTCCTCTCCTAGGTAAATAACAGTGCTCTAAACACATGGCTCACTTCTCTATAGTGCTCTTTACAGACTATCTCAGCCAAGCTAGATTATAAATTGCTCTCATCAAGCACCCAATAATATGGAACATACCATCTCAAGTACTTTGTATTATTTTTGTAAACGGGAAGGCAATACACAGCAGATCTTTTCAATCATTAATTCCTTTACTCCAGATCTCCATTATACATAACCCTGCTCCTTTCCTAGCATCCCTGATACACAAGCTGTTTATCTTCTCCTTGAGGCCTCCACAATTACTGCTTGCTGCACTGGGTGACTGTGTGTCAAGCAACGAGCAGAACCAGCTGCAGCGCTACCATCAATCTCAGTTTAAATTGCCAGTGACCCAGACACTTCACTTATTAATTTTAACTGGGGACTGGAGCCTGAAGTTTCACATTTTTAAAAAGTTTAACTAGCAGAATTAGCAACGAGAAGTCAGCAGCTTTGTGAAGCATTGGGGAACATGAGGCAGTATATTAAATCCTCGGGTGAGGGAAAACTGGCATCAACTAAAGCCTAAATTCTGAGCCCTTGCATGTGGAGGCCAGGCAGGATTTAGGTTAGCAGATACACAAGCTGTATTTCCTAGAAGGTTGGTTATAAGCTGACCAAATTTCAAAGTTACCTGACTGATCTCTATATTTAAGCATTTCAGCTGCATGCCTAAAACATTTATGAGCCATACTCACCACTCAGTCCATGAGTACGCATTGGGAAAGGGTGTCAAAATATTCTATTTGATCAGTGCACTGTGGCAACAGATTGCTATCCTTTATTAAGGCAGCAATAGAGCTAACAGGACCCCAGAGGCCTGAACGTGATGGACAAAGGTGCAGGGATTAAAAAAACAAAACCACCCACTGCTGCAAATGTGGAAGGTTAGGGACTGTAAACTTTTACTGGTAGAAGCATAAACCAAGTACTCACTTTGGATGTCTGATGTCCGGAAGGGAGCGATTCAGTGAAATTTTATCACTCACAAAGATATTAAAGCCATTTTCTCTGTATGCCTGGTCCGCTCGCTCTGCATCAGTCATTGGGTAAGGTTTTCCCTGTTCTCCATTTCCTATGGACAGACAAAAAGCAAACACGCACCACTACTACTAATTGCTGCTTAACTGGCCAGGAACTAACCCATATATTAGAAGGACAGCAGTCACCTTACAGTCCTTTGAAAATTCCTCTGTTAGTTGTGTACTCCTAGGTACACAGTGATTCAATACACAGCTTGCTACAAAACACTCAGCTGTGCAAATCGTAGAAGTTGAACCTCCCCATTCTAGGCAAGGGGTGATGGCAAGACCAGGCAGGATGCATGGAATATATTTGTTTTTTTGGTTTGCAGCAAGAGAACATACATGGTTTAAATTCCTCATCACTGCTGCTTTCCTGAGGGCAGATGGATATGTATATTTAACAACCTTGAGCTCTTGAGGACAGGAGGCAGAGACGCTGCAGACACATCAGTGTAAAGCTGTCACATCTAGAAGAGTTGCTCTTTTGTATAATGCAGGACAAAACTCTGGACTTCAGAATTAAAGCCAGGCAAATATTATCATCTAGAACACTTTTCTAACACCTTTTCCTCCCTGAGCTCTCATTTTAAACACAAGCACAGTCATACCTATTTTTGTAAACTTTTCGAATCCATAAGGCACCTATCCTAAAAGTACCAAAAGGTTACCAAGAGTCTTTTATTCAAAATAGTTATTTTAGAGGAGGAAGGAGGAGACTTCAATACTAAAATAACTTCAGTAACTGCTGCATCATTGCAGGAATATCATCTTGACCCAGCAGCAGTTCTGCTTGCAGCCTACCAAATAAAACCCAAGTAATTTACGATCTAAGACGTATTTGGAGTAATCTTACATACCGACACGTTCGGCGTCCCTCCTTATAGCTTCTTTGTTATGCCAGTCCTTTTTTCTTTCGCCATCAACAAAGTAAAGGTCTTTCTTTTGCCTCACATATGATGCCTTTTAAACAGAAATTTGGATATGTTAAAAAATAAAGAAAGAAAAAAAAAAGAAAATCCCACACATGTGAAACCTTCCCTTAATTCCCTCCCACACTTAAACCTACAAAAGAAGAGTAAATATATTCCTTAAAATTACCAGAAGCAAGTAGTTTATACCCTGAAAGGGGTGAGGAATAAAGTGAGGGGTTTTTTTATGCCTCAGAACAGTACTTAGAGTAACAGCCGTGAAATTATATTTTTTCAGTGTACCATTATATACTCAAGACCAATATTCTTAATCATAGAATCTATTTAAAGGGTCCTTTTTCATTTTGAAAACATCTAATGCACCTTGCTTCCTAATTAATTAACAATAAAGATTTAACGAGACCCCACTGGATCATTATTTATGAAGATACTACCCTACCTAAATCTTATTTTGATTTTTATTCAAGTGCTATTTATTAAGAGTCTTGTTGTTCACCCTAAAATCAAATTTTACACGTGCAGACTTGAGCCTGCATTGAACCCAATTAGAGCTCTTCTCTTCACGATGTTATTCCTGAAATTCTAAAGCAATGGGTGCTTTGGGAGCAAGACAGCAAATGAAAGACCGGGATCAAAGAGACCACAAAAGAAAAACATGATACATCTCTAAAACACTGTTATTGCCTGAGTCCGGGGAAAAATGGGTTTTTATTTGCCTTTATTTTTAAATAAATAAATAAACAAACAAACATGGATTAGGCGCAAGAAGAGGTGCTTGGTTTTCTCCAAGAATGACTTTTCAATTTCACAGTAATACACTGGTGAGCATAAGTCACTTGTAGTGGCCTGACTGTTGACATGAAGAGTGAACTCTACAAGCCAGGACTTCATAGGAAGAAAAAAATACATATTTCCTCAAAGAATGAGAGATATTTTTACTATTACTCTAATGGATCAACCAAATCAAACCACCAGAAGCTAAAAGCAGGGCTTGGCACAATAACCTTGCAGTTATTAGATGCATTAGATGGACCTTCCCACTCTTGCTGAAGGCCCTGTGAATTAACTTACTAACCCGTCTGTGAAGACAGGCTTCTCCTGTGATGCCAAACTCACCAGAAGCGCCTTCATGCAGGACATGGATGCTCCCTTCACTGTTAGAGGTTGTCTCCAGCAAAAGTACTGGCAGTTGCCTTGAGTATCACCACGGTAGAGGGCTATGAACCAATGTCAAAGGGCAACAGAGCTAATCTCATTAAGAACAGGCCTGTACACTGTTAAAACTCACTGGGTTGTACTCATTTATTAGAAGATTTAAAACAAGTCTATATCCTTTCAAATCAAGAAAAAGTGATTTACACTCAACTTCTTGACTTATCTGGCAAGACATTTTGCAGACAGTGACACACCTGACAGAAGGCAAGTTGCACTGAAATGGCACATGCAGTTACATGTTTCAATCAACTTATGTCAATGCACAGAGCAGTCTCTTTCCTGCAATTCAACTTTATTTTCAATGGAGGAAGGTCATTCAGGAGGGATATTCAAAGATCTGCAGAGTCGGGATTCGTGACAAACAAACACTAAGAAACTTGTCCTTGAGTCACCCAGAGCTAATAAGACGCTCCCTGATCATGCTCAGGATGCAGCAGCATGAAGGGAGAGAAGTCTGGTTTGCACCCAATGAGTGAACCTGAGCTGTGAAATGAGATTCTTTAATAATTCTTTAGTCATCTTCCCATTCTTTTGCTCATGGTTTTATTTTCCACCCTAAGCTCCCTATACCAAAAACAGCAGTTCATTTTTACTTAAGTAATTATTGTCCCTTCTGCCCATTAACTCCTCCTCTTAAATACTTATTTCTGTCCCAACACAGCAGTTGGCAGCGCACGTCTAGAGTTTCACTTGGCACCTATTAAGGCACAAAGTGAATAGAGCCAGGAGCAGTCCCATGTCTTCAGCCCAGCTCTGCTTGTGCAAGAGCTGCATTTGCTCAAGGAAATAGGTTTCATAACAGGTGCCACAAAAGCCTTAGCTATTCCTGACACGCAGAAGCAGGTAAGCGCAGTTCTCCCTTGGTTATTTTTGGCATGAAGCTGACCAGGGTTTCAGCACAACAAAGCTGCCTCTGTCTTCTGCAGTGGTTAGTGTTTGTCTGGTCCACCACAGTTGATCCCAGTTTCCCCAGACCATGCACTATCCTATCATCCCACTAACTCATCTGCAGAGTACACTCCTTTTCGGTGAGATTTTACTTCTGTTTGGCAAACTCACCAAGATTATGCTGGTCACGGAACAAGCAGCCACTCAACATGGAACACGAGAGCGCTCTGCAGCGAGTCGGCACCATTTACAAACTTCTTACCCATTTTACTGTTTGCTGTGATTCAATATCTGCTATAAAATCACTAATGGTTACTCTAGAAATCTCATTCCCTTAAGATGAGACTGTAACAGACTGCCCGGGGACTGATGAGAAACACACGCTGCGGCTCCAGCCCCGTGCCACTCACCCTGCGCAGAGGACTCCAGCGCTCCAGATCACTGGGAGTGGGCAAAACTGGAATCAAATGCATCCCTCCTCCCACCCCAAACACAGCACAGCAGCAAAACAGACACCCGAGTGGATTAATAAGGAAATGGTACAAGTGTTTAAATCGCCTTGGGGCTTGGGCAACTTTAAGCGAGGGCAGCCAAGGGGCTTAAAAGGGGCCACTTGGGCTCTCCCCCTCAAAAGAGCTCTTAGGGGATGGGAGTCAAGTTCAAATTATATCACATTGTACCTGGAGGGTTCAGATGCACCTCTCCAACCCCATTTCAAGTGGCACTGGGCAGCATGCTGATACTGCGGTTGTTTGGGAAACTTCTCCATTGACAAAAGGCATCTGAGCTCCAGGAATCTACACACAGCGACCAGAATGCTACTTTTTTTTTTTTTTTTTTTTTTAGTGGTTTCCCCCAAGGGATGCTGCATGGGATCTGATTTAATTATGCAAATTAAGTAACTTGATGATACCTCTTCAATAGAGGTGCTAGACTGATATCTAAGCATTCTGCAAAACACAACAAGTTTTCCAGCACTCATTTTTGCTTTAGCTATTAAGCCAGCTGCCCATTTGAGAGGAGCTACGTTACCTGTAATGCTGTATTTCACATGAATTTTCATGTTAACCTCATTTCTCATCAATTCTGATTATACAGAAAGAGGCATATTATTTTTGTCCTAAACCCACCACCACATTCCACCTCCACCTACATTTTAACTGTAAATATGAAGATCACTCTCTGAATTCTGCAGTTAACTCCACATGCGTAGGCTAAGTCAGCACTACACATTTGAATTTTTGTCCCTATAAAAACAAGTCAGTGAACAGAAATGCCAGGTGACAGCTTTGCAAGCCTTTGGGGTTTTCTGTTTTGCTCTACCTCAGCTTTTCATTTTGCAAAAATCTGTTCATTTTTTAAACGCTCAGTTGTAAATAGCAATGCAAAAATGGAAAGACTTTGTTCTAATCATCTAGTCCAGCTTGGTAAGTACCCATCAACTCTACAGCAAGCCCATAGCTTTTGTTTCAGCTTGGGCACATTTTTCTTTTCCTTAAATCCTGGAAGTTGTTTACAACTAAGAAGTGATTACTTCTCTAGCAATATTTTCAACTAATCTCCTGCCTGTTCCCATCCTTCATTTCTTTAAAACTGAAAATAGATTAGAGTAGAAAGGCATATTAAGCAACACATTGAAAATGGATTTAGACAGATTGCTGTAAATAAGCCCCTTCTGTTGTCTACCATGCTCTTAGCATTCCGCCAAAGGAATCGATTAGCATTCAAACACCAAACCCACAAAAATGGAATTTTAATCTTTTGTTTAATCACTATTTAGTGTGCCTGGCTCCAGCCAGAATAAAAGAAGAGCGGATGGAGACATAAGCCAACTGTTTCTGAACAAGAGGAGGAAAGTACATACGCACATCGTGATGCTGTAGAGACTTCAAACTCTGTTCAAACATTTATTTTGTGGATCTTTTGCTACATTCAAACCTAAAGACCTACAATACTCAGTGACTTTGTTGAAAGAGGCTGTTTCACACTAGATCTCTTTATTTATCCCAGCACATCAATAAATACTTCTTGCTTTTGTGTCCCACAACAGGACACTGAAGATGACAAATAGCAAAAGCAGTTTATTTTTAATGATTGCGGGACCATACATACTACCCGTAGGTGACTCTTTCATAAAAAAATGCATAAAATCTTATTGCACCAGGAAGAAACAAAATTTTCTTTGCTTCCCAAATATCTTTTAGAATGAGTTAACCAACAAATGAGTGAAACATCCAGGCAGAGCAACCAGCCTCCATCCTAGCTACTGGTGTGGAAATCAGCTGGAACTTTCAGATTATCTGAGGAGGAAAAAGCTTCCAACGCCAGCTGGAAACAATCTTCCTGGGTCAGGAAGCTGAGCATCACCAGTCAAAGGTCTTCATTTATTGAAATATAGACACTATACTATCTGAAAAAGAGTGCTGCTAAAAGCCTGTCCTGCAATCTATCCAAGTGTTTTGCAAAGGTTAATTTTTGAAGCTATTTCAGTCTATCAAAAATTTAAAAGCCACATTAGTATAATCCATACCTTCAACATTTCAGAAGCTGTTAAAAGGCAATGCAGGACTAAATGGCAGTGTGTCACATGGAGCGATTAAGTGCTTCTGAAGACAAAAAGAAAATCCAAGTATATTTTAACAGCTGTTTTGTGACTCAAATTCAAATGACAGGTCCAAATCAGACCTAAAGGTTTCCTGAATAACGTCAAGACCACACCACTGGCCATCACACTCTTTCTCCCAGCAGAAGCACTGTTAAAATTGAAGTCTGTGTTCAAATTCGTGCTTTTCTTTGACAAACTCATGCGTAGGAGTATGGGAATAACCTGCCTAGGTTGTTCAGGAAGGACAACCACAGAAGCCGCTTGGAACAGTCCAGAATCAATCCTTATCCTGAAAGCTAATTACATTGCAGCTGGACCAGAACTAGTCCCAGGGATCTGCGGGAGGCCAGCACAGAGCCTTGGCTGCAGGACGCCTGGGGACACGCGGCTCCTTGCTGCACAGCATGGCCAGCGGCTTCAGCATTAGCCACCTTTAGCTTTCCATGTTTGATGCACAAGGCTTTCTGCATCAAGTGACAGGGCATACTTTGTTCAAGTAAATTATTCCATCCCCCCTTCAATTTCTTCAGTTAACTGATTTTATTCAATTTCAAAAAAAAAAAAAAAAAAAAAAAAGAAGAAAAACCCTTAGCACAGACAAACTTCCCTCTAAGAAGAGGTCCTGGTTCATTAGCTGAGTAATGTCTAAACACATCAGCACAGGACAGTGATTTGACATCTAGCTTAGTCATCTCCCTCTACCAAATACCTTACAGTTTGTTCTTCACTTGCCTTTAGAAATATCATTACAGTCTTGCAGCGTTCGCTGTTCTAAATGTACTGGCTAATTTATTCTGGGCTCCAAATGTACTATGCCTTTTCAAAGGCAGTGCACAGACTTAGGTTTTAGCACATCTTGCAATACACAACTTAGAGTTTCACACTATAGTTTCAGTCTCAGACCATCTTTCACTTGTTAAAAATCCAGCCAGGCTATTTTTAGTCTTCAGAACAGATTTCATTGCTTTAATTTACCCACAAAGTTTTCTCTCATCTTTGCTGTTTGCTAAGATGTTTAAAGCCCTTCAAATCTACAGAAACGCTCTGGTTCCCACATAGTACCATTTCTTACAAATCTGCTCAAAACTGTGGCATTAACTCCTGCAGACATTTAGCTGCTTCACAAACCTTCCCAGTTTCCCCATCAAGCAACAAGGACATTTCTTTGACCTTGCTTTAACATAAGAGCAGCACACAATCAAATTCCCAAGACTATTCCCTGCGCTTCCTCCTGTTGGAAGTGCAACCCGTTAGTGACGCTGCTCCAGGTACTCACCAGGTGCTTTGGCACTGAGTGTGTCGGGTTCGGAGCCTCAACTAAGTCATCTCTAACCTGCCTTTCCAAAGAGGGTTAAAGACTTGCCCCCTTCCCTCTGTCCTTCCCTTCCTACTCTATATGCTTTCTGGAAACTCTCAAACTGAGCAGTCCCACGAGATGAACTTGCATAGAGCAATATTTTTGCGCATCTAATTTCATTACGACTACAGCTTTTGGAGGAAGATAGATGGGACCTTACTTTATAGTGAGGCTATCTTGGTGGGAGAGCAGTCCTCATGCACACAAAGGCTCATGATAGCACCCTCAAGATAATGATTTCCTATCTGGATTGGCTATGGCATGACACAGTTTTGAGTCAGAATTGAGGATTTCTCAGGGGCTCCAAAATTGCCTAAAACAGCAGCTACCACAGCTGCCTCTAATCCCTGCTGGTCTAACACAGCTGCCTCTAGACCTTCCCTCAAGCCCTCTAATCCCAATCCCTCACAGATCCCCTAATCCATCACTCTAATCCCTCTAACCCTAATACCAATTTCTCATTCTAATCCCAACCCCATGCATAAATCCCCTAATCCCAACCCCTTGCTCCAATCCCTCAGTTTTAGTTTAGATACTGTGACTGGAGGCTCTACCACATCTGGTTGTGCTACCGCCACAGCACTCTGCACTATGGTGCATCTGAGCACCCCACATGCCAGGTGCCTACTCCAGGCCTGCTTTGGAAATAAGGCTGTCCTCTCACCTCATGTGCTCTTACAATCATGGATGAGGAGCTGAATGCCCAGGAAAACTTTTGGAAACAACAGGCCAAGGCAGAGCCATTGTTATTTATTCTTTCAGTTTGGGGTGATAACTGAAGGTGTAAAATGTGTAGATGGAAATCAGAACCAAGTTTATTTTGTAGTGTGTATCTACATGACTTAGACAGGTGTAGAACTTGGTTTGGAAATCAGTTTGAGAAAGGCATATTGAACAGCAGCACGCAGGGTGCTACCAGGTCACTGCACATCCTGGATGCCCTAAATGTACCACTTGCTGCACTTCTGCATCTTATTTACAGACAAATACAAGTTTATAACTCCACTTGGTGTTGCAAGAAGGTGAACTCTAAATACGCCACTGCAAATTTGACTGTTTAGTTAAAAAAAATAAACAAAAAAACAGTATTTGTAGCTATTCAAAGCGCGCAAGAACTCCTGGAATTGCAAGTTCCATGAAACATTTGTTTCAGAGTCCACAAAAAGCCTAAGAGCCATTTTTAAGCTCAAAAGACAAGAAAAAGAAGTTTTAACAAATAAATAAATAAAAGCTTAAGTGCAATACAATCAACAATACTGGAAACCTGGATAGACAATAAATCCTTGGGAAAAGCTGGTATCAGTACTGAAGAGGGAGGGAGATGGGTACTGATGTTTAAGCAAGTTGATAAGTGAGGACAGACCAAAACCCACTATCTTCAAATAAATTGTTTATCAATTAAATGCATCTATCACTTCAGGTGGCTCCCTTAAGGAGACCAACTCTTTTTGCCTTCTAGCCATACTACTAGAGTCAGCCTCTGCACAGAGCTATTGAGTAGTAGCTGAACAGTCAACCTGTGCGCTTGGTTTTTAGCGATGGAGTATCAGTATTCTCCGTTCAGATATTTTAGGAATTTTGAAGTAAATTCTCTATCAGCTTCCTGGCAGACTTGATGCTTCTTGACAGTGTTATATTAAACTGAAAGCATCAGTACTAAAAAGCAACATTTAATACACCGTTTCATCCCAAAAAGTTATTTAACTGCTGCTCAACAACTAACACACAGCATCAAGCAATAGAAAATGCATTGGTCTATGCCAAGATTAAATCACACTCTCCTCAGAATCAGACTTCCTGCTATTATCTCAGTACTTTAAAACATTTGAGCCATGCCACCTGCAATTTCCCCCTATTTAGGCTGTCAATTCATTTGATGTACTTGTCTTTTGTACGCATCTCCCAATTCTTTTTTCAAGGGAGGTAGTAAATAAAATTAGTGCCCACAGCAGCAAAAATCTCTGCTGCCCGCTGCAGTGCGGAGTTGGTCTGCAGTGCCGAGGACTGCTGCACGGTCACCGTGTCCCAGGGAAAGGTTTGCACTGTTGGGAGCCCTGTGCCTGGTCTTCAGTGTCAGCTCAAGTCACATTACTCATCTTGGAACATGAAGTAGAACTGTGAGCGCACACACACACACAATAAATAGAAACGAATACCCCCGTTTCAGTGTTGAAAGGCCTAGAAAACCAAGCAGTCAATCACAGTCTACACAGACCTGCAGAACATACACATCATGCAGCTAAGCACAAAACCCCCACTGTGAGCTGGCAGTTGAAGGTTATTTGACGAAAAGGTCTGGGCACCCTAAAAATATGAAAAATATGTTGGGGTTTCAATAATCAATAGCTACCTCCTCCCAGAAGAAAACCTGTGCCCAGCAAGAGAGCTTCTACCACCCTTCCACCACTCCTCCCTCTCACAATCCCCAGCAATACCTGTGTTTTGTGTATCATCAGATCACACTTCTCAGGTTTATTATTTCTCTCCTTAAAAGCTACTGATACAGCTTGAGGTCTGCACGTATCATTTTGAAAAGAACATGAAATTGTGAACTTCGCTGACACCTTTACACCATCCCAAGGCTTCTGCCCTCTTCACCTCTATCCTAGACGAGACTGATCCAAGGTAGGGAAAGGATCAAATAGGCTACATCAAAATGCAAAAGCGAGAGGATAGATCACATCCAGGTGCACCGATCCATCCTGGAGATGCTCTCTAGCAGTGATCACCACTTGACATGAGCAGCTGGAAGTTATTGCTATGGCAAGAAACTTCTTCATTGCTCAAAATGCCAGTAGCAAGACGGGCATAAGTCAGGTTAGGGTACAAGAGAAGACAAAAAAAAAAAAAAAAAGAAAAAAACTAGAAATAGCTAAAAATGCTAGAAATAGCAATTGCTATTACTAATAGCAATAGAAATTGGTTAGCCTGGTAAGAAGGCAGTCAACAGTCTTAGAGCTACCATCTCCAAGCACCTGTGAAAGATGTCCGAGACTTCAAGTAATTTCAAAAGGGGCAAATGTATCTGAGGAAATGTGGGAAAGAGGTTGTGGAGAAACCTGTCAGGTACAAAATCAAAGTATGTGCTTTAAGATGTCACCTAAGGGGATCCAGACAGCTGCTGACCGTGTGAGTGTCAGGAACAAAGCTAGGAAACAAGCAACTTCCTCTGGGACAAGTAGCAAACCACGCAGACAGGAGAGGCAACAGATAAACCCTGCCACCACCTCAGTCACAAACATACCTCAGTCCTGCTAATGTCAATAGAATTCCCTCAAATTTAATCAAAAATTACAAGTTTTGATGCGAACATTCAAGTCATGTTATCAAATTGAATGTTGCTGATCTTTCTAGACCTTATAAAATTAACTATCGATTTCCATATTGGAATGGAAAGCAAGCCTGTTAAATCTGCTGATGTTGCCAGCTGAGGGAAGAACAACATTAAAATTCAACAGCAGTCCAGACAAAACAGCAGAAACTGTCAAGAAATTTGGGATACAATTCAAAGGGTGAGTAAAGAATCCATGAATTAACTGTACAGATGCAAGACAAGAACAACTTTTATATGACTACAAGAGCTGTTTTATCATCATTTCTCACTGATGGGAGAGCATAAACTGCATGAATCAGTGTCCTGCTGTTTGAAAAGAGCAAGTTACACCCAGAGCTATTTACAGAATTATTAAACATTGAAAAAAAAAAATGCAAACTCATCAGTGCTGACTAGAGCAGAGATGACCAGGCAGAAAGGAAGGGTATTACAGACAGTCCTCCTGTTTTTCAAGACTGATGCAAAGAAGAAAATGGAAAGATATGAAACTCCTAGAGTGCAACACAGCTGGAATTTTGGAAGCAAGTTTTCAATTACAAGAAAAAAAATAAATAATAAAAAAAACATGTTTCCCATCTTGGGCCGAGAGGTAGCTAGACTACTCTCATTTTACTGCAAGGGTCCTAGAGGTCTGTCCCTGGAGAGTACACGGAGATCCTCGAAGTCTGGAAGTCTTCACTGACGGCATCCTGCAAGCCTCAAGTATATGAGAGCTGGGCAGCAGGACAGTCTCGTGAACATCCAGTAGGATTCACATTAAAATCCACTACCACAACATTTTCCATTCTCCTAGAACTACTCTAGTTCTTACAGAATAGTAGAAATGTATTTTAAGTAAACTGTGAACTACTTGGAACATTTCCTGCCTTTCAGGGTCATTACAGACCACAGGAGTTAGCCTGATGATAAAATATGGATTCTCCTCTCTACAGTGCACAGTCCAATTTCACTATAATGAAGCTCCATGGGACTAAGATTGCTGTATAGCAGGACATTCCCCGCAATAAACATTTTGTAGCTTGTTATACCCGAGTAAAGAAGCCCCAATTTGACTTGAACATGTTTTATCTAGTGTTTTATGAGGCTCACTCCATACTGAAAGAATATTGTTTAAGCATTGACCAAAAAAGGGGAAAAAAACGAAGAAATAAAATGCACAATTGTACATAGAATACAGCAGGGAATGACTTATTTAAGCACTTCAGACTTGCTTATATGCTTGCTTTTTCAAACCTTAATAAACAGAAAAAGAAGTCCATACTGCTAGGGCTTTTTCAAACAGGGTGTGCTATTTGCAGGTTCTGTTCCAGTACGTTTGAACAGTTCATTGTACATATGATTTCTCTTGTGTTCTCTGAAAATTTATGGTTGAAACACTGTATTATGACTGGCAAGACAGTGCTACTGTGTGGCACATTGAGCTCTATTTCACTTTTTTGCAGAAATTTTAAAACTGAAAAGCTGTTCAGTCTTGGATAGAAGTACTTTGAATTATTTTAAAGCTTCCTTTTACTGGGAGAGGGAATGAAATATCTCCTTTATCCTGGGTTTTGGGTTTTCTCAGAACACGAGGAATAGTCATCCTGGGGAGCATTCAGGCGAGACCTGGGCTCGGTTGCCTTGTGAATGCTTGTTCCTGTATCGGCCTCCTTAAGAACAGTTAGAATTCACAATGAAAAACGGTATTCTTGACTGCACTGTAGGACAAGAAAGCCACAAAAAAAAAAAAAAAAATATTGCAGCAGGCAGAAAATCCAGGAAAACAAGAAATCCATATCCCTGGAACAGCACTTTCTGCCAACTTACATGGCAGTGCCTTATTCCTCCTTTTCATAGCCATCCCTTGGGCTCAAGAGGGTGAAATGTAGATTAATACACAACACAGACAAGACTGTGCATTTCTAATGCTTTACCTGGGGATGCAAAAGTGTTGAGGACACTGTTGCGGATTCCTACACCACACTGAAGGATACCTCTTTCCAAGCCTTAAGCAGCACCTGCAGCTGTGGTAAGCAGGTAGGAAGAGGCACTGCCTCCCCAAAGCACACCTGGACACCTGCATTTAACATTAGTCAGACTTTTGCTAAGTTATTTGCCATGGTTGATGGCAACAGAACACAATTTCATGTGGAGAAAGTTCATCTACTTCAAGCTCAGCGTCTGATACCACGCAGATCTGTTGAGCTACAAAGCTCTACAAGGTGCCCACACGTTTGGGTGTGTGTGTGTGCGTGCACACGTGCACACGCAGCAGGAGGAGCAGCGCTGGCAGCAGGACTGTCCATCTCTGGAGATGTCATCTCTGGAGTGTCTCTGGGAGTCACTTTGAGTGAGAATGCTGAAGAAACTGGGACCTAAGAGGGACAAA
This sequence comes from Crypturellus undulatus, assembly GCA_013389825.1. Taxonomy (NCBI): domain Eukaryota; kingdom Metazoa; phylum Chordata; class Aves; order Tinamiformes; family Tinamidae; genus Crypturellus; species Crypturellus undulatus. The sequence goes on along the minus strand of VWPW01025469.1, from coordinate 25,771 downwards.
TTGAAGCAACCAAACAGCCTTATTATAAAAGATGGAAGCTCAAAATTTGATCTGTATTATAAGCGAAAACAACCACCTGATTTATTTTGCCAATAACCATTTTCAGAAACAGGTTTTCATCAATCCTAGAGAAAAAGTCATGAGCAGAAGAGCAAGAGATAAACAGAGTGCTTAGCACAGCCAACACCGCCACACCAATCTCCTGACCATGGACAGTCTTCAGTAATCCCTTTAGTTCATAACCAAGGCCTATTTCACAGGCACTTCTTACAAAAATCTCTTTAAACCAAATGACTATTAGAGTACTACTAGATAATAATTTAACATTAATGATAGAAATAAGGCTTTCCTCTCCCCCTGAGCTAAAGAAATGCTTTGCCACTCAAGAATCATTTTGAAGGAATCATACCACACGTATAGCAGCAAAGCTTGCTATAAGTGACAAGTTAGAGGTATGAACATCACCACATCTTGAATCGTTTTGTCGTAAGTGAATAGGTAGGAGGTCGGAATGACTTTGCCCAGGAGGTGGACACCACCACATGCTCCATCTGACCTCACTAATAATCGCTCAAGCTTCAAATCCGCTACTAACGTTTCCGTTGTAAGCAATTATTTGCCTCTGTGCAAAAATGTTAATTTCATGCTCTGTAAACACATCTCCTTGCGAAAGCCCGGCCTGCCTATAAAGATCACTTTTGACAGCCTGATGACCATCTCCTTCGGCGAGGGCCCAAATCATCTTTTAGTAGGTAGCGACATCTGCTCTCCCCTGCCCAAGGGGTGGGCACGCAGGGATGATATGTTTACAGGTGAGCCGCATATAATGACTTTTCTAAAGGAAGCTGGAGACTTTGGACTGCTAATGCAGAGCTATTTGACACTAAAAAGGGGCACCAGCAACTGCTTCCAAGTAGCTATAATACATCGCAACATTTAATCAGCTAGCTATTGTGGAAAACATCTCTGCCATGCTCATCTTGGAGAGAGGATGCAAGGAAGACGAGGGCTGGGATAAGAACAGTTATTTGCAGCAGGAACTGCAAGAGGAAGAAAGAGGCACAGGATTTAAAGAGGGAGCAGCAGCAGGAGGCACTGCTCAGCACTCCACCAAAAACCAGCCCCACCTGCCACAGGCAGATTGTCCCTGCGAGACCAGGGGACATCGTGCCACATGACAAGCTTCTCAAGAGTGCTGGTCTGAATCCTGAACTAAATACATTAAATACAATTCTAATTTTGGATGCAAGCACATGCAAAGCTGCATTTCAAGACAGTATAAAAGCAAGGAAACTGCAAAATAAAACACGTGGAAGTTACCACTTCTGCTAGAAGGACACGAGGATCGTAAATATGCCAGGCATCCAACACGACCAAACAACTCCGCTCAAGTAATTCTGTGCTCTTAAGACAGGCCCTGAATACAGATCCAGATCACATCTAACACTCAAGCTCAAAGTCAGACTGGGTTTTACACAGCAAGTTGTCAGCGTGGTGTTTACTTCTCTCCTGCTATTGCTTCACATATGCCTTTAACCAGACCTACTTCCTAGTACCTCATGTTAAAACACATTCAACCCCTAGAATATTTTAAGTGAAATAGTCTTTTTTTCCTCTTCAAGAACATCTCTTGAAACTAGTGCAGCAAAGTCATCAGTATTTAAGACTCCATACAACAATCCCAGATCAGGAAATATTTATGCATTCCCATAAATGTATCACTCTATGAAGAGGCAAGACAAATTCACCATCCCAAAATAGTAAAAATCGGCTTGGACAAACGTCAACGTTTCGGCTCTCCCAGCTGGGACTGGTGCTCAGAAGCCGTCTGCAAAGCAGTGCACTTCCCCCACTTCTGCTGGGACAAGCAGAACAACAAGACACTAACAACGACGTGTCTTAGCAAAAGTAAAATATAAGATTCTTAACACATGCAATTTAGTAGAATTACTTAAAAACAAACAAAAACACCCCACAAAAACTCTCCCTCCCCAAAAACAACACAAAACAACTCCTAAGCCTGCTATGTACTTTCAAGTACAATTAATCTTAGACTGATAAGCAGACATGTTTTCCATGGTCTGGAACTGGAATGAGATCTTGCAGATTCTTTGAACAGAGCCAGAGGGAAACTGCAGACCAACAGCCTCTTTCCTGCACACAGCAGAGGAAACACAGAGAGCTCTGGTGCGATCCTGCATTTGTTTTCTTCGGGAACAAAGCAGGCTTAAAAGCTTTTTTTCTCGTTTTGAACCCAGCTCACTTCATTGATCTAGTCTCCACGGAGAGCTACAGCAGCATAACAGAGCGGGAAGCAAACTGCAAAGCGGGGGCAAGAGCATCCAATTGCCTCTGCTGTTGAGTCAAAGCCCTCCTTAACACACACTGCTCCGTTATTGGATTGTCATTCATCAGGTAGCAGAGTATATTAAGGTAATTCCCTTGCCCTTCATTCCTGCTAACGTTACCAGTAACAAACCCAAATTCACACTTCTGCACGCTCTCATGCAGCCGTACATACTAGTTTCCAATTTCCTCTAACTTTTAGGCTTATTGAACCAAAGAGGTGAAAATCTTTTCTAAGGCAGGTGCTTAGGTGAAAGAGACCTCCAAGGCAGCCATAAAGGAATCAATAAATGTTTACTGGTAGGTGGGAAATTCAACACATTTTTGGCTGCTTAATTATACAGCATTTTAACATCTCTAGACAATCAAATCAGTTAGCTGCTGCAATTTAAGCAATCTTCTATACATGAAGCTTTTTTTTTTAAAAAAAGTACTTGCTTTAGTTTTCACAACTGCATCCAGCCCATACGAACATTTTAATCTCAATGACAGGCGAAGAAGATCCCAATTAAACAACAATAGCTGCATAGTGATACTGTTCTGCTTAAATAATCTTCTTTGCAAGCTTCAGCAAGATCACTGTATGCAAAAGAAGCAACGCTCGTGTAGTTAAAAGCCTTCATCACTTAATCCTCTGACTTCAATAAGAGGCATCCTAACTGTCTGAAATAATTTTACACAGCAGCTCTAATTATAGTAACTTAAACATTTCATCCAAGAAGGGAGAGTATGAAGAATGTATAGTACACGGTGATGTGGGAAAAAAAAAAAAAAAAAAGGAAAATGCAAATACTCCAAAATTCCTTTACAGGCATTTTCAAAAGGAGCAGTTGTTTCAGACAAGCCAAGATATTCCAGTTAGCACACAGAACAAGAAGCCATCCCAAATTCCTTAAAAAGGAGACAAAAGCCATCTTTCTGCTTGTTTCCAATAAAGGTAGGAGGACTATTTTCCTTAAAGCAGATGCAAGCCAAAATGCAAAGCTACCAAGTACTTCAAAATATGCATATCAATCTTGAGTCCTGCACAAAAATACTTGCATTGTGATTGATGTTTCTGAAAATAAATACATAACCTAGCTTTTCTTTTAATCAGAAATGCTGTCCCTTAGAACACAGCTCTTCAAAACAATGGCACACCAGAGAGATAACTTAAGGGACCTACCAGCGTTTTCTGTTGCTGTACAGAATAAAAACGCATATGCATGTATAGGACCAGTGAAAGGAGTGTTAAGCCCAGCCCTACCGTTCCCACTCGCAGGATGTGACCAGAATGAGCGATGGGTGCACATGGACCGTGGTGCTGCTTGCATGAGTGCAAAGCAAAATACAGCCCCTCATTCTGCTGGGTAGTTAACCACCCACCAGGGGAGAAGGCACCAAACCAACTCATCTTTCTTCTTGCGAGCACTATAGAGGAGTCGAGAAGCAGACCGAGTGTTTGCACTGGTTGGTGGAAGATTTCCCAGTAGGAACTGGGTGCACCAGGAGCTGCAGATGAGATACCTGCAGGACAAGAGTGCTCAATGTTGAGGGGATCTCACTGTCCAAAGTACAGTGCAACTAGCCATCACCTTGCCTCCAAATTCTATTTTTTTTCCCCGTTCCCAACTGCTCCAAACATGCTCAGGAACCGTTCTGCAGTAGGCTCTTCTACTAGGTTTCCTGTATGCTCAAAGTCAGCATTCAGGCAAGGGAGAAAAAGCAGTATCAGGGGTGCTCTCTGTTTCTTCGTTACCCCAGTCTAACACTGGGCACTCAGGCAGGTGTCCGAGGTCTTGGCTTCTGTCCCCACAGCTGTGGTGCTGGCTCTTCACATCTCCATGTCTCCAGCCCAATCTTCCTTCCAGCTAGGCTGGATGAAAGTTTCCAATTTCCATGTTTCTTTCACAAAGTACAGTCTTCCCTTACCATACCTCAACTGGACAAAATTAAGTTTCTAAACATTTATTCCTGTAAAACTTCTGTTTTACAGAACTTACTGAGGTAGCTACCAAAGGTACAAGCCAGATACATACCCATGCTTTTCTTTTAAACTATTATTTTGTTCCTACCTTCTCAAAAGGGGAGAGTTTTTCCACATTTAAATGCCTCATGTATACCTCATCCTACACCGATTACATTGTTTTGCTATGCAAATGCCAAATTGCGACGTAAATACAGGTCAAAACTCTTAGGATAAAGTGGGATGCTCAAAGCAGAGTTCTTAGTGGCTGAGGTACGCAACCACTGAGACAAGATTCCTATTACAATCAGTAGTTTTCAATTTTTAAGACTTTCTCAACAGTGCTTAGTAAGACAAGAAACTTCATCTAACGAAGTGCATGTAACCACGAGCTGCAACAGCAACCTGCAGTCAGCAGAATCCCTCTCCTTGCCATAGCACTTTATATTCATATTTAGCATTATCACTACAGCTCTTCAAAGCATCAAACCCCAACCTTTGGCTGAACATTTGATTTTATACAGCCCACCAACACAAAGAAGCATTTTATGCTCCCATACAAACAAAATAAAGCAAAGAAAACTTCTCTTCTCTGCCAGGCATCAGTGAGCGCCTTTGTTCAGCTGCAAAAGAATTCAGCATAACCAGTTCATACTTAAAAAAACAGCGTGCAACGGTGAACATTTGCCATCTCAAAGCACAGAGAGATTTGCTAGGAGGATTATGTCTAAGCAGTTTTAAACACTAATGTGAAGTAGCAAAATCCAAATCATTAGACTTGCATTTGCTTGATTCGGCTCCCTGCTGCAGGGCACTGTGCCATGATTCCCTGAGCAGCAAGACCCCGCTCAAGTAGTTACCCACTGATGCTTCCCTTCTCTAATCTTCTCCTGGAATTGTCTCCCAGTGCCAGGCAGACTCTGCGGTTTTCTGTGAGAACAAGTTGACAGGTTTCTATGAGCCTCTATGAGCACTGTCGGTCCAAAGCTGAAAGAAGTTTCCTTAGGGGTAATATGGATGAGCAGGCAGATTCCCTTTGCTTACCTTGTGCTATATACATCATATACAATGTTAACCAGGTATGCACCTTGTTCTGAAATGCCTTTCACAAATAAAGGACGCACTGAAAGCTACTGATAACGCTCATTGCCCATTTCCTCTTCAAAATCTCCAGGAAAGCTTTTGGCACCACTTTCCTCTCTCCCCGACCATGTCACAGAGTTATGATAACCATAACTTGAGGAACCTACTAAATATAAGCAATTAAATCCCTAAATCATGCGTTGCCTATTTGGAACCTCACTAAGGAGTATTTCTACTACTTTGTCTAACTTTTGGCATTTGTCCTTTTAAGTATGTCCTTGACCATACTGAGAACAAAGGCTGCTAAATACTGAGTCGCACTGTAACGATGTGTCTAAAGCAAAGCCTATGATTTCCACCCATATTTTCAGTGCCTTGGAGGAGGGGGAAGTGAATGGATTATGCAGCTGTGAGTCAAACTGTCTGAATTTTAAGAAGGCACATAATGCAATTGCTAGAAAGTTTCATCCTGTCCCAGCAGTGGTCAAATTCACACCTGAAAGAATTGGGGCTTAATTTGCCACATTGCCAAGAGTCTTTCAACAACCAGCAGTTTCAGTGCTTTCTGCTTGTTTGTATACAACCAAAGAGCTATTTATCCCACTTTCATCTCAACCTTCACATGCACATGTCTGTAACCACACCACCCCTCTTCCCCCATACACTTGAACATGCAAGCAAAATCCTGCATCCAAACCAATAGGCCCTTCTGGGTAAGTGTTCAGCTCAAAGGAATGAAGTACAAACAAACAAGGATCTCTTCCAGGATTAGCTACAGAGGGCCTGTAAGTCTGTAAATAGCCATAGCCTATAAGACCATCCATGGCAATATTTGTCCTTATTAACATCTGTGGAGGTCTCACAAAAGAATGTTGTCAGTCATCAAACCCACAGACAAGGTTAGAAAGCAAGTTTTCTGCATTCAGACACTGAACACTTATTTCCTCAAACTTCGTTTTCAACATTTGCTCCGAATACGCTGCATGCAATATTTAGAGCTGCTGCTTTCCAGGAGACATTTAGAAGTGATAACATCTAAAACATCTGCAGCTGGTTATAATGTATAAGGAAAATAAAGTTGTCTGGCATTAGCACTGTGCCAGTGTTTGGAGCGAGAAAAGAAATCAAGACCATATGCTTGTTCTTAGTTTAGTCTCAAGTGATCTATATTTTATAAGGTAACTTGCCATTAATTTTTAAAGTTCCATGATTTGAATTCTGCTAATTGGACTTCTTGGGCTTTTTTAAGGCATAAAAATGGGACTTCCATTTCCCATAATCCATCTGGGTTTGATCCCGTAGGTCACACATCCAAAATCTTTCCAGTAAGAAGCCAAAGCTCCAAGTGCTGCACCCAGAACATTTTCTCCTGCTCCCTGGGATTGTTTCACCAGGCTGCCACCCTTAAGTGTGTCCAAAAAGACACATCTCTCCCCGTCCAAGAGTAATTTAAATTTGGGTGTTGAAATTTAAATTCCATCTGAAATGAATACCAGCTTACCAATAATGCCAAGACAGCAAAGGCACAGACTGAAGGGCTGCCAATTTTCTCTCCCCAGTAAAGGAGAAGGGGTTGAAGTTGCAGCACTGCATCCACAACCTGCTGCAGAGGGGCAGGCTGGAGAGGACCCCCTTCTCCCGCTTCTGTACGAGCCCTCATCTCCCACCCGCTCAGCATGTTTTGTCTAATCTGCAGAGTTCACTCATCCCAAGTTACTCTCCATCTGCCTGCCAAACCTTGCAAGGATTTCCCTTTAGAGATTTCTCAAGGGAAAGGCTACATCTGGAAAACTGGAGCTATTTCAGCAGTTCCCTTCACCTTGGCTCCTCTGCTCCCTTGGCCCAAATAGGTTTCTCCCTGCTGTAAAGGCTGATCCAACTGATCTGACTTCCCTAGCCAGAAGCCAGTACAAACAGCGAGTGCTGGGCCCAGAATCATGGCTTGTCTGCAGAGGAGCTTCTTGAGGCCAGGCCGCCATCCAGATCCAGAGGGAAAGGAAGGAGAAGAAAACACTGCTGGTTGAGCTCAAAATAAACCTATTTTTTCCTCCAGACAGCAGTGCAATGGTGCAAGATTCATGTTAACCTGTCATGTTCCTCACTGTATGAACGTCTGTTCTTCTGCTGATCAGAGACGAGCAATGGGGATACAGCTCTCAAACTATTAAGTCTTTTTAATATGAACAGCTCTAAATCCTCTTCTATTCATGCTGCTCTGGAGGAAGCATGTTTCACAAGCAAGGTGAGTTGTAAAATGCTTTCAAGAATATGGCAGAAACAGAGAAGCAAGGCTTGCTCTAGGAACTAACTTCTTCAAGTGAGGAGTCTTACAAAGGAATTTATCAAATAAAGTGAGAGAGGCTGAAAACAACAGTTTGGGTTCATATCTCCTAGGAAACGTAGGGGAGATGCATTTCAGCAGTCCTCTTATACCCTGTTCTCCAAAGAGAGCAGCATTTTTCTTCGGCTGAATATAGATTAACACATTCACTTATAATTACCTTTGCTGCTTAGTGTCTAACCTCAGTGTGCAGTTCTTGTTTGCACATGAGAATTGTCTCATATCCTTGTTCCAGAACACACAGAATTATTAGCTGTTTAAAGTCACATTTAAAATGCCCACCCTGGCAAAAAGGCAGCAGATTCAAAGCTGTCTTAATATTGTTTCTACGCTAAGAACCACTATACTGCCACTGAGCTTGACTTGTCTCTGACACACTGCCTTTTCAGTGAAAAACTACAAAAAAAAGAATGTTGGTTGCTGATCTATGGGCATCTTCACTTGAGCACCAAAGATGCCTCCTGTCTGCAAACCACCCTTCCCTCTGCAGCCAGGAGCCTCGGCTGAGGGCCTGGTCATCCGCACGGCTTCTGTGCTAGAGCTTCTGGCTACGGCTGTAGCCAGAGGGCTGTGCTGGGAAGAGCTGCTGGGTGGTTTCACCATCCCAGCACAGTTCAACAGGACACTCTATCCATACAGAGATGTGTTAAGATAAATAAACCACATTCACCATGCTGTTTAGACTCAGTGCTGGAATCATTACTTAGGATGGGAGAACATCACCTCTTCCCACCAGTAAGCCGTCTCCTGTAAAGGCACACCAGCAGGAGCACATCATCTTTTCAAAGGCAACTCTCAAGCTCTTGTTTTCCTCCTCTCTCCTAAACAGCATATTAATTTTGTAGCACCACAGCTGAATAAGCTGCCAAGAACTCCACGCAACGCATTTCTTTGTGAAGTATCATGCATCATCACTGCCCCAGGCAGTGCAGAAAAGCATTTCAAACAGCTGTCAGCCTGCACGTTGCACTGCCTTACGCAGCACGGTCCACCCTGAGATACGGTGGCATTTTGGGAATGCCCTCCATGGAGCACTAGACACCTCTCCCATTACTGCTGAAGGCCACAACGACAGCACTGCAGAAGCCCGAAGAGTGACTTAGTGGCAGTGTTGGATCACAAAACGGCAAACTGCTGCAAGGAAGAAGACGAAGACGACATACACTGCATTTAAACTTATCTGTAACCCACAAGCAGCACAGTATTACTCGCAAGCCATAGCAGGCAATAGATCAGCTCTGAAAGGAATGCACAGCCAGATTTCAAAGTCTCCTAGAAAATGCCTGGAACATTTTAATAACTTAATTCTGACTTAAAGAAATCTTTAATTAAGACAGCATTTAGAAAGTATTTTCAGAACAATCTGGAATCCTGTGGAATGTATTAAGGCTTCCAAGGAAGTCTGCCCTGGCTATGAGCTGGGATCAGCCTTGGCTTAGGGCAGGAAAGTAACAGTGAGCGGCAGCCCACACAATCCAGCTCTTTGCATGCAACCCGCCAGCCCAGCACGTCAGTATTTGGCACCGGGCTCACCTCTGCCTACCCTTTATCACATATATTCCAGGAACTTCCTGTGTTTTTCCCACAGAGCTGGCATTACCCAAATCACAGACTTAGAGGACTTGACTTACAAGCATTAACTGCTGCTTACTTTTACACTGGCAAGCCACTGCTAATCCATGCCCCACTGAAAAAGCAAGCGAATTAGGTCAAGGGAGCTTATATGCTACTAAAATATGTTGCAGAGCACATTATATCCGCGGCTCAGACAGCATCTCCTCAGCGACAAGCAAGCAACAAACAGTATCAAGTCAAGTCTAGATGGCCAAAGGGTCTTTGTCTGGATACACCAGACAAACTCTCCTTTACTCTTCAGAGAAGGCTTATGCCCTGCTTGAAAATGGTCTGTTGATCAAGTATGTGCAATTCCTCAGAGATTACTTTGAGTAGATTATACCCTACCAGGATGGTGGTTATACATTTCTGAAGTACAGCAGATATTTCTTCATCAATAGAAACAAAAAATGCAGCGCTGAAAACTGTAGCAGAGAGGTGACCATTTTTTTTCCCTGCATGACCTTCAAATGACTGCCACTGCCAGCAGTTCCTCCGAATAAAGTTGCCCATTGCTGTGGTGCCGCTCTGCTCCTAGATGTTGAATTGCTCCACTGCAACATCAAAGCACCTGGACGCTTTCTCAGTGTTGCTCTTCCACTTTTGGTAATATATACAGGAGCGTTTGCATGATAGACCTCAAGAGAAACCAAAGCTGCTCTAGTACATGACAGCAGGAGAGGAAGCTTCCAGCTTCAGCTTGGCACTAACCTCCTGGGGTGACAGCTGGTCTCTACCACGATGCTGGCCTAGAGCAAAAGTTGTGCATATCCCGACACCCTGGCTCCAACCCAGTCTCATCTACCCCAACAGAGAAAATTGAGGCCACTTGGGCAATTCCCTGAACGAAATTAACAGTGATGTCAAACAGTGTCACCTCTGCAGGATGCCAGCTGCCTGGTACAACCAAACTGTTGGTCCTGCTAGTGCTACTGGCAATTCTTTTTCCAAAAGCAGTCCTTTTTACCAGCTTGGTTGGGATCGGGATCAAATGCTGGCTAAGGGGAGATGAAGAAAGGAACATTATTTTCCTCTTTGCTTTAAAGTCAAGTGCAGTAATCTCCTGAATACTTGCCATAGGTTGTCCACACCATTCTGCAGACTAGCAAGGAAACAATTTTCATAACATAACCAAAAGCAAGCCAAAATTTCTCTGAACCACATTAAAAACTTAAAAGACTCAGAAGTTTCAAGAAACCAGCAACCAGAGCCGTTGTCTCTCCCTCTGCCTTTTCAAGCACCAGTAAATATTTGAAGATCTTTGAGAGAGATTCCTTCTCACATAGAGAATTTAGCACCATTTAGACACTAAGCAGAGTTGCTAAGATTCAGTGTTAAACTCACAAGCCCAGACACGCAATTAAAGTCCTGGATTAAATTTAGAGAGTACTCTATAACTAAGCAGCTTTCAGGGGTCTTCATTAACCAGCATCCTCACTTGAGGAGAAGCTGAGAGTTTTCACACACTTTGGCAGCTTTGCACCCAGGGATTTGCTACAAAATCAGGTGTATGAACCAATCTCCTCTTTACCAAATCCCCAACCCTTCTCACCGCCTGTATGTACCACAGAATGAAGATCAGACTACATATGTGGTAATCAGCGATGCTTGATGCTTTACATTGTTGTCTCTTAGAAAACCAGGAGAACAACATCCTGACTGCATAATCCAGCAGTACTGAACACATGTCCAAACTCATTCACGTTAAGGTGGCAGTCTATAGAAAGAAGAAAGTTTCTTTGGTTTTCTTTTCTTCCAATGGAGAAGATGACCAAGGACTACGCATAGGTTTGCCTTAACAACATTCAAGACTTCATGAGAAAGATGCACAAATATCTTAGCTTTGATTAACTACTGCTAGGAGAGCAGAGATAAATACAGCTCCTCCCTGCTGATCTTCTGATCGCAGCCATTGCCTTTCTGATGCCTGGGAATAGCAACATTTGGAAGACCCACTTGTGTGCATTGCTCCTCTAAAAAAAAAAAAAAAAAAAAAAGAAATACTTAAAAAAAAAAAAATCCAACATGACCCCTCTCCACCAGACACCTATATCTGCAGATAAAGCCAAATACGTGAACTTCAATGAGTTTGAAAACATTTAGCTGAAGACACACTTTTATTGTGAAGTTATGACTCATAAATGGGGTAAGCTGATGCTCTCCTTAAACGTTTAGGTCTCTCACCATTGTAAAGAATGAAAAGAGGCACAAAAAAGTCAAGGATCTGAAGTCAGATCCCTTTACAACTCTGACAACCAAGAGAAGAAGAAACCAGAACCAGGAATCTCATTTCTGAGCCAGAAGCTTTAAGTATAAAGCAAATACAAAAGCTAGGGACACACTTTGCACATCAGAAAACTGAAAATGCCTAAGATCTTTAAACACTGGGTTCAGTCACCAGGGAAAATCCAGCTGTCCCTTTCAGAAAGCCTCGGAGTTCTTGTGACACCACATAAAGTCAAATGATTTTACTCCTGGGAAGCCTTTTTAGTACAGGTTCTCTCAAATAAGCTGCTTTTTAAGGCACTTTCTATGGAACAACTATAGGGGAAGAAAAATAAATGTGCTTTCAAGTGATGCTACTTTATGAGAAGCACTTTCTTCCTTTGGGTGTTCTACCTTCTCCTTACAGATTTCTGACAGCCTCTTGTGTGCTACAGAAATATGAATCAGTTCTCATGAAGCCACTTGCCCTTAACAGGCCCAGAGAATTTAATTCCATTTTTCTAATTATCTCACAAGTCACTCAGAAGCAAAAATGTTACAGTCTAGCACAAAATAAAACAGACCCAAAGTAGCTTTAAAAGCTAAATGTGGGGAAAAAAATATAAAAAAAAAGACAAGTCACAGCAGTTGCAAGGTCAAGACAGAACAATTTTATAACTCATATTTAATTGGAAATAACTTAGCTTCTTGCATTCTTTTTTAAAAGGTTAATAGCCATCAAATTCCACACGACAAAAACCAAGTCAGTATTTTAGACTTTCAGTATTAAAACGCCAACCACACACAGAAGTCCGATGCACTCTTTTCTAGTTCTCTCGCTTCTCTAACCACACACGACTCAATGCAAGGTGTATCACATTCCTCTGTCAAAAAAAAAAAAAAAAAAAGATTTTACAGGAGAAAATAAGCAGTTTTTGTAAACAAACACTGCCAAAGTTCAAATATAGAGGCGAGCTATGAATAAAGGGAGCAGGCCATTCCCATTTCGCTTCTGTTCATGCGGAATAGAAAAATTCAGGCATTTGCCAACATAGTTGACAGCATGTGGAGAGCAGGGCAGGGAAGGGCACCTCTGGGAGAGCATCCGACCAAGCTACGGCCGGGACACGTCCGGGCTCCCCATGGTTGAGCCCCACGGCGGCGTGGGGCATCTCACCCTGTGGCCGCTCCGTCCGCGCCGCTGCCGAGCGCTCAGGAAGGTCCTGAGGCCCCGTCTCCTCAGCACTGCTGGCTGCAGAAGAGCATGGTACCATCCTCCTCCTCCCCACCACGCTTCATGGCGCAAGTAAAGGGGGTCCTGCAGGACGCACGCAGGACTGGGTCACACCAGCACCTCCTACCTGGGCATCTCTGTGGATCAGCCCCAAGGACCATGGTGGGTCAAGGGGCACTGAGTTCTGCTCCAAGCAGCATTGCTGGTTTCCATGGATCACTCCAATCCCTTAACCCACTTGGGCCTAAATCTCCCCAGTTAGGTACTTGGGCCTAAACCCCCAGGAGCTGGATAGTTAAGGCCCTCATTTTTTAGGGTTTTCTACTCACCCTGGCATAAACACAGCACGCCAGCACCAAACACCTACGTTGCCAACACAATGAAGGATGCAAAAGGCAAAAAACAGATTTTTATGAATGAAGGAGAAATTACAGGAATCAGGCACAGAAAGATGTCAAGTTGTCTGCTCATTTAAACTTGAACTTATTTGTAAGAAAGCACATTAGCCCAATCTATATTTCTTTCCTACTTTAAAACCAGACTTTAAATCACTACATGCCTTACATTTTGCCCATTCAGCTTTTTCTACACACAACCATGTTTCTACCATTTTATCCCAGAGCACTGGTCCCACTAATCGCTGCCATATGTTCCAGCACGGCGCATTTCCTCTGGCGTGCTTTAAAAGGCAGCAGTGGCGTCACCAGAGCAATGTAAGCACAAGCAAATCCTGCCTGCCAGGTTCTGTTTCCAAGGACAATAACAAAATCGTCTTCACTCTCTTAGGCAGGAAAACTCACACCCTGCAGAAATAAGGTTAAAAAAGGAATTTTCAGATGGTTTGTTATTTTTCCCAAATATCAGGAGATAAAATTGGAAGTTTTATATTTCATTTAAGGTTTTCAGGTTAAGACAACACTCGAGTTCTCCTGCACAACTGACACCACCGAGCAGATTTATTGGCAGTGCCAGGGCTCGCTCCTCACGTGTGGCAATTCACAGCTTCCCCTCAGACACATTTCTACTACGAGCAGCCTCTTATTATAAAATATGGGTACTTGGAAAGCCTCAAGCACATTACTTTTTCAAGAATTTGAGGAAACCTTTCACCCACGGTAACCAGTATTATTCTGTGATGATAACAGTTTTGGCCAAAATGCAAGGGAAAGGATCTTGGCACAGATGGGAGGTTCGAGACACTTTGTTAGATTTGAGCTGGCTTTGCCAAGGACTCTTTCTGTAGTCAGCTGGCCCAAGTTCATATTTGCAGAAAATATGGAACTACACTGAAAGACAACCTATTATCTTTTATGTGCAGGCAGTCCGCAGCAATTGAGATCAAGGGCGATAGAAGTAGCACCTTCATGTGTTTCAGATAAGACAGATCCAATCTCCCACATGCCCATTCACAGAGCACAACCAAAACTGAGGATCAGAAACAAGTGCCCTTCCCTGCAATGAGTAATTGCAACTTTAACTAGCTTAGAGCTGTATGTACCTGAAACTACTCTTTTTTTGAGGGAGAGAACAAAAGGTAGAGGCCCTATGTGCACCTAGTAATGCTACCAGGGAAAGAAATCCTCAGCCTCCATCTCCTGGTCAGATAAAGACCATCTCCCTGTCAGACATCTACAAAGTCCACTGGAGGGAAAAGATGGAACCAGGCAAGCTAAAGAGCCTGGAGAGAAGCACTGCTGCTCAGGTGGGATGGCAGAGCTCTGAACAGGGTGGCAGCGTCCCAGGTACAGCAGGAGAGCCCGCAGGGAGGGCTCCTCAAAAGAAGCACCTGCTGCCACGGGATGAGGAAGCACACAAGCCATCCCTGTCCTGGCAGGGCCAGAAAACAGGAAACCTGTGAAGAGAGAAAGAAAATTGATTTCTTAACAGAGTTGTTTGAAAGCCTCTGTTACAGGAGCGATAAACATTTGATATCCTTCATAACACAATTTAAAACATCTGTGCTACAAGCAGCATGACAGAAGGCAGGACAAAGAATGGTTTCACTAGCAGTATTTGTGCAAGGATGCCTTTAATTCTCGTATCTTTTCTCTGGGGTACTTTGATAAAACATAACTACTTTGAGTAATGGAGACGCAGCTTTTACACATTCGAAATGCTCTACAGAAAATACTGGCCAGGTTTCACTACAAAGATGTATAATTACCATATATACGCTCAGCTAAGCACAGAACACAATTACCCTCTTCTCGATCTCCCCAAAGGAGATCTCCGTTAACTGCAATTTTACGTCTCCTTCCACAAAGCCAAACGCAACTGATGGAGGCTCCAAAGACTTGAGTTCACCTAAGCCAGGAGAATCGCTGTGAGGGGCAGGCCCAGTGCATCAACACTTCCAATGCCACAGCCCATTCTTCCAGCTTTACCTCTACCTTCTTCTGGAGCCGAAACCACTCACATTGGAAGTCAGGTCTTTTATGAGACTTGTCTATCCCTCGGTGCATCCCGAATTCAAGAAAAACACTGAGTTTAAACAAATAAAAGAAGAATGAAGAAATACTGTATGCTGCAATTGCTGGAAAAATTTATTCCTCACAGGCTGACCTCCCACCTCTCCAAAGAATCAGCAGCAATAGTAGAAAAATAGTAGCAATAATAAACAGCTAATAGTTCACTGGTCTCTATAAATATATTAAATATTCTTTTGTTTCTCTCTTGAAATCCCAAGTTGTCCCGTGTGCTGCAGCTGTTTTATAGGTTCCTTGGAGGACTTCCACACCAGTCAGGGAAAATAGTTTGGGGAAAATTCATTGCAAGCATGACTTCTTTGCCATTGTGAACAAGACCTGGGAATAGATACAATAGATACTATCTTCTGAATAGAGTATTTTTCCCCCAATTCTGTGGGGGTTTTTTTTTTTTTTAAGCTAGTTCACATTCTTCNTCTGTGGGGGGTTTTTTTGTTTGTTTGGTTGTTTTTTTGTTTTGTTTCGTTTTGTTTTTTTTTTTTAAAGCTAGTTCACCTCCTTCAATCAGTTTCCAATACAGCTATAAAATATTTAGGTAGTGCGTTACAGCAAAAAAAAACATGTCAATAGGAGTTTAAAATATTTCCAATACAGCAAGATGCAACCTGAAAATAAAACAGAAGTGGGAATCCGAAGTGTTTGGTGGACCAGCAAAATGAACATATGCACAAGTGAAAAGGGTTACTCCTTATTACTAGGATATTTCAAACTAAACCCTGGCAAATATATTACCTGGCAGGTAGACAAGATGGAGTAAAAACACAGGGTCCACCTTTTATGACATACAGAACAATCCTGTGGAGCAGTGGCTAATGAACTGACGAGCTAAATTTCAGAAATCTCCTGTACTATCATGGAAGGTCTCTTATTCCACAGAATAATTATAGTATATACATTGTCTAACTGAAGACCTTTACAACAGAGTTACAGCTGTATTTCTGCACCTTTTGAAGTCCTGATTTTCTTTAGCAAGCAAATATGTTTTGCTTTATTTATCATCTGAACTAAAGGTTCAGTCTCTAAAGAGAGCTGCTTTCAAGGAAGCAAACTTAAGATTAAGATCAGCCTGAACAGAAGTGAAGTTGCTCACTCAAAAAGAATAAACTCAGGCAATCTTATGGGATACCAGACTTGACTGTGTGTATTTTTGTATCGTACCCTAGATCAAAGTCACTAAGTCTCTGATTTTCAAGGGAACATCACACAGAAAGATGTTCAAGGGAACATCTTTGAAAACTTTGGTCTGAATGCTAAGGACACTCAAACTTATATTCACTTGAAGTTTGTTTAACAAGCAACAAGCTTATGCTTACAAGGACCCAGGAAAACATTTCTCCTCAAGACTTCACCTGGTGTGTGAGAAACATTGAGCATGCCCAAGAAAGAACAAAATACCCTTTTTTTTCTAGCATCATAGCAAAAAAATTGTTTTGTTGCTAGTGTCATGAAATACATAAAAGTAACTCCCCAAATGAACTTGAACACAAGTAAAGATACTTTACACAGTGACAAGCCTACACAGTCTTTGACAGCAAAGGTTTCAGTCTAATCAGTTTTGTTGCAAGGGAGAGCACCCTGGTGAGAAGGGGGATTTTGCTCACCCCTAATGTCCCTGGAGGAGCCAGACCACCACTTACTGCTCCTCTGCAGAGCTGCTGCTTCTGTGGCTGAGCACGAGCCCCAGGGCAGGCAGGCAGGGTTCACTTGCAGACATTCAACTTTCAGAAGATGCAAGCTCAACAATTTGTACTTGGAAAAAGAAAACCTTCAACATTTGTTTTAAATTTATGCCCTTGGCTGGACATTGTTTCAGAGAACAGCTGCTCTTTCCATGCATTGAGCAAAATCCTCTGAAATGCTTTTCTGGCATTTTGACTTCACTGCTCATTCTGGGGCCTTCTAATAGGCAAAAGGGCTCAAGTTCTGCATTTGAAAGCTACAGCAGGGAAAAGCATCAGGTCATTGCCACATCCGGTAGGTCTGACATGCGAGAAATACATGCAGTTGTGGATGGGAGAAATTTTGAGCAGAAATGAGTTACCTCACTGTAAAACAGGGATGGATGCCAGTGCTCACTGTTGTGAAATACAGCTTTTAGAAGTTACTTTCAGCTATTTGTGGTGCTAATCAGGAAGAAAGCAGTATTACAGCTGGAAAATTAATAAGACCTTGAGAGGGAAAGACAGCGGCTGATTAAGCATGGAGAGGGACCCCTCCACGGGCTGGGCACCACCATGCTTTGAAGATCTTGCTGACTCCATCCTCTTTCCTCCACTTTCTGTTTTTGGCTGCAGAAAGGGTCACTGTTCCCACAGGAGAGAGTGACATCAACTCACTGGCTTTGGTCTTCCATATTAGTATGTTCGACTGCTTGTCACTCCAGGAGGGCTCAACAACACAGAAAAGGAGAGGCTACAGAAACACAGACTGTGTTCTCTAAAGTGCAAATTTTAAGCTGCTCAGCCACTGTTTAATTGACTAACTGCCCACAGGTGTGATGCTCCTACCCATGGTGGTCTACCTGTTCTTGGAAGCCCTGCAGCTTCCCCATGAGGGATTCCACTTGCTGGCTTACCCAAGTGGCTAGCAGGTTCACATGTAAGAGCAGAAAAGCTGCTGGATACTGCATCTGCCCCCACTTTGGTACACTGAGCTAAGCACAGCTTTCATTAAGATACTGCAGCTTTGCATAGGCAAAGGCCCAAGAAGTCAGATCTTGGAACTGACTCCAATCTCCAACCTCAAGCTTTCTCAGTGTACTAAGGAGGGACCCTGCTGATAACAGCAGCCTGTGCTTCCAAGGACATGGCAGGCACAATAAATAAAATCAAAATCTTTTTCTCCCCTCTTGTGAGCCACAGAATGTGCCATTAATGGTCATCAACCTAAAAGGCAACCTAACAAAGCAGAAAGGCATCATGTAGTATTACAGGGAACTTCATGGGTGGAAGAGCAGAGAGTTTAGCTATAATCAAATCAGTAGCTTTTTCACTATAGGCAACTTTTTCCCTAGGTATTGATAGTGCTTGTGCATGGCTTCCATTCCACTGTAACTGTGGTTAAAAAGCTTTAATTATAGATATGCTGTAGAGAGCTCTCTTAACCCTCAAGCTAAGATTGCAGAAAGGGAAGCAACTGCAAAAGGGCAAGGAAAAGAGCTAATTATTTAGGGGAAAAATAAAAAGCAAAAATAAAGAGATGGCAAATGGCCCTTTCTTGTATGTGAGATTTAAAGGTTTAGCAGGTTTATGAACAAACAGAAATGTCAAGTGACATATTTCTTGTATTTTGGGGGGCACACCGGGCAGATCTCAGACACAGAAGTTAATTTTCTACCCAAACACTTAAACAGAAGTGGGACTTCCTGGTGACTTATTGTGCTATGTTATTGATTTAGTTATCGCTAGCTTTCCCCAATCTTCTGTCACATTTTAAAGTTGACAAAAGGGGCAAAGTCTGACAAGCCACCAATACCTTGGTATCCAGCACTGATTCCAAGCTTAACACAGCTGGGAAAACAGACCCCGCTTCCCTGTCACCCGCCTATAACTGAGCCAGGGTAGCACGAAACGCCACAGGGACGACCCTGAGCGCCAGTGACAGCAACAGGAAGGTCAGCACGAGCACAGTGCTTCACGCTGAACAAAAGCAGGACACGTGGGACTTCTCAGCCCTTCAGCAAGGTAAAACCACAAGCCGACTTTTAAGAAGTTAAATTGAAAGTTTAGGCATGTCAAAGATGATGAAAAATACAGAGAACAAAAATTCAAAACCAAAAAGAGAGGTGGAGAGGGACTGTATTATCCTGGAGTGGGGAAGAGCATCGCACTTACTGCTATACTCTTTTATGTGACTGAGCATTAGGATTTGCTCAGGAATCTCTGAAATCTAATAAACAGATTTACACTTTATTCACTGCTAATAATCCCAAACAATAGCTATCAGATTTGCAAGCAATCAAGAATCTGAAGTCAAACCGGAATCTTTTTATAATTCATTCTCTCTCGAAGCAGAGAATTTCCCAGCCAAGTTGTACCTACAGGGAATACATGGATGGTCTAACTGCATTAGGATTGACTGAAATGCTTCTGTCTGGGAGATTAACTCAGTTTAAGACAAAGTACAAATTTAGGCTGAATGGCTACTACTGGATTTTATTCCAGAATAGCAGCAGACATACAAAATTAATAAAGAGCAACCATTCAGCTTTAACTCAATCTACCATTATCTGATTTTAGTAACATTTAAATGAATATTTATTTAAATAATGAATGTCTGCTTCATGTCCCAGTACAACCAATCGGATTAGTCTGTTTTTAATCCAATGGGCTATGAAAAAACCCTTTCTAGTTTTCTAATAAGGGTAATCGAACAGAAAACTTATCCATATGTTCAGGTTGGAGAGTACCTATCCACTGTTATTAAAAGATTTCATGAACACAAAGCTACTAGAGTCACCTCTGCTCCTGTGACCGAGTATCACACATTTACGGTGACGTATTTATGCTACCGAAGTCTAAAGCAGCAACACTGACTGAGGTTACTCTACAGAGCAACAGCATGAAAAATGATGGACACTACAGAAAGTACTATAATAGAGTCTGACAATGGTTAAGATCACAAGAGTTCCGTTAATACAAGCATTTATGCAACCCTGATGCAGACTATGCTGTAAAACTCAGCACAGCACATCCTGGTGAAGGGGTACCCCATAAAAGCCTACAAGTGACGGCTCTACTATGCTCGAGATGATAGAAAGTACCAAGTTAGCACACTCAAAGCCCGCATTTTTGTAGTGGCTGCACAGTTTTTTAAGAGTTATTTTGGATCAAAATGAATTTCTGCAGCACATTTTTTTCCAGTGATAGCACAAGCACACAGTGCAGTTCGTTCCTACTGACTCCCGACCTTCCCTGCCAGCTTTTTGCTTTCCACAAAGACCTTCAAAGAGCATCCCTCTGTGCTGCCTGGTATACGAAAAGGCTGCAGAGAAACCAGAGTAGTGTGTGGATACCTTTTACAGCCCATTATAATTTCCTCAATATTTAACTTCAACACGATCTGTTCCTACCCAGTGTAAGCAAAGTTATAGCTGGCTCCAATGAGAAGCAAATACAAGAGCGACAGCAATGTTAACTGCCGTTCCTTTTTCTTTTTTTTTCAATAATAACACACAAATACATTTAAGCAGGAATACGNTTTTTTTTTTTTTTTTTTAATAGTAACACACAAATATATTTAAGCAGGAATACAATAATACAGAGCTAAAGATCTGGTAGAAATCTTTTTCTGATTAACTTTACCAACAAACCGTTACTGGTGGTAGGGAAACTTGGGTGCTCCAAACATGGATTCCCACCAGTATCCACAGGAAAAAGAAACTGGATTCTTCCCAGTTTCTAACTAAGCTCATTTTTTTAATCCAGGGAGGTGCTCCGCCACACTTATCTGACCCAGGAAAAACTGCTTGCTCCCCAGTCACACTGAAATAATCAACTTTATCTAGAATTGCTTACACTGAGGATAAGTCACTTCAGTAGTTGGACTTCATTGCTTACACGCTAGCCCTTTTACACCGTGCTTAGCAAGATAAGCTTTCCAGGGTTTGCTTTTAAACAGCTCACAAGCACCTGTTAAGCACAGCTGGCTACATGGCATCTCCAAAAGGTCTGAAAGGAGCCAAGTCCCAGAACTCCAACCAAACAGCAGGGTCTGGAGCATGAGCAAGTAGAGAAATCCCTGCCCAGGAGAGGGGTAGGTTGGTCAGTCTATTGATCTCTGACTGGCAGAGAGCATCAAGGAGTCCTCTTATCTTCTCAAACTCTTTTTTCTACACCCGCAGCTTGGCCTGCACAAAAGGTCTGCTAAAACACACCTCTCCTCAGGGCGATTCTTGCATTTTACCCAAAGAAATACCACAAAGTTGACAATCCTTGACAGCTTCATAGCTGCCTGTGGGTCAACAGCGCAAAAACCACTGCTTGTTGAGGAAGACAGGAGCAGCAGGAGCCCACTCTGGAAAGCATCACTGCATTGCTCCCTGTTCCTGCCACAATTCAGCTTACTCCTCTAGCAACACAACCTGGAAGCATTATGATTAATTTTTCTAAAACCAAAGTTCCTGACCCCAACCTTTGCAGGAAGCGCATTCTTGCAAAAGATCTTTCAATGACGAGTTGACAGCTTCTCTCCAGGACCTATCGATGAACAGGATGGTTTGACTTCACTCCAGGGTCCTGGCAGCAGAGGGCACCACACAATCAACTATGTGATTTATGTAGCTCCATCATAGGTGCAAGTGAATTTATAGAGCACAAATTACTACAACAAGCTACAGGGCGACTCTATAAGGCATGCATCATATCAGATAAAGTGCTTAGCATGAAAGGTACCTAGTTTGCTACAATAAATTACCTTATCTGGCAATTCAAAGAATGAGACATCGACATTTGAGATCTCTCGCGGTGCAAGGGTCACGTTCCTCCTGACGCGCATGCATCGCCAGCTTCACTGCAGGGCTGCACAGTAATATCGCTATCACAGCGCTAGAAATCTAATACTTGCGTTAGCCTCAACATAAACCACTAGCCCACACACTAGCCCAGTGCTTTAGGCACTGTGGGACCACATATCTATTGGACGCTTCAGCAGATGACAGCCACCAGCACCGGGGCAGACAGCAGAGGTTTAAAAGACAACAGGGATCACTGAATTCATCTCTAGTTTTTCCTACACCTACCAACTGTACTGTACAGTAACCTACTGCCTGTAGGCTATGACCTGTTGAATATCTGTGAAAAAGGTGAAACTACGCAAAATTCCATCTGCATTACGTGTACACGCAGAGATATGCACGCTAGTTGGTTAATAAAAGTAGCTGAAGCTTTAGCAGCTACTGAGCTGACATTTTTGCCGGTTGCCAGCAGAAGCACTTTAGCACCTTGATGCTGTTGTCCCCTGTCCCCATCGCATGACAAATGACTACAAGGAGCAGAGGAGTCCCGGGGAGGGCTGCAATCGGCTGCCTTAAGGCCTTCCCTTCTCCCGGGAGCAGGGAGAGCTCCGGGACCAGCCCAAAGGCAGAAATCCAGCAGACAGACCTCACTCAGCATCATGTTTCACCTGAACATGTAAATACAGGAGCAATTAGCTTCCCAGGCACTTCTGTAGAAACAGTTTAGCATAATTTTTCCTAGAATGTATTTACACGGCTTCTGATTGCTTAATTTTCTGAGGTATTTGTGCATTTGGCACTAGAGAGATTAAAGGAGGTAAAATCCCCTATGTTGATTTAGTGCCGTTTTGAAGGCAACTTGCTGCACAAGGAACACAGCTGGACAAACTCCTAGTGCCATTTAAATTTTAAATCCTTAGCATTGCAATTTTATGTCCTAGGAACTGCTCCTTACATTTTAAATCCAACTGCTTCTTAAAACTCTTCTTTCCCTTTTTCCACTTACTCCAAAAGTGGAAATTACTGAGTGAAATCAGTACATGCTATTCAAAAAGAAAGAATGAGACTGGACAGAGATTTCATTGAAAAGCTCAACTCTGGGTTCCATCTGAACTGTCTTCAATTCAAAGATTAGCTGGCACAAAAAAGCAAATTAAAGCCAGAAAAACTATTCCCTGACTGCTATGTATATCACTTTTTGTGAGATAGCCTCCTACCATCGTAAACTAGAGTTTTGGTATTCACAAGCCAGCTCTTCACTGAACAAGCAGACACAAATAGCATATTCATTTACAAGCTGGAATTTGATCAATAAGTACAAAACCCATGAATGCTTGTCAGGACCAAGGAAGAGAGGCTGTAACCGTCGCATCTGAAAAGCCCAATAAACGCTCTGCAGTCAGCCGGCAGATCAGGCCCTGACAACAATCAAAAAAAGCCAAAACCCCTCAAAAAAACAACACCACAAGTTGGCTTTGTCTTTATTTTGCTTCATCTAAAGTTATTTCTATCACACCAGCAATTGCTCATTAGGGTTTTGCTTTTCTTTTCTTGCCCGGGGCAAGAGGAGCTGCCATCTCAGGGCCTGTTCCCTGGTACATCCCTCTCCCAGACTCGCTGCACCCACAGATCAACCCCGAGTTAACGGGGCTGCAGGATTGAGCCTTCAGCCTTACACCCCTGCAACTCCAACTCCCACGAGCGCCAAGAAGATTTGTTTCGATTTCTCCTGGACATTGTGCAAACATTCCCTGCCTTGCTCAAAATGTCAAAAAAAAAAAAAAAAGAAGGAACGCTTCAAATTACTGTTGTCTTGCTTCAGATAAACAAGGGATAAAGAAGAACGCACAGCATAGGCAGTACAAGATTCCTAAATATTAAGGCCACTAAATATGAACACAGGAGCCTGTAGGAACTGCCTGGCCTGCAGTGATCCAGCCCAAAGGCACCCTACAGGGATGGCTCTGCAAGACCAGTGAAGGGCCAGCTCCCGCTTTCAGCCCATATGGATTTAACCATCAGGAAGCTCTGAAGCCCCCAGGAGCATCTACAAACCTCCTCCAGAAAGCCTGTGATTTTACATTAAACTTCACATTGCCCTAACAGCAGCTCACGCAGAGCTATGGAGCAACAGGCTACAAGGCTGGGCTTTATCCTGGACACAGCGCGGGCTCGCTGCTTGCCGCTGGCCCACGTGCATGAGGCAGCAGCACCAGGCACAGAACGAACACCATATACATTTAAAACATAATAATTCTGTGCACATTTGAGGAATCACGATGTGTTCAGATGTCACAGCAGATGCCAACGGGTCCCTCGGTGTGGAGCGCTGCAAAGATGCGATCCCAGCCCTGCCCGCGCTCCCGCTGAACCCTCACATCCGAGAAGCGCTTCCTCCTGGGAAGGAAGAGCTCCACCTCGGAGCGGCTGTTCCTCCCATCGAGGACTCGCTTTCTTTCCAGGACAAAATTGCCACAGTTAAGTTTCACCACCTTTGCGGCGCTGTTGCAGTGGCAACTCTCCAAGGAGGGAGAGATTTAGACAACTAAGAGTTTAAGTGGCTTTGAACAAGGAGAGCCTTGTAGAGCCGAAGCTGCACCGATAGCGACGCGCCGACATTTCAGGCTTTCGGGTCCCAGTCGCTCCTCGTGGTGCCGAGCCAAACCACAGCGAGATAAAGCAGCTACGCAGCCAAAACGAAACGCAGCTAAACTGAGCTTACAAACGGCTAATTTGGGCAATCCAGCATTGCTGTCTCTCGCGCTAAGCAGAAGGTTTGTCTGCTAAAGCTGCCGACGCATCGGCAGGACGAGGACAGCAGGCAGCCGCGGGCTCCAAGATGTCTTGGGTGGGCGCCCGGCAGGACCTTCCCACAACGGCTGCCTCCTGGAACAGGGCAGGCCTGGTGGGACCCACCAGCTCCGACGGACACTTCCTGCCCAAATTGGACCCTGGTGATGCAGGTTGCCCAAAGAGTATTGGGCAGGGAGAGGCGGAGTGGGAAGAGCACCCTGAGGAAGGGCACGTCAGCCCCACGCTCCCTTTGCCGTGGCGGAGCTCCCACGTCACCCGTTTGCCAAGCGGGGCCAAGGCGACCCCGGTCCCTGTATCCGGAGCATGAGGAAAGCAGGAACGCAACCCCCTCCACGGAGATGGTGGGCACCCTCCCACCCGCTCCCCCTGCTCTCTCGCCTGGGTCGTTTCCCTCTCACCCCAGGTCGCGGGAGGCGAGAGCGGCCGCCCGGCGGAGCGCAGCGCTGCTGTCCTCGGCTTACATAAGGGCAGCTGCTGCCACCGCTCCGGGGAGCATCCGCGCGGGCTCCAGTGCTCCGCGGGGACACGGCAGGGATGCCCACACCCCCGTGCCCTGCATGGCAGGGCAGGAAGGCCCCTGCTCACCCTCATGCTACGGGGCACTCCAGCTCCACAGGGCAGAGCAGCTGCTCCCGCTCCTGCGCGCGAGTCCTGCCCTGCGCAGAGGGGAGCCCACGGGCACCGCTCACGCGTGTGAGACCCACAAACGCAGCCCCCACAAGTGCCCTGGCACAGTGCACGCCACCCCCCCGCTCACACACACTGCCCTTACACACACACAACCTCTTGCACACGCAGCTCCCTTGCACACGCGCCCCTCAACCACTCGTGTACACGCACGCACCCCCCTTGCGCAAGCAGCCGCCCGCAGCCCCCGCACAAGCGCGGATCCCCTCGCAGCCCACAGTCGCGGCGTGCAGGAGCCCCCGGCACACGCGACCCCCCCGGGACACCCGCGCGGGATGGGGAGGGCAGGGCACACGTGCACACACGCACATATAGATGTATATACGTACATACACACACCCGGACACAGCCCCCCCGCACCCGCCACTCACCGGCGCCTCGGCGGCACCCGGCGCCCCCGCGGCGCCCTCCGCGCCGCCGCCCTCGAGCTGCCGCTCGCGGTAGAGGGACCAGAGCCCCACGTTGGGCAGGAAGACGAGGGCGGCGAGCGCCAGCGCCACGACCTGCAGCAGCCGCTTCTGCTTCCGCCGCATCGGAGCGGCCGCCGCGCGGCTCGCGCTGC
>VWPW01025466.1:70445-118643 GCA_013389825.1 Crypturellus undulatus | reverse complement strand
CCCCCACACTGTGCTGCCTTGCAGTCTGATCTGGCTTGTCTGGGGTGCTGGCAGCAGGTCCTGGGCCACGCAGCACTCGGGTGGGTTCTGCTCTGAGGTGCTTGATAGATGCTTGGGCAGAATATGGAAGCTTCAGCTGGCACTGCTCACACGCAGGCTGTCCTTGCGTGCAGACCTCCTTGAGCACGGGGTAGTCACACTAGATAGGGAGTGTGAACTCAGGCTCAAGCTGTGCAAAACATGTGAGCTTGCACTAAAATAGAAAATCACTCATTTTCCTTGGAGTCCTCTTGCTTCTTTGCCATGAATTGGGATGCCCATCCTGCAGCCTTCTGCTTACTACCTGAGTGTTACAAGGCTACCTGGCTTCTCTGTTGCAGAACACAAATTTCCGGGAACCTGTGCAGCAGCTCTCGCAGCAACAAGTGGAGGAGAGGAGTCTGAAATACTACAACTCTGACATCCATCGAGCAGCTTTCATCCTGCCCGAGTTTGCACGGAAGGTAAGCCAGGCTGTGCTGCTGCTGCTCCTTGGCTAGGACTAGGTAGGGCTGAGGATTTCCTACAGCCCTAAAGGCTTCTGCGGGCAAGTCAAAGCAGGACAGCGTTTTGTGTGATGCATCAGAGTATGAATCACTCTGGGAAGACTGCAGTTGAGTTTGCACCTACCAGCTACAGGCTGGTGTTCTGTGACTTGCTGGCAGACCACTCCTACCTCTGTGACCAAAAACCAAGCCTAAGAACCTGCAAAATTGGTGTTTCCCACTGGAAAGCTCTGAAAGTCTTTGGTAGAACTGGGTTGTGGTTTCTGGTGCCAACCATGGGGTTAAGAAAGGATGCTCTGGTGTAATTCAGTCTACTTTCTCGAAGGACAGTCTGTATTTCTGCATCATTTCTTCTTCTCCTAGCTGGGCTCCAGCTTGGAGGTTCCAGAAAAAGAGAGGGCTGCTCAGAGCATCCTAGGGATGAGACTGCCGTGGTGTTTGGAAGCCAAGCCTCTGCTGAGGACTGGTAGAGTTGTGGCAGGTCCCTCCTCACCCTTCTGTTCTTTGGCTGTCTCCAGGCCCTGAGTGATGTGTGAGTCTTGGGAAGCTGCCTTCTCCCTTCAAGTTGGACCCTGAGATCATCAGTGATGTGGTGGGGACCTTCCCAGCAGACTGCAGCCTTGCTCCCCACTCTGCGGGATTGTTTAACCCTTTGCCAGCCAACATTCCTTTTGGTGAAAGATGACGGGGCAAAAGCCACGTAAGACTATTGAAAACCTCCAGTGACTTATTGCGTGGGGTCAAAGCTATTCTTTCCAGTGCTGGAAACGTAAGATGTCTCTTCTTCCTTTCTCCTCCCTTCCTTACACTCCTTCTATATCCCCTCTCTCTTTCCCTCCTCCCCACAGCTGACACGGTGTATTTATAACTGACATGTATTTCTGTCTGGCCATCTCCTGAAACTTGGGAGGAGGCCAGCACGGTCACTAACCCAGCCTTAAACCAGGGAGCGAGCGCTCCGCGGGGAGCGTCGGGCTGCTCCCTGCTGCCGAGACCTCCTGAGCACTCCGCAGCGCCGCGGGAGCAGCCGCTGTGCGAACCGCTGTCGTGCTCGATAGCTCTCCCTCCAGCCCGGAGGGAGCAGCACTATTAAACACCGCTGGGCAGGCTGGCAGCAAAGTTCTGTGGCTTTTATTATTATTATTTTTTTTTCTTTCAGTTGTTTGGAAACAGAAGTGCTGAGGTACTAACAGGCTGACTCCTGTTCTTACCCCTGCCATCAGAGTGGTTCCAAAGAATGTTTATCAATATGGTGATAGGCGCTTTATATATATAAGTATAAATATATATATAGAAAAACAAACTAAGACCATTGTCTGCTGTACAGTACTGATGAAGGGGAAGCCATTGATGTGGCAAGTGATCTCAATCATGCTGAGATGCCTCAGGCCTGGGTATCTGCTAGGCCTTAAGAGGCATCGTTATTTCCAGTGCTGCCCCCAGCTGCGTCCGTCGTCTTTCATTGCACTCTACTGTGAGAAGGATCTGCCTCCACCTCTTCACTTTTGTTTTGAAGACTCTGTGCCACCACTGTGCAGTGGGAACCTTCCCAGCGCAACCGCTGTGCAGTTATCACTCCCTTGCAATCAATTAAACACTCAGCTGTGGTTACGGTGTCAGCAGTGTGGGCCAGTGTGCTGCTCTGGGGAGAGAAGGGGGTGAAAATGGAGGTCCTGAATGTCTGCTGTGCTTGTCAGGAGACATCCAGGGGCACACTCAGGTCGTCTGACTTCCCTCTCCCTTATCTGTAGGGATGACAAACATCAAAAATAAACTCTGAAGAGTGATCCACGTTCTTGTACTGTGTTGAACTTTACTGTGTAAAAAACAGCTCTGGGTTCTGTCATCCTCCACACTGAAGAAATCAGTATCCTCTGTCCCAGTCCAAATTGCTTCTGGTCTGGCTTTCCAAGCTATTCTCTAGCTGCCCATCTCCTTGCAAGCATCAGTTGGGTCCTGTCAATCATTGGTCCCACTCAGTTGCACCATCTTTTTCTCTAAAAAAGACTGCTTTGGCAAAGGGGCTGTGTGGGCTGAGCCTTGCACCGTGTTCCCAGCTGCTGAACAGGCTGGGAACAGTCACTAGGTGGCATCAGGAGAAGCCAAAAAAAAAAGAAAACAACCCCAGGCTGGTTATTCTGAGAGAGATTTATTAATTTGTTAGGAGAAAACAAGAAGGAGCAGAGTTTTGTCATGCCTGGGGTTGAGCTTTGCCATAACTGACCACATAAACTGCATAGTTCATGTGGCCACAGAGTGCCTTCAGCAAGGGACTTCCTTGGTGACAGTTTTCCCTTCTCCTTTCTCCCCTTTCTGATGAGACTTACTACTTCACTTTCCCAATTTCCTCTTCTGCTACCAGGACCAGTGCAGCTCCTTTGTGGTCTAAAGAAGCTTTGTGGTTCATTATTGCAAATAAGTTGCAGAACTGAGTCTGGATCTCCATTATATTCTTGTGTGGATAATGTTTAACCAAGATTGCATTCATCTTGCCTCTTAATTGTCTGGAGTAACTGTTTCCTTCCCTTTCTCCCACAGCTCCTGGTCAGTTAAATCTGTCCTGCAGAGGGCTATTTCTGCATTTACACTGCTTAAGCCTTAATAAAGAACCGACCAGAACTGTAGGCTGGTTCTAGCTACTTCTGTTTAAATTGCTGTGGACCTGAGCCCCATTCAGCCCTTCATCCTTGACAAAATACCTTCTCCTCTCTGCTGCAATAGGAATCACGGCCAGGGCTGGATTCCAGGAAGGCCTTAGAGCAGCTGCCAACTAGTAACAAATTCAAGGCTTTTACCCACCCTTGGTGAGTACAAGAGTGCCCAGGAGGGAGAGCTCTCCATCAGTTCTGTTACCAACCTCGGGGCAGCCAGCTCTTCCTTCTGTTTCCCTGAGCTCTCTCCAGAGCTGTGAACAAGTGGCCCAGGCAACTGGCCAGTGAAAAGAGCAGGAAGACAAGGCTGTTTGCCATCCAAATTGCAGCTGATCTATCCACAGGGTCCTACATATAATTTCAGAGAATTTCCAAATCGCTGTTCTTTATAGGCAGTTCCAAGTGCTTCAGTGCCTTGCAATAGAGGAAGGTACTGATCAGTGCCTGAATCAAGCACCCATTAACAGTGCAGGGAAAGTGGGAACAAGGGTTTGTGCATCCATAGCTGGTTCCGTCTGAGCAGCTCCAGGGCACTTTGTTGAAAGTCAGCCCTGTGCTGAGAGCTGCCACGAGGTCTGCGTGCTGCTAGAGCAGGAGTTGCCAGTCAGCTGTCAGGCAGTTGTGCGTCTGCAGATCGATTACCCCTTCCACAGATGTACGAGGTCTGCTGCGCTGTGGGATGCTGGGGCACAGGAAGCCGGGGTTGCAGAAGAGCCTGGCAATTTGGGTTATGCCCAACAGGAGAAAACTCCTTGACCTCATACATAATTGAGCCCTGAACACTCAGAAGCAATCTCTGCGGAGTCTCTAGGTAGACAGCTGAAATACTCCAGTCACTCGTTCACTCTTTTGGAGCTTTTGCTGGCTTTTACCCAAGGCTAGTCATGCCGGGCTGTTTGTGAGCAAAGATCTACAGAGATGCTGTTTGTGCAGACGGGTTGCAGTGAGGCCGCAGCACCTCGCTGAGCAGGGAGCTGAGTGGTCAGGGAGAGGCCTTATCCCAAGGAGCTTGCAAGCAGGAGCAGTCGGAGCAGGTGGAGGCAGGAGAAGGAGCAGAGGTTTCAGCACAGCCTAAGTCTCCCGGTGCCTTTTGAATTCTGTCAAGACTCCCTGCCCTTTATTCATTCATCTAACTTATTTTTTAGAACTTCAGAAAACAGCTTAAAGAAAAGAAAAAGAATAAAAGATAATTCTCTTGCCTGTATCTCTTGAGCCCTTATAGCCAGTTAATTGGCACGTCTCATCCCAAGCTACTGTTATGAAGACCTGGCTGAATTACTGCTGGGGTTTGGCTGGAGCAGGAGGCTGTGGAGGTGAGAGCGGCAGTTCCTCCTTCATCAGAGAGAGCAGCAGCCTCCTTCAGCCAACAGCCAAAGAGCGATAACTGCAAGCAAGAGGCAAGTTCTGATAGAACAGAAGGTGAAAGAAGTGGTAAAAGACAAAAGCCTGAAACAGCAGCTTCAGGTCGAGCAAAGACAATCTGACAAAATGTCATTAGAAAGTAAAATGAGAAATTTACCCAAGTGCTGAGAAGAGGAAGTAAAGCTCTTTTCTGGCCATGCACTGCAAAGAGTTAAATGTTTTTAAAAATAAGCAAAAGGTGGGGAATTACAGCCAGGGAATTTCAATTACGGAACAGTGATGTGTGTAGCAGATAGAGGCAGGGGGGATGATTATGGATGTGAAGGAGCTCAGCAGCAGCCCTTTCGAGGAGCTGCTCAGTGGCCAACAGCCTGAAGGGCCTGTTGGGAAGGGGGAGAGCTGGCCCGAGCCCCAGGGCGGCAGGAGGGCTGCCCTCTCCTTGGCACTGGAGGCAGCCCCTGCTCCTTGCTGCTCCTCACCACTCTCCTCTGGGTCATCTGCACCAGGGAATTTGCTTAACAGAGCTAATTCCGTACGCCAGGAACAAGGGCAAGATGATGTATGGGGTGACCCTGCCTGTGTTTTGTCCCCATTTAGTTGTAAAAGGGGAATAGGAAAGGCCACCTGTAGGTGCGTGAGTCCCTCCCTAAGGCTCTCCGAGCCGTCTGCTCTGCAGTCTCAGTCCCACGTGTTAACACACTGGTTGGCTCTTTCTGATCCATTTCCCACGCAGCACAATGCATATGCAAGACCCCAGGAAAGCCAAGTGGCAAAAAGCCATTTTGAGCCAAGTCTGGCCCAGGCAGCCTTGCAGGTCTGGCGGCCTCACCTGTACAGGTGGTCACTTCTTATGTCAGTGAGCAACAACACCGGTGTCACCAATGTGCTTCACAGCTTGCAACGCCTCCTGGTTGGAGCCAGGCAAAATATTTTCGGTGGGAAACCGAGGTGTTTTTAAAATAAGTGTTTCATAGCAACTAGTCGTTTCTTGAGGAGGATTTTTGGTGGAAAAACTGCAATGTACCTTTGCGTCTATATGTAAATACCGAAAAGCTCTGAGCAGAGCACTGAAGTGTAACAGTCGGCTTCCCTTCATCCTCCTCCAGCCCCTCTGGGGTCGATGGGCAGAGAAGGCAGCACAGCCCTCCCGCTCCATCTCCTTCGAGAGCTGGAACACGCTCGGAGTGGGGCGTGCACTGGAGCAGCTCCGCTCCCTCCTCCCTGCACCTGCTCCGAAGCTCCCAGAGAGGAGCAGGGAGCTGGGGCTGCAGCCCACGCTGGGGCAGTCTCTTCCCTGGCTTTGTTAGATCGGTGCTGATGGAAGCCGTGGCCGGGACGGACACCTGCACGCTCCTCAGAGGGCCCCGGGGAAGGCCATGCTATTGCTAAGGGAATACTGCGGGGCTGTCTTGATAGATGAGCTGTGATTTCAGGCGCATGAACAAATTGGTTTCTTCTCCCAGGAAGGTTTGCCACTGACAGCTGGCTATTGCCCTGTTTTATTGTGTTGCCCTTTGCCATCAAGAGCCCTTAAGGGCAGAGAGAAAGGGTTTGAGCAATGGGAGAGTAAAAGCATTTGAACCCTCCCTTCAGCTGCAATCAAGTTTCTCACCTCTGGGAACTAGACTTTGTTCTGGCAGCCTGGTGCAATTCTGCTACATGCTTCAACAAAACATGGAGATCTGAACTCACACCAGGCAAGAAACAGGCAGACAACAGCAAACATCCAGGCCACGGAGAAAAGCAGTTGAGAAATTACCTCATTCCTCAGTGTGGCACTTGGTGCCAGCCGTGGTGTCAGCTTTCATATTCTGTCACTGCAGAGAGAGTGCTGAACACATAGATGCCCTCAGGAGAAGGCAGGCAACTCTCCCCTCAAAGACCAAACCTGTTCCCCTTCTTATTATTGTTTGCCCTCAATCACAACAAGACGCTGGCTGTTTGACTTAGCAGTGAGGATATTCCGCTGTGTTCCTGAACCAACCCTGCATCTCTGTGCTGAAGCCGTGCTGCCCAAGTCCTTGCTGTCCAGCCAGGCCTCTTCACGTCACCCTCTGCTGAAACTTCCATCTGGAGCACGTGCTCCTTCACCAGGCTCCCACAGGCATCTTCCTGGGCATGCTGCTTGCAGATAGACCTACCCTGGCTATAAAGTGCAGACACCCCCTCAACTCGTGTGTGCCTGGACAGAAGAGAAGGATCTGCGATCTAGGAGGGAGACTGCTGAAGGGTGAGTCAGATATTTGTGGGAGATAAAGTGTTAAGGGGAGATCAAGGTAAGAGTTATCAGAAGTGTTTAGTGCCCCAAGAGATCTTAAACTTTCCTGTGCAGTGATGGGCATTTAAGGATTAGTAAAAGCAATTAGGAAGGTCAAACAATGTGACAGGGCTTAGGGAACAGCAGGAACGAAGGGAAATCTTGGACTTAGGTCTTCATCTCTTCAGTTAGTAAAAAGAGCAAATTATATCCACTTAAGGGCAGAAAGACCAAGTCTTGCCCGGGAGAGAACTGCATGTTCTGGTTACAGTGTGCTGGCCAGCACAGCCACAGGTTTGTTGCAAGCATCTCTGGGCAGAAACCGTCTCCCAAGTCAACCCCCTCAAGAGATAACTATTATTTTATTCCTGCCCTTTAATTCCAGGGCAGGCCCACTGGTTACATCCCTGTGGCCCCCCTAAAAGGCGAGCTATGGCTCAGTACATCAGCTCTTCCTGGTAGAGGTGCATTCAACTACAATCATCCAAACTGCCTCCGGGGTCGTTGCTTTGTTTCTTGCTTTTCTAAGCTCACACATCAAGACCACTTTGCATCTCCCCTCCAGGCACGCTTGTGCCACCATTCATTCAATGAAGCATTACAGAAAACTTCCCATGCAGAAGGCAAAGCTCCACACAAAACCATAGTTAATAAAACAAGCAGTTTGGTTAGACCAGATGGCCCACAGCATGGAGACCTGGCTGCACCATCTCCGTTGTCTGTCTTGCTTTCGGGCTAGTAGGCCCATGAGGTTTACTCCTGCCTCGTAAGTAACAGTACAGGACTCGACCCCTGCTCACCAGTCAGCCCAGACATCTCACGCTCATGGGTACCTGCCCATTGATTCCCTGGAGCAGCCGACTGCGCTTTCTGCATTTGCCATCCTCCCACTTCTACATCTACTCAAGCAGATCGGCCGCGGGTCAGTTACCAACTCCCTGCAATTTGCTTACTCGCTGGAGCCTGGTGCTTGACTGCTGTGTCTCAAACCCCACAGAGGCTGGAAAGCGCATGACAGAACACATTATAGAATAGAATGAGTGGAATATATGTAATATATACATAGAATACCTTCATAAAAGTAATAGTGTACATTCACATAAACAAGCAAGATCAGTCCAAAAGGAAACAGGCAAGGTGTGGAAGCCAGCTTTCACAAACAGTGGATGAGGAGCAATGAGGTTACAAATGAGTCTTTTTCTCATAAAAAAATCATTCCTCTAAATTGCTGAATTGCGACCTTTCCCCGAGGGACCACATCACTTAGGAAATTTCTTTTTCTTTTTATCTTTCAGTGAGGGAATCCAACATTTCTTTTAAAATATGCATGGAAGGGATAGCATCTTCTGTTTCTGAGCACCTAGATTAGTTTTGCCACAGCATCATCTTGGCCTGGCCAGCTCCCTGTGTTCTAGTATGTGTTAAACAGGGAAAACAATTTACTTTTTGACTGTGGGGGGTTGCTTGTTAAGGTCAGAGGAGAACTTGCTCTTAGATGTGTACCTTGGTGGTGACAGAGAGAGATTATATTACTGCATAGCTGCAGCTCTGTCGTACACACTGCACCGTGTAGCTGCCTGAATCACCATGTTACCATTCTGGGAAAGCCGGGCAAAGTGGAATTCACCAGTGAGATGCGTCACTTGAAGCAAAGATCGGATCTAAGAAAACCCCTCAAGCCTGGAGCTGGTTGGACACAAGGACTGAGGGTCCAAGCCCACATCTAAGCATGGGCGGCCAGAAGTTCCACATCTCTCCTCTGAATCATCCAGCATTGGCTAGAGGTTTGTATGAGCTGCTGGCCTGTTCTGGCCAACATTCTGCTCCCAAGAATAATTAATCTAACTAGAGGAGGCACAGATAGTGCCTACAGTTTCTTGGGGTGAAGAGACAGCTTGTTACTGGAGACTCCAAAACCCTCCTTTCCTCAGGCTCTGCAGCTCTGGCACATGGAAAATCCAGAGGCACTGAAGTAGCCCACTCAAGCAGCCAAGTGTTAACAACCTCTCCAAAGTCTAATTTGCCTTTGATATAGCCTTAATTGTCTGCGTCACCCACCGGGCTAGGGGGAGGGCTATAAAAGGGGCTGCAGCCATTGTCTGAGGCAGAAGAGAGCCCAGAAACAGCTCCCTCTCCCAGTCTTCCTAGGCGAGCACGGTAGTCGCAGCCTGTACATCATGCAGCTGGTGGCCAGCCTGGTGTCCGTCCTGCTGCTCGTGTGGAGCGTGCGAGCCACGGCGCTGCCCGGAGAAGAGAGACTTGCCCTGCAGAACAGTAGGGTGAGTATGAGGCACCCTGTGCGGGAGCTGGGTGGGACGGGGGCAGGATGGAGCAGGGAAGAGGCAGAAAGGGCAGCTGGGCACTACCTGATGCAACCACTTCTACCTCTCTATGTTTCTACAGCCTCCAGTGCTGCTGAAGCAGGAGCTATTACCACAGCTTACGTGACGGTTTATTTAGGAAAGGTACCAGGGCGCTCAGTGAGCTGCAAAAGTGAAGTCCAAGCTAAGCAAAAACTGGCAAAGAAGAGAACGGAGCAAACAGGAGAAGGAGAAAATAAGGTTGCTGAAAGAGTACAGTGTGAGAGATTAAAGCAGGGTACCAAGGAGGGAGAGAAGGGAAAAGATATGTAATTGGTAAAATGATCAAGGGAGATGATATTTTAAATAGGACCCTTGGGAAGGACAAATGTTTAAAAGATGGGCTCAGTAGGAAAGTAACGGAGGAATAATAAATGAAGTA
Source organism: Crypturellus undulatus (assembly GCA_013389825.1). Taxonomy (NCBI): domain Eukaryota; kingdom Metazoa; phylum Chordata; class Aves; order Tinamiformes; family Tinamidae; genus Crypturellus; species Crypturellus undulatus. The sequence goes on along the minus strand of VWPW01025466.1, from coordinate 109,086 downwards.
ATTATATCAGAATAAAATTGCTTTTTCCAGAGTCGTATTCACAAGGGGAGTTATACCGACATAGTTCTGCTAGAATAATTACACTCTGGACCAGCACAGCTTTTGCAGTGGCAGAACTTATTATAGCAATATAATTATCCTACCAACCAGCAAAACTGCGATATCGTAATAGCTACAGCACTATAATAACTTTATTTTGCTGGACTCTTTCCCCAAGAGGCCAGAGGGGTAGGAAGCAATGCCATAACATAATCACAGGAAAGTGCCCCATGCCATTTGCCCCATCATTTTCCTCACCTGCTTGCTCGTTGCCATCCGTTCGATCCCCTGAGCTGCGGTTAGTCCTGCGGAGCTCTCCCACTCCAGTTCATTGCTGCATCCATAATTTTGCTGTTATTTCAGTCCCGGGCAGGAGCTACCCAGGGAAATGAAGGATCCCAGTGTTGCTCTCAAAGGCACCAACTTCTCCTGTGTGTGTATCTGTATCATTCTTTCTGTCTCAGCATCGATACCAGGTCATCCATCAGTGTCTTATTGCTTTAGGAATGGGCTCACATCCCATTAACAGCAAAACTGGCTGCGAGAAAGAAACGTTCACAGTGTGAGGTACTATAGCATTCTGCGAGAGACCAGGGCTTCTGCAGCTGGCTGAGATTAACCCTTCTGGGGATAACTGCAAACTTTCAGCTGTAGATTCTTAAAATAACAAACCCAATACTTTAAAAATGAACTCTTCCTGAGAAGCACGAGCTGCTGGAAAAGAAGAAACATGTGGGGAACAAATAACTGAGTAAGGCACTAGTAAAATGAAAATAATGCCTCCAAGATCTATCAAAATAGATACAGTGATTCTCCTTAACATTTTTTTCAGTTTGTAAAATTCTTTAGATACTGATGAATCAGTATTTGCAGTCACCATTGCTGTGCCATAATTCAGACAAATCTCTTGTGTGAACTAAGGCCAGGATTCTACGTATAATTTGTGTGTATTTTTACATATAAAATGTGTAAAAATGCAAAAGAAGGATGTGTGCACTCTGACGCACGAAGTCATGCAGTGAATTGAGCATCAACCTCAAGGTGCGCCTGTCACCCAGTAGCACTGGGCTCTCTAGCTGCTGCCAAGTGAGTCTTGGTCTCTTGCAACTCAAGAGCAGCTATCAAGAAGAAAACAAAAAACAAAAAAGGAAGATAGATAGCAAAGATTAGTGCAGGGGAAGAGCTGCTTGGTTACACTGATAGCCACAACTGCTCATGCATAAGGAATATCCTCTAACAGCAGGCTGAGATTTTCCTTCCCACCTCCGAGTCTGAAGCAGCTAGTTCATCTCCTGAGAGTTTTAGTTCAGCTATTTAACTTCTCTTTACCAAGGGTCTGACTCTTCAGCAGATGGCTCCAACGTCACAGGGCTCATCTGTGGCAGATATTTCAAAGCGTAGGGCTTACAGCTCGGAAAGAAGCTCAGGAGGCAGACAGGACCCAGGAGATGTGTTCAGCTGGGCTCCCCAGCCCGTCTCCCTGTGGCTCAGACATTCCTGTGCCTGCAGCACAGGAATGGGAATCACGATGGGCACAGGCTGCTTTTATCTTTACTTCCATGCAGACACAGCATCAGCTTTTCCATGCCTCAGTTTCCCCTGCCTGAAAACAGAATAAGTAACTAGCACTAAATAAATGCTTCAAAAATATCCATACACATTCTGTCAAGGAAAGCCAGGATAATTGTTGCTACCTGAGTTTATCCATCTTTGGAGTCATTCACCAAGCAGTCCTTAGTAAATAAACCTGTGAATACCAGTGTACAGAATGAATGAATCCAATGAATAGACAGGATGATCCTGTGAGTAAACATGGCATTTGTGAGAATTTGTACAAAATTTCACTTCCCCAGCTCTTCCAATAAGACTGACCAGCTAATCCAGGCCCGGTTTTCTCTGCCAATGAGTCTTAAAGACCAGGAATATTCCAGCAAGATGTAATTCCTCAGTTTTGCTTGATATGAAGTTAAGAGAAATGTAACTCACAGCCCTCGTTATGGGTGGAAATCCCTCAAACCCCACATTGCACAGCCATTTCTGCATGCGCTTCTGCAAAGGGATGAAGCCGAGCAACTCCTCTTCCCTCCTGCCTTTCCCAAAATCCAGCTTCTTGGAATAACAGCTGCTTCTAGAGATGAAACAAAATGTTTCAGACATCTGGGGGGCCTCATGCCCGCTCAGCCCAGCCCTCTCGTTGTTGCAGGCAGCTCCCCGCATCCCACGGGGCTCTCGGACTTGGAAGTGCTGCAGTGACACAGGGGACCCGCTGCCTCTTCCCTGACCTCATGGAGAGACGCGGCAGCTTGGCACTCACTGCAGCCTAATTGCCGCAGGCAGCGAGGGGCTTTGCAGCTCATTTACGCCTATTTGTTAGCAGCTCTTCCCCAGTTATGGCAACGCACATATGCTTTTCTCTGCCCAGTTGGCTGGGCAAGGCGCAAGGGACCGGAGCAGCAGCCAGGGCAGCAGCCAACTCCAGAGCACTTAGCGTCACTGCCCTGAGCCTTATTTATTCCTCAGTTTTGCGCGCCGGGGTTTAAGCAGCTGTTTGGCTGAGCAAAGCCTGCTCCTCCGACGGAGCAGGGTCTCACCTGGTGCCCTACTCTTTGTGTGTGTGTGTTCCCCTTCCCGCCGCTCTGTGCCCGCAGGAGCAGACCCGAGTGCGCAAGGACGCCCTGCTCAAGATGCTGGCGGGGCTGCTGGAGGGCGCCGAGGACGCGGGGCGCCAGGCGGCCTCCGAAGAGGACGGCAAGGCGGAGGAGGAGCGGGCCGTGCTGGGGCGGCTAGCCCAGCTCTCGCAGCGGGACCGCAAGGCGCCCTGCAAGAACTTCTTCTGGAAAACCTTCACCTCCTGCTAGCGCCCGGCCTCGCCGCGCACGGGCCTCGCGCCCCGAGCTGTCAACCTCCCTCCCATCCCCAGCTCCCCGCGCTCTCTTCCCCACCTCACAATAAAGCATGGCGCCTCGGGGACCCGTGTCTGCCTCTCTGTGCCCTGCGCGCGGCGGCGCCGTGGGGATGGGGCGGGAAGGGCTCGCGGGGGCATTGGAGGCGTCGGCCATCTCGGGCAGCAGCTGTGAGGGGCGGCGGCCATTTTGGGAGGGCGCCTCGCAGCAAGGCAGCAGCATGTGGGGCAGCCCGGCGCCTGCCCTGGCCTCACCGCTGTCCNTGTCAACCTCCCTCCCATCCCCAGCTCCCCGCGCTCTCTTCCCCACCTCACAATAAAGCATGGCGCCTCGGGGACCCGTGTCTGCCTCTCTGTGCCCTGCGCGCGGCGGCGCCGTGGGGATGGGGCGGGAAGGGCTCGCGGGGGCATTGGAGGCGTCGGCCATCTCGGGCAGCAGCTGTGTGAGGTGGCGGCCATTTTGGGAGGACGCCTCGCAGCAAGGCAGCAGCACGTGGGCAGCCCGGCGCCTGCCCTGGCCTCGCCGCTGTCCCCCCTCGCCGAGGAGAAGCCTCAACCTCGAGGAGAAGGTGAGAGCAGGAGCGCGGCAGGACCAGGTGGGTTGTGTGTCTGCAGCTTGCCCAGGCCCTTGGCTTCAGCGCAGCGCGCAGAGCCCTGCGCATCAGTGCTGTGCGTGTGGAGAGGCCATGGAGCCTCGGGGGCTGCTCAGCCCCTGTCCGTGCTCTGACCCCGGGGAGCAGCGGCCGTGTGGGCAGAAAGGTTCTGGTGCCCCTTTCCAGGACAGGAGGAGGGTGCGAGAACGGCCCTGCTCTGGCTCCAACCATGGCCGTGGCAGGTTCCCGGGGTGCCTGAAACACCATGTCTGCAACTGGGGTTGGCGGAAATAAATCTGCTCTGATCAGCAGTCCTGCTGATCTGGTCCCGTTGCAGTTTCTCAATGCCCTCTGCTTGCAACTGTTAATTTGTGATATTTTTTTTTCTCTTCAGTAAGGACATTTACCCTGTGAAATTCTAAATTCTGCCAGTCGATTTGATGTAGCGCTCAGCAGTGACACTTCTGGAGCAGAGTTACGTTCCAGGGAACCATCACTGGTGGCAGAGACTGGGGCTCTGTGGTGGTGTTGAGCCTGTCTCCAAGGCCCTCTTGGCCACTGCTGAGAACTCAAAGTAGCTATTTCAAGTAACATTTAATATATATATTTTTAAGTAATTTTTTTTTTTTGGGGGGGGGCGGGGGGAGAAGACAGACATGACAGTGACCATGGGGTCTCTCATCTCCATAGCACTCTGGATTAACTGACAGCCAGCCTCTTTTCTTACAGTTGAAGTAACATTTCCTGCTCCCCTGCTCTGCGTGAGTAATGAGTGATACAGCTACCCCGGCACCCAGACGGGCTGGTTTGTCTCTGCCACTTTGCTCCGTGTCAGGCTGCATTTTCACTGCCTCGTTTGCTGCGGAGGTTTCTGGCTGTGTTTCTGTGGCTTGCAGGAGGAGTTCGAGCCCTGTGGCTTGTTTTATTTTTCACTCCATAATGAAAAATAAGATCCTTGCTGGGGGAACTCAGTGACTCAGTGTATGGGTAATGGGATATGGAGCTTTCCAACTGTGCTGCCAACAGCACCCAGCTGGGACACAGGAGACCTGGTTTTATGGCTTGCTTTGCTGCTGGATTTCACATCTTGCTGTTACTTCCCTCTTAATACCTCAGTTTCCCTGTCTTTGATGACTCTTCACTCTATGTTTTTAAAAAGGCTTCTGAATGACAAGTGCTGTTACAGCTTAGTATTACTGCTCTCGTTATTAAGACCTGTTTAGCAGCATGAGAATGGACAGGATAATAATTCATGAGACTTCTTATAAGAGTTGCCATATTATTTTGCATTAAATATTGTCTCTGATAACGTTCAAGACAGCGTGTGGCACAGATGAGAAACGCTGCAGCATACTGACATCAGAGATTGTCTCTATCGGACTGCCTGTACAGCAAACTGCATGTTGTACTATTTAATGGATTTTGTACGAGAAGAGTCAGGCTACTCTCAAGGTTGTTAGTTGGTTTGGAAGTTGAACTCTTCTTTCATCCCTGCAGATGGTTGCTGCTGTCGTAGGCTGAGGCACTCTGGCTGAGCACCAAGCAGGAAGTCTGTGCAGCCAGTGCACGTGCTGTGGATAAGGGCCAGGACAGTTGAGCCAGCATCTTTCATCAGTGCTGAAATCAGCTCACGTTGGATTTAGTTTTGCCATTTCCTCAGTAAGTTGATGTGTTGAGCCATGCTGAATCCTGCCTAATAATGGTGTTTAATACTCGAGAACTTGTGTGATAAATCATGTTCAGAGGCATGGGTAGAGTGAAGGGTCATATGTACTGTCATATATGGGTATTTACTATTAGAATGTTTCACAAAAGAACTAAGAATCTTTTAGTGGCATATGTCAAGGAGAAGGGAAAGATATGTGGGGCACCCTGTTAGTTTGTTTTAATACAACAACCAGTACATGTTGAAATCTTGTCACAGTTCAATATGTATGAGTGAGTGGGTAATACATATGAGCTATCTCCAGATCTCAAAAAAAAAAAAAAAAAAAAGTTGAGAAGTGCTTTATTTTCCCAGAAGGCAAGCTTTATTTTCCCAGAAGGCAAACTTTCAAAGTTAACTAGTACATGCAGTGCTGGCCTCTCCTAATACTGTGGTTGCTGCAGAGTTTTCACTGATTTTGTTGTTGCTGACTTCAAGCTAGTTCATGCTTATGCTTCAGGCTGTGGCAAGTGAAGAAATTATCATGGGAACAAGCTCAGCTGTGTCTCAGCTCACGGGTAACTGTGTGTGCACAGCCTATCCCATGGTAAATGTGAAGTGTTTTAAGGTAACTTACTCCTTGATGAAAACAGAGTAAATTGCTTTGCTGTGACATCAAAGGATGCATGTTATGTGGGCAGATATAATAGAGAAAACTAGGTAGATATTAATTTGAAATTTAGTATTCTCCAGGGTGACTTGTTTATATGGCCTTTTAATAGTGAAGATAATGTTTTAATATATGCTGCGCAGGTAAGCTAGTGGGGAGTCCGCACAGTGCTGTGTGCCTTTTCAGTCTGAGAGAGCAGAGGGGTAATTAGACCAGACTTGACAAAGGTATTGCCTGGCAAGTGGAGTTAAATCTAGTGGGGACAGACAGAACTGCTTAGGCTGATGGGCTTAAATCTGTCTCTCTCAGACAATGCATGGCCTATGAGTCTCCTCTAATATTGATTTTGCCCATAGAAAATTAAGGTTAAGCCTAAGATTGCAGAGAGAATCGAGTACCAGGTTGACCAAGGTGTGTTTTGTTCTGTGCTGCTATAGTTGGCTCTGCTCAGAGACTTTGAGCAAGTGTGTTTGAAAGGAATTGAGTCCATTTACTCAATGGACTTTACTTATATATATATACTCAACTTTACTTTTNCTGCTATAGTTGGCTCTGCTCAGAGACTTTGAGCAAGTGTGTTTGAAAGGAATTGAGTCCATTTACATATATGTATATATATGGGTTATAAATATATATATAACCCATAACTCATCAACCCCAAGATATATCTATATTTATCTATCTTGGGTTTGATGGGCTATGAATAGTCAGATATGGACTTGGTGAGGCTGGGGAAAGAGCAGCCAGGTTTGTACCAAAGGGAAATTCTCTCTCCCCTCCGTCTAGGGAATTCTGCTGTTGTGCCAGAGCAGCCCAGTGGCTCAGAGTGCACCCTGGTAGCATGTGTGTTTCCAACACCCTTCATCTGATGAGCTTGTTGCACAGACAGTAACAAACTGCAACATCCCTGTGATTCAGAAGTGCAGCTATTCTTGTTCCTCTCTCTCGACAGTATAGGCTAAGAGATTTGCCTCATGTCTTGGGCTTGGTAGTAGGAAATGAGAGACTGATCCAAGAGACCTTGGTCTGTGATATATTCTACTTATGAAGCCACACAGACTTCTGCATGTGCTTATGCAGACTTGTTGCCAGTCGGTTTTGTTGAGTGGAAATGTAGTACAAGTCAAATAAGCTTTTTTTTTTTTCCCTTCATTACTCACTAGATACAGCTTTTTTTCAGTGACCTTTTTCTCTCAGCACTGAAGCAGACTCTGAAGATTTACCTTCAGTTTCTTCTGTGAGCTCCTGTATTAGCAAAATCCTCAGCAGCAGAAGACTGAATGATTTTTGAGTCCTATGGAGACCATTTGATGAAACAATCTATCATCTTGATTGTTCAGAATGCATAGTAACTTCGTGTAAGATACATGTGCAACACAGGAAATTCTGAGTACAAGTGACCCCTTGGAGTACTGCATAAGCATTCTCCCAGGTCACCCTTTTCCCCCTTGTTTTTGCTGAGCTGTGATAGCAGATTTGAGAGGGGAATGCTGGGGAGGAGAGGGAGCAGGCAGCGTCTTTGCTTTTGTAGAACAGGTAGAAGGATGGGCAGTGTTACATATTACGCTTTTTGATTGAAACTGTGCTGCAAATGCCTGAGAGGTAGGGAATTAGAACATGTTCTCTGCTGCTTCAGGAAGGTTTTAAGAGATGTAGCTGTCCTTCAGCGATTCATAAGGAGTAAAGGGTAGAGTAACCATTAAGGCATGGTTATTTTATAGCCTGCTCTATATGTGAAGATAAAATGCAGGTAGGTAAAAATCACTTACCCAGAGATGCACAGCAACTGGGACTTGTCAGCATAGAGGAAAATTTCGGCCTGAAGTTTCTGACAGGACATTACTACAGAATAGCTGTTCTGGTTAAAGTTGCTTTTTATTTCCTTATAATTACTGAGCCTCTAAAACAGGAAATAGCTGAGAGTCAAAGGGCGTATGAGAGAGATGGGAACTAATGCAGAACAGCACGCTGCTGTTAATCACCTTGCATGAGTAAGCCCTTTGCAGAAGACTGGGAATAGAAGCAGAGACTCTAGAAGCCATCAGCCTGTAATCCAGACTGCTAAGGAGCAGTCATACCCTACGCAAAGGGAGATTAATTTCCCTGCCTGCACTGAGCCTTTGAGCCTTCTTGCAGCAGCCATGTCTGATCTATGGATTCCTATTTGCTGACTTCAGCAACCTTCGGAGCTGGCTGAGCTCTCATCCCTAGAATCATGCCTCGTTTTGAAGCCTTAGGAGAGAAGTACCTAATGAAGCAAGCCAGGATTTCAGGAGAGAGGAGCTCTTAAGATAGTTTGAACCAACATCAGCCTGCTTCCCAGCACTTGCCGAACTCTCAGAGGGAGAATTTAGGAGGTGAAGGAAATCTGAAAATTCAAATACATGTCCTCTTCCTCCCTGCAGAATGTCTTAGCCTTAAATGATAGGCTAGGCTGGATAAGGGACATTGTGTGGCTTGTGCAGAGAAATAAGTAGCTGTGCCAGAGGAAGGCCCTGTGCTTAAGGCATTCACCTGGGAAGGAGGAAGTCTCTGTTTCTAGGAACACCTTGAGGACCTGGGTGAATCTTCTTTTAAAACAATTAGTGCATAGTGTAAAAAAAAACTTCAGTCTGTATAGAAGGACCTTGTTGAATTTGGCTTGAGCTCAAGCCTACTTCCTATCACAAGATTGTTTCCCTATAAGGTTATTGTTCTGTTAAAAATGTTCTCTGTTTCAGAAGACTGTGCTGGACTAGTGCACATTATCCTGCCCTTGACAAGAAGCAGCCCAGAATTTGTGTCTGTGGAGAGCTGCCCGCTTCTGGCTTGTGGATTGTACAAGTGGTGCAGGAGGCTTTTGTGCCCTGGGTGATTGTTGTAGTCCATCAGTCTAGACATAGCTGCTGGGTCACCATTATGTGAAAAGAGTGTTCACATATGGCAGGTTTAGTCATGACTCTTCTTCTATTTACTACTGTATATATTTATATATATTTTTATATATATATATTTGAACGAGAGCTGATTGTATAAATGGATTTGAACGCATTGGTCTTCATCAGTTAGTGAGCCGAGCATAGGCAGCAACTCAGTTATTACAAAAAGGAGAAGGAGAGCATTTCTTTGATAACTTCTTAAACAGCTTTAATTCTTCCAGTCAGGACAGGATTCTGTATGTACAGAGAGTTTGTCCCCTGCTGCAGAGTGAAACCAGGAAGAATCCCCACACAAGCTTTTGATGCTGCAAGAGCTCAGCCTATGTCCTTGTGCTGCTGATCTAGTCAGAGACAAGTTAGTCCCATGGGGAGAGCTGCCCTGCCAGAAGCTTAGGTGCAGGTGTATAGGCAGGGAGCTGCAGCTGCCTAAAAAGTCATGGAGAGTCAATTTAGGAGCCCAGAACTGTGGGGAGTAAACCAGCAGTTTTCTTGCTCAGAAATACTGGCATGCAAACAATGTTCATCTTCATCTGTGAACTGATGAATTTACCCACTGCTGAGAGCCAGCAGGCTGGAAAGTGCCTATGATTGCTCTTCCGAAAAGGGTAACTGAACCCTGTTCTGTGCTAGGAGGCAGCTTCTCATGCTGTGGGACAGAGTGGGCCAGGGGCAGAATAACTGAGCATAAATATCATTCATGGCCTTTCAGTCCATACCGGAACCAAAATGGAATGTCTCTGTACAGCAGCACTGTCTAAATACTGTGTGCCTTAGAGGCTGGGCAAGAGAGCATATAAACCCAGTAGAGTGGGGTAAGGGGATGCTTTCCTACCCTTTAACTGGGAAGTCTGAGGCAGACCGCATTTTGGCAGTTGTTTGTTACTGTGGCTTAATATAAAATCTAGCAGCTTTGTCAAAAGGGCTTTCATAAGATGATCCACCTTTGCTATAGTTATTGAGCATCAAGCAAGAATGAGAAACTGCAGTATGAGCAGCATGGAGGAGATCCTGCAGGAAGCAGGCAGGAGGGTGGAGATGAGAATACAGGACGTCTCTTGAGCACAGGATATGGCTACATCCAAATTACAGTATCTGGGGAATCTTCACGCAGTTCCTGGGTGTCTCTACCTTTGTATGTGGTCACAGCCTCAATAAATCCTCTTGGTGGAAGTAATGTAGCAAGAACAGCCCCTCTTGTCAGCCCCTGTAACTGTCCTCGGATCTGGGCAGATGGAGAGACAGGTTAATATGTTTCCTGTTTCCATAAGCCCTATTCTGACAGCTGGTCAGCTCCAGCTGCAGGCCTTTGTAGCCTGTGAATGGCAGGCTGTAAATCAGAGCTGGCACTTAAAAGAAGAACTGTAATGAAGGCTGAAAGATGCAAGGAGAATTGTTTTCCTGAATCCCATCCCATTTCTGCACACGCACACACAGGCACTTGTCCTGTCCCTCAGAAATGTATAACTAAGCTTCACATTGCTGGGAAGATAGACTGCCTGGTAAATGAGATGTCATGGACAAACAGTGCCCTAGCACTAAATGGATTATTTTCAGATTATTTGAAAAGACTTAGCGCAAGGGCAGAAACTATGGTTAACAAGGAGCACCTTGAGAGGCTGTAAACAGCCTCATGAACTCTCAGGATCTTTCCAGTGACAGCTTCTCTTCAAGCAGAACACAAGGGAACTAAAGTTAGCTTAGGGGGTGTGTGAAATGCTGTTTGCAAAACCCTGCTGGGCTGTAGACTTGCAATGGCAACTTATGCACAGGACATTTGTCCCAAGACACAAACGGCTCCCATCTTGCAGGAGATGTTTGCCCAGTGCTTACCTTGACTCTGCACATTTGGTGGTGAGGGTAAGCTGACCCCTGATCAGAAAAAAACATGTAATTACACTGGTATAATTCAAAAGATAAGTCTTATTGTCCCACAAACTATGTTTGATTCTCCTGGGGCACTCTGCTCATGCCCATTTGTTCTTTTTGGAATGCAAATATTAACAATAAAATAATGTCAAGAATGAAGAGTCCTCCTTGGAGATAACCCTTGGTTGCCATGCCTATTGCATAGTCCCCTCAGTGAGGTGTTGTCAGATGTCACTGTGGAATCTCCTGCCATTTCTCTGTCTGCACAAGGCTTTCCTCATAGTAAGTCAGTTGTTAAATTCACCTTGACTGTTCGTATTACAGTAGGTAGAACAGTCCCTCAGCTGAGGCTGGTTCAGTAGTATGTCAGGCCTCCTGTAAGCAGTTCTGCCAAACAAATGATGCCTCTCCACTAAGAGCTTTTAGGTTCTAAGAGCTCTTTTAAATAGAAGAGAAGGGATAGGAGGGCAAAGAGACAGCATGCAAGTGAGTATCAAGGTCATCAACAGAAAAGCAGTGCTAGAGCAGAACATTGGTCTATAGACTTCCAGATTTAGTCAAGCTAAAAGTTTGCAACTTTGAATTCCTGCTCTGACCAAAGAAGGCAGGGTAGGGTGAAAAATTACAGTGATAGAAGAATAAAAAACTTCCAGTCTTTTGAGACTTTCTTAAATGAAAATATGTTTCAAAGTGGAAAAACCATTTTGTCCATCTGTGTCCCATTACTAGGCTGGGGCCATCATCCATTTTCATTAGACCGGACCTGAGCTTGTGGGTGGGGACAGAGGCCTGGGCAGCTGCCCTGGACACCAGGCTAAAAAGCACCATATGGAAAAGCCTAATGTATGTTAACAGGCATCAGAGACCAAATTGAAAGAGTAATGGTCCATCCACATGCGGTAGCCTCAGTGAGACAAACTCTCAGCACCAATCTGTCAGCTGCAATTTTGGGTCATTAGAGTGCTGCTAAGCAGAGGCTAACAGACAAGTAAGAGAGAGTAATCTGGCTTCAGCAAGAGTTATTCTTCCAGCCACATTAATGCTCTGGCTCAGTTTCTTCCAACCTAACATACATCAAGCAAAATACTTTCCTTTCCTCCCCTCAGAGATTCTTCCTACCAGGCCCCAGGGGATCCCGGCCAAATATTTAAATTACATGCAGTAATCTTTTAATTTCCTGGCTGCTTGGTGGCTCTATCACTCTTGCCACTTCAGATAAATTCATACTATAAAAAAAATTTAATAAAGTGTTTTCCTTTTGTCAGCTCCACAGAGGTGCACCTGAAGTATTTTTTTTTTTTATTTTCCCCCCACTCCACAAGTTTCCAGTGTGCTGGTATTAGCTGAGAGTGTTCAGAGCTCAGCTAAGGCAAAACCCTCAGTATCCTGGCATAGGGTCTAGATTAGATTCAATATCCTTGCACCAAGTTAACTGCAGTGAGCCAGATCTTTTTGTTTGCCTTTCCAATAGCGCTCAACATTGCTGGAGCAAAGGAAGCTCTTGCAGCTGTCTGCCAGGGGCACTCGCTGGCAAATATTATGACTGGGGCAATTTGTATTATATTTACCCAGACTCCATGCCTAATTTTAAATTGGAGGATTGTGGCATCCACCAAGTATCCTTTCACTTGCCAGCAGGTTCACTGCTAGCATGTCAGCAATTTGTAGTGTTTTTGTTGTTGTTGATAAATTCTCTACCACTCAGAGCCCCAACAAGTGGCAGGCCTGTCCTTACTACCAACACCTGGAAACAAGGTTGTATGTTTAGTCAGGTATATATATCACCTGTCACAAAATGCAGGTCTTTCTGCGACAGACTGCTGTGATGTGTTTGCATACAGATATTCTATCCTAATACAAGAAGTAAGGAATACTGTGCTGTAGTACATAAGTTCATTCCTCCTTCATTCCTCCTGGTTAAATCTTTAAAAAATGAATTCTGATGTTTTTATTTTGTATTTACAAATTTCTTCTGCTCAAGCCTTTGTCAAGATGTGGACTTCAGCACGTATTAATAATTTCTGAGGCGGTCCCAGTCATCATGGAAGGTGTGTAACCCCAAAGGACTCTTTCCAGGTGAGATTTGGTTGTTCCAGAGGCTGTTCTGGGAGCTGAAGAGTCCCAAATTACTTGTAAGGTTAAGCCACTTGCTGAATTGGGCTGCAATAAGTTCAGGGAAGGCTTTGGATTAGATGCCTCTGTTCACAGGAGGGAGTTTCTGAGGGCTCATCTTTTTTGTTTGTTTGTTTGTTTGTTTGTTTTATCCTTCAGTACAGAGATTTACCCTATTTTTGCTTCCCTTTGTCGCAGTCCCCAGTTTGCCTTCCCTGCTTTGAGACTTCATTGTAGGAGAGGCGTGCCAGATGTGTTTTATTAACCTGCCCCTTTGTTCCTGCCAGTTGCTCGGAGGCAGGCTTGCCCACGGAAAATGTGTTGGCCGTGCCTGTAATGTGAATAATATCTTCGCTTGGAGAGAAGACAGCCATGTACTGCACAGCCTTGGCTCTAGCTGTATCTGAATTCTGACCAAATTCTCTTCCCAGAGACCAACAGCTGCTCCAGTGAAGTCACAGACTTGAAGTGAACCCAGCAGGCATGCTGTGGCTATCAAGGATGTTGGTGTGAGGGAGACAGTAGCTTTGTAAAGCCAGTTCCTTTTTTGAGATCCAGGGAAATGGGATTGGGAAGGCCAGGGAGAGAGATTGGTAAGAGGGAAAGAGATTCTTCCCTCACAGAACAGGAGCAAGAAGAAGGCAGAGTGGTACGATCAGCATCTCTTACATGAATGCTCTCCAAGGGAAGGAGTGTACAGTGTAGCAGTTGGTCTTGAACTTCATATAACCCTGTGTGTGATAGAGAAGCATCCATCTGTACAGTAGCTGAAATGGATTGACATACCTAAAAAGACTATGCTTTTGGATTCCGTAGCTGTGTCGTGATGAACAGAGATGATGTAGGCATTTACGTGTTATCATTTTGATGGCCGTGTGTGTGCACGTTCCCTCTCACACATATCCACACACACATTCATAACCAGAGGCATTTGCTTTGCACTCTGAACCTTCCGGAGCTTCTGAAGGGCTCATGTTCTGCAGCGTTAGACAAATATGCAGGTGACCTATGCAGGTGACCATTGAGCTTCTTCTGGAGAGCTCTGTTTGTGCCAGAGGAGCAAGTATCAGCCAGTATTTTCACCCCACAGCTTTTGTCAATCTTTGTAGACGTTTGATGAGCCCCAAATCTTTGAATTGTGTTGGCTGTCCTTTGGAACAGGAGTAACCCATTTGGTAATGGGTAAAGAAAACAAGTCCAGTGGTTTTCACTGCTACTGAAATGGGCCATAGCACCCTGTAGTTGCCCATCATAACAAACAGGAGATGCAGTGACCAAAAAGGGCTGGAGAGCAGAAAGTGGGGAGCAAAGCGATGAGCTTAACTGCAGACAGAAGATGGTTTGCACCATTGCAGCAACTTTTTCCACTTGCCGTTTTTGCCCTATAAGATTTGTTTTTCGCTGTTTCCCAGCAGCCGGGCTCTTCCTTCTGTCCCACTCCATGCTCTGCTTGCTCCGTCTGTGTGCTTGTCTTCTGATGTCAGTCACGCTCTTTGATTCGTAATGAGGAACTACAGTGCCTTTTCCTCTGCCACTTCCTCCGCCAGTGCTCGGAGCCCCTCAGTGCAGAAGGATTGGATTTAGCCACGGAAGAGCAAGCATCAAAGCGATCTCTTAGGGCTCTGTGAGACAGCTGGCGTTTGAGAAATAAGGGGCAATGGGGAGTAATGTCTTTGGGGATCGTAACAAGCAGCCATTAGGCTCATTTGCACTCCAAGTTTGTGACAAAAGGATAGAGCCTATAAGTGAAACCACTGCATTTCATCATTTTAGAAGCTGGGAAGGTCTGTGAACACTTCTCCTCCATTCATTTAATCAGCCTCTTCAGCACTTTTCCTGTGCTTTAGATGTGGACACATGTTCACATGCTTACCCCACCCTCTTTCTTAAAGCATCTGGTCCTGACTGGGATCAGTCTTAGCAGTGCTGGGTGGTTTTGCTGTTGGAACACAGGAGCTGCCTTGCAAAAGCCCAGAAGTGGTTTTCGCTGCAGGCAAAAGGTGATGGAGTTGAGATTTTCTGAGGCACTGCATGGTTTTGAGAATAGAGTTGTCTGGTAATATTTTTTGATTAAAGGGACTGGGGACTGTATTAACTGTTGGAAGGTCTCAGGGTTTGTTCCAACTGAAACACTTTCTGTAGGAACATAGCAGAATTTGCATCAAGTAATGTTTTTCCACTTTCAGCAGGAAACTTGACCTGCATATCCATGTCAGGACTTGACAAGGATCTCGCACAGCTTTGGATGCCCTACCTGCATGACTGATTTCCAGCTTTCTCTTGTGATTTGTTTTCTGTTGCTCTTTGGTTTTGCAGGGAAAATAGAGATCAGGTCTCTGGATGTTAGTAGGGCCAGCCTGGAAGGCATTGTTAGCTGAGTAGTTCTGCTCATGCTGTTTTATTCACGGATCTGGCTCACTGCCTTTGCTTGCTGTTGCCACAGGGGGCATTTGAAGCCTGTCCTTGACAGGCCTCAGTGTCAAGAGGAGTAAAAGCAGCTTTTGAGACTAGTGCAAGGGCTGAGGGAGGGATTGGACCCTTCTATATACCACATGGGGTCCCTTAGTATTTCTGTGTCATTCTACAGTGCTCTATTGCATGGAGGGGTGTGTGTTTGTTTTAGGTTTTGTGTTGTTTTAAGGAAAAGGCCATTCTTTGAACCTTGGCTTTCACACATGTGGGTTCTTATCTTGGAAATGATGGCTTGCCTCTGAGCTACCTCAGTCCCTCAAGCATTGGAAGAGACATGGAATCCAGGGGACAGCTGGGCAGACTTCACGAGGCATCTGTCACTTCAAATCACCCAAGCTTCCTAAAGTGGGTCACTAACTCAGCTGGATTCCACAGTGATACACACGAGGTCCATTCACCTTCAGGCTAGCTCCAGCATGTGCAGGCAAAGGGGAAGTTGTTTGGAAGAGGAGCATCTGCAGGGCTGTGGTTAGCTCAGGATGCTGCTGTGCATGGCTAGCTGGTGCCCTTTGCAGCCTTTTGGAACTAGAAGGGTTCTGGGCAAAGAAACGGGGAAAATGTTTTTGGCCTTGCTTCATGTCAGGTGCTGAGGACTAATATTACAGCAGTCTTGACACTTCAGAGACCGTGCAGGTTCCTCCAGTGTGCAGCAACCTTTCAATTTCCTCAGGCCCCAGAATAACATTTCATTAAGTGACTTCCTAGTTCCAGTGCCAGGCAGCTGCCAGCTTTGGGGGTCTTATCAGACTCTGGGGCTGCAGAAAACTTTTATGACCCCCTGTTACTTCAAGATTACAATTGCCTCTGTATGCCCATGCCGCTAAACTCTATAGGAAGCTGTTTCTGCAATACTTCTGAAAGTATTTGTGTCTGTAGAAAGCAGCCAGTAGCTCAGTTAAGCCCAGAGTGAGTCTTTGCAAAGTTTTTTTTTTTTTATCTTCCCTCTTTTCCAACCTGAGGGAAGTCCACATCTTGTGCATGGCAATGGATGGGCCTTGGGTATAGTTCCTCTGAGTTCCTGTCCATTACCATACTTGCAGCTATTACTGTTACATGAATAATTATTACTGATACTGGTTATTCCTTCACTCTTATTAAGTGACATTTTTGTCAGCATTTTGCTTGATGGCTTGTTGGCTTTAGTTTTGTTCATATAGTATTTTCTGCTTTCCTGCCAGCACCATGTTCAGTGCCTGGGGTAGTGATTTTTGGCTGTTCAGAGGTGAATATATGAAAAAGTCTCCATTTAATTACAAGATATCTCAGTATAAATTGCCTGCATACTCAGCTGAAGAGGTTGTTCCTCACTGCAAATTATCTTTCCTGCTGTGTGTCCATTTTCACTGGGAAAAAGGTGGGACCTAGTTCTGCACTAGCATGTCTGACTTTTCACCCTCACTAGGCTTTTATGCTTTTTTTCCTTAAGTTCAGGAATAGGAGTTTTGTAAGAAACCTAAACTCTGACTTTAAAAGAAGTACTACTCTGTAAGCAGTGGAAATAATAAATCTTAAAGTCCTGTATATTTGGCTCTTCCCAGATGAATTCCTTGGGGTCTGGTAGGGTTTTTGTGGTTCGATAAATGTGGTGGTATGGAATCCTGTGTGGGTTGCCATATATCTAACAGGAATATGAGTTGATTGAGTTTTCTCTCCAGAGATCCTCATGTAATAGAAACTAATTTTTCTATCTGTCTGCCTATTTCCAGTATAATTGTTAGAACTTGAAACTGCTGCTCTCTGCCAAATTTGGTAGAAATTGACCATTTGGCTTTCAAGTTATTAGGTGAGAGCAGACAGGAAGATGTGAGCACAGAGCACGTTTGTCTCATTTCTTTAGCAAGCCAGGCTCAGAGGCGTAGGTATGAAGTATACCTATTACCTTGCTGGTGTTCCAGGGTGGATGAGGTAAAAAGCCATCCATGCAGACAAACAGGGCATGGAATAGCTTTCAATCACAAGCCTGCAATGGATTAAAACAAACAACTAAGAACTGGAAGACTTCGACATCTTTTAAATTTGTGTGTGTGCCCTGAGTGCCTGAGCATTTTCACCCCATCAGGTAGAACCTGCTAGGCTTGCTTATAATGTAACTTCTATAATGTGCCCCCTTATTCTGTTTGCAGCAGCTTCCTGCTCAGATGATGAAAGCGGCTGGACTTCCAGTAACATGCACTTTGCATTTAACAGTATTTGTAGATCAGTTGGGTACAGGGAATAATGTTGTCTGACTTTTATCACTCTCCGATTCGTACGCTGGAGTCGATCTGTATCTGCTTTTACTGCCTGCCTTCCTCCTGCGGAGATAGGAGGCCTGTTGCTTTGCCCTCCAAGAGCCTGCAGCATTCCTAATCCATCCATTCCACCTCAGTCTGCCTCCCACTGTCATTGACTGAGGCCCGATGTGCTGAACACAAGTCTGTTTTTCAGTGACTGTTATTCCCAGAACTCAGCAGGCTGAAAGGAGGTGAAAAGCAGATAAACACCAGAGTTCAACAACCGGCCAAACACAGCAGAGCACACACGTTATGTCCACCCCCAAATCAGATGATAGATCAGAAGAGGTTCCTGCCCTAGGACTCAAAAGCAGACTCAGGCAGGACAGCACCAGTATGAGGTGAGTGCAGTTACAGGGATCTTTGCAAATTTTCTGGCAACTGGCTTTGCACAGGCCTCAGGAGGCAAGTGTGATTCTTATCTTTTCTAGATTTTACTCCAGTACGACTCTTTTTATACCTCCTGATCCGAGCTCACACTCACCCTTTCTCTGTTACTCTCTTGCTCTGAGGCAGGCTGCTCCTCTTGCTAGCTACCCTTTGCAATGGAGTGGGCAGCAGCATTGTGCTGCAGAAAATGTATGGGAGGATCACGTCCCCTGACTTTCCAAACGTCTACCCAAACCACAAGAAGAGAATCTGGAATATTACTGTCCCCAAGGGATATTCTGTCCGCATCTACTTCACTCATTTCAACTTGGAGCTGTCCTACTTGTGTGAATATGATTATGTGAAGGTATGTGCATAGATGTGTGTGTATGTGACAGGTTAAGTTCTTTAAAACTGTTTATATGTGATTCTGAGCATGTGCAGGACCAATATAACAGCTGTAAGCTGTAGGTTTCAGTCAGCTAGTAAAGTTCAGGCTTAGTTGATTTATAAAGGATATGTTTGCTGAGGCCCACAGCACCAAGAGATAGAACTGATTGTCAAGTTGTAACATGTGAAACAAGTTTTTTGATGTCAAGAACATTTTGGTCTTCCTGTCTCATAAAGGAAAAAGATTGAAATTTTGCCCACAATAATATTTGGGAATACTTAACAGTCTTACTCCAAGAGCTTCATTTTGATAGTTACAGTGTGTGATTTAGGCTAGCATTTAGTGATGTACACAGAGCATAATGAGAGACTATAAATGTGTAAGTCATAGTCTAAACAAGATACTAAGCTTGTCAAAAGTAACCCTTGCTATGCTTGCTATCATGCTTTTGTTAGCTAATGTGGGGAATTATGACAAGAAAAAGAGATACTGGCTTTTGGAAATGTTTGGATGATTAACAGTGGCCCTGAAAGGTTTGTATTCCATGTACTAGCATGTGCTCTGGTCTAGACAACCTGATAATTTTAAGCCACATGACCTCTACTCATTTTATGGTTTAGACACTGCATCAACAGCACTTTTGAACTTGGTAGAGCCAGGTCAGGCAGCTTTGTTCCCCTTTGAGATGATCTGACTCCTGTGGTTTAACAGGGGCAAGATGCTCCTGTTTCCCCTAATCCACGTTGTTCTTCATCTCATTTTCTTTGGGCAGATCAAAGTACTTGTTTTGATAGAGTTGTTATACTCGCAGTTTTTTCACTGCCATGGACTACATGAATTCTATGTCTCAGAACATTTATCTTTTACTAAAATAATGTAAATGAAGGGCAGAGATTGGATTAAGTGAATCATAGAGCACGTGAGTCATTAGTTTAAAAAGCTCTTTATTATATTTGAAGCTGTTAGTGTGTGAAACCTTTTTACCTCAATTGTCTTTGGCCTTATCCTCAGTCAAGTCTCCTACACCGTAAGACCTGACCATCTTTGAGAGGATGAGTTTAACGAGAGCAAAATCTACAGAAATCAAAGCATGGTGCTGGTAGCCCAGACTGACCTCACCGTTCTGTGGGGCCTCTGAAAGGAAGAAGGGAGACAAAATTATGGACTTAAGTCACAGAGGACAGGGAAATCCATTTCTGTGTGTCACTGGGTTTGCATTGACTTCCAAAAGCCACTTTGAGAGCATCCAAGTGTGGAAGTATCCTGAGCTTCCTTTCACACACCCACAAATATATGCTTTCCAGAGGGCATGGGGCAGAGGTGCAGGAGGAGAAGTTAGTTGGGACTTACNCCAAAAGCCACTTTGAGAGCATCCAAGTATGGAAGTACCCTGAGCTTCCTTTCACACACCCACAAACATGTGCTTTCCAGAGGGCATTGGAAAAAGGCTTATTCTGCTCTGCTGGCATCGTGGGACAGAGGTGCAGGAGGAGAAGTTAGTCGGGACTTACTGCCCTGATGTCAGTTTGCATTTCAGACATCTTTGGGCTATCGTGCCGTGATGCTTGCCTTGAGCAGGGTGGACGAGCGTGGTCAGCCCTCCCTTGCCGTTTGCCCATGAGGGATCTTGTGGAACATCGGCCACAANGGACAGAGGTGCAGGAGGAGAAGTTAGTCGGGACTTACTGCCCTGATGTCAGTTTGCATTTCAGACGTATTTGGGCTAGCGTGCCATGGTGCATCAGCTGCTTGCCTTGAGCAGGATGGACGAGCGTGGTCAGACCTCCTTTGCCATTTGCCCATGAGGGATCTTGTGGAACACCGGCCACAAACTGAACAAATTGAGCGAGAGTTTCTTCCCCTTGCGTGGCAGCCATGGCAAGAGGCTAGGGAGAGCAAAGCTGCAGCTGAGCTGATTGCCTTGTCCGTGTGCTTTGCAGCTGAGCTCTGGTGGGAAGACCTTGGTTACACTGTGTGGAAAGGAGAGTACAGACACTGAGGAGGCACCAGGCAACAAGACATATATCTCTGCTGACAACAACCTCATGGTGACATTTCGGTCTGATTACTCCAATGAGAAACCGTTTACAGGCTTTGAGGCCTTTTATGCTGCTGAAGGTAAGAGACCAGCCCTGCTTTATAGATGGAAGAGCCCCAGCTGTGGTGGGGTTGTTGCTGCTTTGGACCAAGTCTGGCTCCTGGTGTTTGGTTAGAGAAGGCAGCTTGCTCATATGGAGAAGAAAAAAAACGATCAGCTACCAAAAACAAACAGTCCAAACTCACAGTAAACAAGAGTGGCTCAGGCCAGACACAGTGTTGTTAAAGGATGTCAGTTGCCTAACGTTGCTGTGTTTCACTTGCTAGATGTCGACGAGTGCAAGCAGCTGTTTGACGGCGAGCCCCTCTGCAATCATCACTGTCACAACTACCTGGGGGGCTACTATTGCAGCTGTCGCATTGGCTACACACTGCATGCAAACAAAAGGACATGCATAGGTGAGCCTCTGCTGCACCAAGAGATGCTTTCCTACCTGCAACACCCACTTAGATCCAGTCCAGACAGGAGGGTCAAGATCTAGGCTGCTTTTTTCGATGTTGTTGCTTTTAACAGCCTTTGTGGACCTTGTATGGTTAGAAGGAGGTGCAGAGGGTTAGTCATGGCTGTGAGCAGAATTATCTGGCTTGCACAGTGGTTTTGAGCTGATTGCTGTTCTTCAGGATGCTGTATGTCACAATAAAATGGTGTGTTGGTGTGTGGCAGGTTCAGAAGAGAAGCCAGAGACTGGCAGGGTGTGAAAGAAATTGGTTTTGGTCACTCCTTAGGCAGCATCCACCTGTGGGAAGGCTTTAGAGAGGTTGAATGGAAAAGAAGAAACTTGTTTTACATGACCGGTCCAGGTGCTCCAAGCTTCAGGGCTGCCAATGCTAGCAGGGCTGGCTGCACGACATATTCTCTGCCTGCCGAATACTGAGTATTCTGGACCTGAGTTAGTAGATGAGTTGGAGAGACTAACAATCAAGTTGCCAAGTCAAATGGAGAAAGTTTGCTTGTTTTTCCCAGGGGGACACAGACTGGGAAGCAATACAATCCCCATATCGCTGACACTATCGATAGAGTCATCCACTCATGAAGTGGGAGGCGAGGCCAGGCACAGCTCTGTTGTTCAGGAGGGCATGCAGCGTGAAGTGTACCTGGATGATTCCTGTCTGGCTCCGCTGCTCTGTGCCCACTTGGGGAAAGCAAGCTTGGCTGTTGGCAGGTAGCAGGTGTCTGTCTGAATCAGTGTAGTGATCAACACCTCAGGATTTACTTTGTCTGCAGCAAAACATGTGCAGACCCATGGTGTTGGATTCATCCTTGGTGAGTACAGCGCTGCCCACCTGGAGTTGAATCCTGTCTGGAAAGAGCCAGTGCTCTTAACTGCTCACTAAATATTGTCAAAGGTAGCAGCACCTTCTTTAAGCTTCCCAGTGCCAAAAGACACAGCTGGATGTTGTTTCCACTGCTGAAGGCCACCTTGGCATTCACTGTTTTAAACATTCTCCAGGCTTGGCTGGCTGGGTGTGAGTCAGGATTGAAATTCTCTTTGCATCTACAGTGTTAGAACAGGCCTATTTGCTGTTCAGCCTCCCCTTCCTAGTGCTGGCTTTTAGCAGAAGCAGTAGGCAGGTTTATTTAGACTATAAAGATCTGTATGCAGAGGTGCAAAGGAGCGGCTGTCAACTGGCCGCTCTGCTTGCAGGGTCTGACTGCATGAGCTTGTGTCCCTGCTGCGGTGCCCGCAGGGCTGTGGAGGGAGCTCCTCGGCAGGTCGGTGCTGCTGGGTAAGGCAGGCACACAGGAGTGCTGTGGCACAGCTGCTGGTCTGGAACTTGCTCCTTTCAGAGGCTTTATATGCAAGCAGTGAAGCTGGGCTGAGCAAAGTGAAGTTCTCTGTAAATCACCCTCATGAGATGAGGTCAAATTTGTGCATTTTGGCGCCTGTGTGAGTAGGCTGACGTTGACGGGCCTCTCTTTTTTTTTCTCCTTTATTTTCCAGCATGAGATAATTACACTTCTCACTTCGGCAGAGGTGGAAATACGGGCTGGGGAGAGCTGGTTTGTCCTCCGTCCTGTCCCGCTGGTAGCTGTCGCAGTCCATGAGAGGCCAGTCTGCATTTGCTCCGTGCCCTGTATGTCTTCGGATTTGTTACCTTTCAGACCTGCCTCAAGGACACAATAAAGAGGCTGTGCCTTGCTGAAAGCTCATGGCATCCTCTGGGGTGTTCATTTTCTTGCATTTCTCCTGGGTCACTGGGGAAAGAAAAATGTAGATAAGGCAGAGGGTGAGAAGAGAGAAGCCAATGTGAAGGGTCCCAGAGCATCACAGCTACCTAAAGCCTCTTGCACTTAGATCCGGAGATCCGGCTCTTCTTGACTATTCAGGAATGCTCTGACTGGAACACAGCACAAACCATGTGTTTGCTCTCTCCGTATTCCTTTTAGATAAGTTCTTGTCTGCTCCCAAATTTGTATATTGAACCTACTTATATTCAGGGCCTTTTCCCTTCTGGGAAAAGTTTGATTTTTTTTTTTTTCCTGAATTCTACTTTTATGGCTCTGGCCATATATCCCCCTTTGGGTACCTTGCCTTGTTGCTAAAATTCATTCTAGAGAGTCTCCAAGTTCAGTAAAGTCCTGGAATTATCAGGAAAAAAAAAAAAAAACAGTGTAGGAGAGGCCTGATGTCTCGCTGTTCTAGGAGGGAGAGCAACAGTGTCCTCCCCAGAACAGACACAGCTCAGGAACGCGCTTCAGTGCAGCTGCTTGTGGCACTGATTGATCCTGTCTCAATCCGTCAGGACCCTTCCCTGCTCTGTATCCGTATCCATGTGCTGTCCCATTGAAATATGACCTTTTTGAGGTAGGGAGCATCTTGCAGTGGGCTGGGAGGGCACCAACCCCGGTACCTGTCAGTGACTAGAGCCCCCAGCCCCAGTGGAGGTTAACGTGATGATAATTGCAAGTAAGAGGTTAACAAGGCAGAGCTGAGCAGCTGCAGGTGAACTACTATAAACCAGGCTTTGTTTAAAAAGCTCAAGGGATTAAGGATCATTAGTCAGTGAGCAACCCTTTATTTCTGCAATTTAATAGGAGTTGCTTTAATTATCATTTATGAAGCTTCATTTTTCCAACTCCATCTCTGCTCTTCAGCACCTGGATTGTAAATGGGAGGCAATGTTTCTCTGAGTGAACGTGGGAGGCAAGATGGATCTTGTTGGTGAGACATTTAACTCGCTTCAGGTCACTGTGTTTGCAAGCTTCTGTGTCACCTTGGGCAAGTCACTTGATACTGCTCCTTTGAGCATCTCTGTGAGCTGGAAGGTAACATCACTGCTTTGACTTACTGGGAAAGATGCTTAGTAAGACCCACAGAAGAAAGAGACTGCAGAGAACTGATCTGGGGATGGAGTTGCTGTATGGGTGATTGCTGAGACTTACTCCTCCTGTATTGTCTCTTGTTTGGAAGCTGCTTCCTGGCCACAGTAGATTTATGATCAGAACATGACTGAGTGATGTGATTTGTGACCTGCCTTTCATTAGGGACCTAATGGGCCAGTAGCAGTGGGCTTTCAGGTTTTGAGGGGGTCATTTTTCAGAGTTCAAGTCTCTGGCAAACGGCTTACTATGATTATAATAAAAATGTGGCCTAAGCGTAATTGAGCACTCTTTGGGCAGTATTAAAGCTTAGACTGAGAAGTCTGGGGACAGTATAAAAGCTGTGAGATGGTGGAAATTATTTAATCCTTTTTGCGCTGGCTAATTTATGACTTTCTTGCTTGCAGACCTGGGGGAAAAAAATGCTCTGACAAAGGGAGCTCTCTATGGCCACATCCAGGCGGTATTCAGGGGAAAAGGGCCCAATATAAGCCATTTCATCTTCAAGCTGCAAAATCTCCCAAGTCTAGCACAGAGTATCTTCTGTTGGGTCAGCCGGTTTTTGCTCCTGTGGCTACAAGTCAAGAGAGTTTATTGGTGATGACTCATATTTTCCCAAACTGTATTGTAAAAATCTCCCATCAAAATTACGAAACTGAGCTTAAAGGGGCCAGGTGCAGTGAAGCATGAGAAGCTTAGTCTCTGTCTTTTCCTTTCTTTAGTCTTTCAAAACAAGGTGAAGTGGAGTATTAGCAGTGCACTGTTCCGACCGTGTGTGCTATGAGAATGTACAGGACTGCTGACATGGTGGTACTTGCTGGTGCATAAGCACCAGGTGGGTGATTACTGCCCTATTGAACTACTCCCTGACAGCTGGTCTCTGCTTTAAGAAGGCAGCTCGAAGCAGTCCTGCCCTGTGGGCATTGCCAGGATGGGCCTGAGGATCCTCCAAGTCTGGTGTCCTGCCTTTGACACGGGCCAGCATCATACATTTCAGTGGAAGATGTAATTCAGTAAGTGATTTTTAAAGTGTTCTGCCAAGCGTAGATACTGTGCAGTATAGCTTGGGTTGTCTATATCTTCAATAGCTTATGGTAAATTAATGGCACTAAGCTATAAGATACATAAACATGTATGTATAAATATTAAGCATAAATTTTTATTTTTATTTCATGTAGCAGCAAATTGCACAGATTAATTTTATGCTGTTTCTTAATCCTTTGTATCAGATTTGAATTCTTTGGCCTTAGATCTCATTAGTGGTCCCTTTTCCCTTTTGGTATTAGAGAAAGTAAACATCCTGTGGAAACTGTAGTGGTAGCTCTGTGGTGTTTTTCTGTCTCTGCATACTTAAATATATTTTTGTGTGTGTGTGCATATGCATTCCCACACAGTGGCCTCTTCACCATTTCTCTGTTAGGTGGGTTTTATGCTAAACTTCATTTAATGAAATTCCTTTAAATTTACTGTTTAAAATGAAGCTAAGGTGGCAATTGTAGTAGGGTATAATGAATAGATGCCAAGGTGATGTTGCCTTCTACCTCTGAGATGATTATAACAGCACTGCAGCTTGTCTGCCTCAGTATCCCTTATGCACAGAGTAGCTCCATGCCCTGGGAAAAACTGCTCCCTACTCAGGGAGTAAGGAAGGATTCTGATGCAGAGCTAACAGAAAACTGGAGATTTTTAACTTCCTAATGATTGCAGCAGGGAACTACGGGTGTAAATGCAGTCCTCATTAAATTGAGGCTTATATGGGTGAGACTTCATGCCGAGTCTTTATCCACACCCAAGGATTTTATATTTTCGTTCCTATCTTTTCCTATAATTGCCTCAGACTACCCTATAGGGCTGTGCAACAGGGGCATATATTAGCTATGTGAGGAAATCTCAGTCTTTAAAGGAGAAATGTTTTTTTCTTTTTCTTCCAGTACCTGTTTGGGAGCCGCAGGCTGCGAAAGCTGCTATCAAGCAGGTTTTGGAGGGGTTCTTAGCCTGGCCTTGCAGTAGAAGGAAGGAACCATCCGAGTAGGGTCGCAGAGCCCGGGAGGAGGCAGCGAGCTCGGTGCGTCAGCGCGGTGCTGTAAGCAACACCTGCAGCAGCTCTGGAGAGCGCACTGAAAAACAGGCTTTATTCTCCCATTGCCATCAAAAGCCACCGTACTTTGAGGCACGGTTTGGAATTAAAGAACATGCATTTAGCTGGGAAGGATGAGGTAAAAGCAATTAAGGAAAAAACCCACTCACTGGTAATCTTCTACAATGTTAGCACAAAAGGAAAAGATTTAATTTCCATCGTAGCTCAACTGATTTTTGCTGGTGTAAAGCAGTGTGCTATTAAGCTAGATTAGGCAGCCAGAACCTCCAGGTGAATTAGTGACGCTTTCTCTGCTGCTTTGGGCATTTCAAACAGCAGTTAAAAATGGGGAGACTGTTCGGCTTCACGGGATAGGACTTTATATGTACTTTTTAACTGTTTTAATCTCTATCTTTGTCAGCTATGCTTGAAAGATAACCTAAGACAATGAATTCAGAATAGAGCGCAGGCAGATGTGGCTTGTATGTAAGTCGCTGTGCTGATGGGTAGGTTTATGTCAAATAAAAGCAATTGCTCATAGCTGCGTGGGTAGATGGGCAGAGAGATTGTTTAAATTTTTAACTTGTGCTAAAAGAAACCTAAATGCATCATTACTTCTATTGTGTAGATGTGCTAAGAGCCATACAAATATAAAGCAAAAGGATGATCTCTTTCCCCTTTCCTTTCCAAGGATCATGCCTGAATATATCCTACAGCAGCGAGTAGGTTGGTTGCATAGATATAGCATAGAAACATATAGCATTGAAGCAAAAGCTTAGAAATCTTGGATAGCAAAATCCAGAGGTTTAGCTAAGAGTCAGTAATGTTCATTTTATCATTCTCAACTTGGACCCTTTCCATTAATATGACAACCTTAAACCCTGTAGTCTATTCTAGATGATAATCTGTAATTAATGACTGGATAATGGCATTTTTGTTGATGGAGGTTAGCATGGTGTGCTTGAGGATACAATTCCAAGTCAAACAATTTCCCTCTTGCAATTAATTTAGCATCACAGTAGTGCAAAATATGCCAGTGTTATCAGCCAGTCTAGCATTCCCCATCAATTAAAGGATTGCTCATACAGTTTTTGCAGCACACTATAAAACCTTTGTTCCCAGCTGATCAAAGCAGCACTTCACAGCGATCAGATGCTGTCAACAAGCAGAGATCCTTAGGGCACTTGTGGCGGTTCCTTCTTGCCTCTCTTCAGCAGGGAGCGTTTGCGGCTCCGCTTGTGTCGGCAAGAGGCACAGCTGGTTTTGCTCAGAGAATACAATTACGTTCTAAATGTCTGGCAATGATAGCATTATAGAGAAAGCTGCATTCAGAGGCTTCTGGAATTGAGTAGCTGATAGCTATCCTGGTACTCTGTGCAGTCTGGTGCAGCAGGCAGGCTGCAAATTTAACACCTCAGAATATTTCTGATAGCTTCCAGACACGCTCATTTCTGACCTCTAGTCCCATGGCTGTTAAGATGATGCTTTTCTCTGCTGCCCTTCGCTGCGCCACTTGTGAGATAGGAAGATAAGTAGGTGTTGCATAATGCTGGTGCCCTAATCCTTCCACAACAGAGACAGGACAACTTTCTCAGCAATGAAATGTGTGAGACACTCAGTGAGGAGTTTAATCTGTGGCTCCAAAGTTTCCTTTAAGGGATAGACCAGTGTAGAAAAAGATCCACTACCTTTACATAGTACAGGTGGACAGAGTTAGTGCAGCTATGATCATTTCTGTTGTTTTTCTTCTAGATCAGTGTCAAGAAGCTACTTTTCAGTAAAAGAACTGGCAGAGCCACCAGCTCTGATTATCCAAAACCCCATCCTTGTGCAGCTACAGTATCCAGGTGGATCATGATGGAATTTGTGGAGACCTTTAATGTGGAAAAATACCCCAAAGAGTTGTGTCCTTAGGAGATCCTGAAGGTAAGCTGAGGTTTTACTCCCTTTCATCACAGCCTTTGAGACAAGACCTGTTCTTTCTTTTACTACATCTTTTTCAGACTGTGTCTCAAATCACTCATTTGCAGATGTATCTCGCAGTATCTCTCCTCATTCATTTCTTCCCCTCATGCCCTCAGAAGTTTTGTTGTTTTATTCTTTATTCACTGCTTTCCTCCTTTAGGAAATTCATCCCCAACACAAAGACAAATTTACAGGTATGTGTGGTGATTAGAAAATAGCAAAAGTTTTATTCCAGACTTAAACTAATGATGCTAAGAGAATCAGGTAAATCTTTTGGATTCAATGTTCTATGTGTAAAACGGACCTGATGTTCACTTCCTAGGAATTGCAAAGCACAGTTTGCTTGGATATAAGGTACTTTGCGAGTGATGACCTACCATCTTAACCACCATTTCTTCTTTTGACTTTGGAAGAAAGGCCGTTCAAGTTTACTTACTTAGTGGGGAGAGACATTGTATTAAAATTAGTATGTTCTTCCACAAGCTTAGTGAGGGAAGAAGTAAATATATATTTGACATTTCTCATTCTTTTCAGATTAAAATGTGCCAAAGTTTGGCCCATTCTGCAGAAAGACTTTGCCTGCAAAAATCAAGACACAACAGTATTGTATATATGGCTGCAGGACTGATATCTCTGGAGCATGCACTGTTTAGAAGATGAAGTACACAGCAGAGGGTAGGTACAGGGTCTCTTTTTAATGCTTGAGTCCAGACTACTTCCAGAACTGCATTCTGGAAAGGTCTGAATGGCAACCAAGTAGATAAACAGCAATTTCATGCTTAATTTTCAGTATTGTATGTACTAAGCACTGCAGTAGTTTACATACTAAAGCAGAGTTTTAGCAGAGTTCCAGGATAAGAGCTGATCTTACAAGTCACCTCTGTTTCAGACAGAGGTGATATTTTAAGGAGCAAGTTTCCTTTCCATTGGTAGGAGTTCTGGTGTGTGTTTAGGCAACAGATCTACTGGGCTTGTCCTGTCCATGTAACCCGAGCAGCCCCGAGGTAGCTGCACACCCTTGATGGGAGAGCAACAGTGTTTGCAGTGTTTCCTCTTACTCTCAATAGCCGTAGATTGGTGCCTGTGTGAGTGAAACAGCGCAGAGAGGAGGCAGATGATAGGGGGTTTTATCTGTTTTCTTTTCCCATAAGAACATTTAGCAGTAAATAATGAAGTCGCTCTCGAAGGGACTTCTCTGATGTGCTGCGGTTTGTCGTGCACCAGTCCTGAAGCACCACCCCATGGTCGCACCCCACCAGTGCAAGCACCCTGCGTTCTGAGCAGCCCTGCACTGTCCTCCTACTGGAAGTAGATGACCCTCAGCCTTACAGGACTTAATTTCTTGGGGGATTAAACACAGAGGTGCCACTTTCGTTGCTCACTATAATTACAAGGCATATTCAGTAGACTGAATTTGTTAGCAATTGTCTTTTCTTTGATATCCCCCTCAGAGAATTATGTTTCTGTGTACATATGCCAGTGCTGATGCTCTTTGAACATTGCTGCTTAGAGATTTGCCTGTAATTAATGTTGGAAGAAAAGAATGATTTTACAAAAGATTTTAGTGTTTCACAAGATCAGTGTAGCAAGATTTTTTAATGTTCTTTCATTTGTTAATGCATCCCTCCAGGGAAGTTAAAACTAGAATACTTGGGTCATTCCTGCTGAATGAGCATTTCACATTCAGTTCCTAATAGCATTCTGCTTCTCAGTAAGCTGTTTTGGAAGATAATCTCAGCTCTGCGTGTTTACAGCAAAATCTCCAGATCACAGATAGGCCTTTGTGTTTCAAAAGAAATACAAACTTAGTAAGCAGTATAAAAGCACACTATTATAACTGTATTGTACTCTAATTTTATTATCTACCACAATTATTCTCTCATCTAAACTGATAGTTACACACACTTGGTGTTTGTGTAGAAACTCAGAACAACCAAACAGATGTGAGGCTGTGGTATGAAAGGTATGTGCATATGGAAATAGATACAGGGGGGGCCTGTGCTCCGGGTTTGGGTTTTGCTGCTCTGTGCCGTCTTTCGTGGGGATGAGTGCTAGAACCGCTACGTGAATCCCTGACCAAATGTATCGGGAAGTCAATGCTCATATTTGCAAATAGGAAAATCTCATAAAGCAGTAGTCACATAAAGCCAGTGATAAAAGTGGCAGTATGAGAAGTATCTTCCCTTTTGCAAGGTAGCCGTCCCTGCTTGTCAAAGCACATTCTGTATTTATAATATGTTTTAATTTCTGCCATTCTTTAAAAGTAACAAGTTTAATAGCACTTTTTCTTGGTTTTCTTACAGTACATGTAAGTTGATGAAGAAAAACACGAACACCTGTTTTATTATAGTGTTCAGGGTTTTTTTTTTTTTTTTTTAGTTACTCATTTTCCACAGGGAAAATGAAGGGCCTAAAATTTTATGATACCCACACAGTTTGGCTGCCACTCCTTAGAGCTGGATTTGTTTTCATCTGTTAAATTGTTTACCCTTTAAAAGATGCCTTGTTTTACCTGAAGTTCTCCACTGTTGTTGGCATGAGAGATTATTGCCAGAAACTTGACAGTTTTCCTTGAAAAAAAAGTAAAAAAGCTGTCTCTAGCTTATTTCATTTCTTTTTTGAAGAAGCAATTTCATAACTGACTCTTACTGCCTTTTAAGTGTTCGGCTCTGGTGCTGGCAGAGCAGTTAAACTGCTCCAGCAGCATTTGAGGGGGACCTTTATTGCAGAGTACTGGTTTGTGGGATTTCATAATTCCAAAAGACTGACTCTGGCAAGAAACACTTCACAGTTTAAAAGCCTACTTGTTAATTGTCTCTCTTATGTTTTAGATTAGAGTGCCTCTATATTCCAATTACCCTAATTTACATTCGGAATAAATACACTTGCTTCTCCGAGCCCACATTCCTTGGCAAAACTGTGCCTCTTGATTACAGAACTTTTGGAAAGCCTGCATGTTATACTGACTAATGAAAATTGTACTCTAAATCAAATGGATTCACTCGCAAGCAATTTTACTGTTCCAAAACAATCTAGGAATTACATTTAGGCTCATTAACCTAATTTTATCCATGACAGTTTATCCAAGAGGTAATGTTCTTTACTGTATGTATTGTTTTGCAGTTTGTGGAACAGGGAAAAAGAATGCACATGTATAGATGAGGAACAAGAGCCAAGCCTGGAGAATTTCCCTGGCAAGTGATGGTAATTACAGAGCATGGAGGATTAGGAGGTAGTTGGCTTTTGTGTGACAACTGGGTTTTAACAGCTGCTCATGCTGTAGTTGATCAAAGAAATGCCTTAGCTTTGAGGATTAAATTGGGGGGTTCGAACAGACATTCTATTCGCTACAAGCCTAGGCACAATAAATCTTTATTCATGAAGGTTATAGAAATGATCTTGTCCAGGGTAACACTGATACTGCCTTAATTAAGCTGCAGCATAAATTCTCAATTAATCAGTAGGAATATTGCCTACCTCTTTGTTGACGAGGTAAAGAAGAAAGATGGCAAATGAGAACAGGTAATCTATGAGGTGGATCAAGTTTACTACTGTTTCTGCTTGATAACTACTCTACTCAGTATCAAGTTTACAGATGCATATGCAAATAAATCACGTAGTGGAAAATCTCTTCTGCTTCCGGAGAACAGGCCATCTGCTGGGGTAGAAGGAGGGACCAAACACACTTGCCACAGGCACCAGAGAACTCTTTCTTATGATGACTTACTAAAACTGCAGCATTACCAATCTAGCTTTTGAATATATATCAGGGAAAGTTTAGAGATTTCTTCTCAAAATAGATGAGCATAACGGTACTCTAATCACTCCATAGTATATATTTAATACTTGAAAAATCCCACAGCATCAACTACACCTGACCAGGAGGCCATGGATATGATTCACTTTAGAGAACCTCATGAGCTCTGCACTTAACTGCTATGTTAAGTGTAGGCACAGCTGTAGAGCTGAAGGATTTCTTGTCAACAGCAAAAAGCAGCAGTAGAATTTTATATGGAATAAGCTTTCACCTTAAAATGTATAAACAGGGGATAAAAATACAAGCTTTGTCAGTACATCACCTGACAACAGATCATCAGAACTAATAAAAACAACCTTGTAAGCTCCTATAGAAAGTGTTTTTACTAAGCATGCCCAAAGTAAATGTATCCCCCTTACTTTGTAAGGCTCTCATTTTTCACATCTCACTTCCCTATTAAGGTAAATCTAGAACTTCAAGTACAGAATATGAAATCTTTTTTTCTTTTTTTAAAAAAAGAGACTCAACACTTGCAGATGGTGTCAATAGTATTTTATTTGCTTATAAACACTAGAATATGCAAAGCAGTTAGTTAAATATTACTAAAACTTGAAAATATTTCCAAGACTTTGGGGAACTGTGCCTGAGAGTCAGGGAATACTAAAATTATTAGCACAGGACTACTCAGTGCTGCCAACCAACCTGTTAAGACCTAAACCTGGACTTAAATAATTTAAATAAAAATAAAGCCATGCTAATCATAAAAACTTACCATAAAGTTCCTTGCAGGGATGTCACAGTAAGTCTTTGGAGGTCCCAGAATACCATTTTTAAGTGTTACTCAGCAGAAGTAGCTGGTAATAGGGCAAGTGCTAAAATGCAAAATTCACAGATGGTACAGAGTTTGGAAATTAATCTGATTTAGGTGCAGAAAAAAAAATCCAAGCAACTTTTTTTGCAGTGGGATATGAACAAATGTGGCTTTTTTTTTTTTTGGTCTGAGTGTTTACAGCCTCTCTTTATACATTTATGATGTGCACTGAGACCCCAATGATGTTTAAGTAGTGCAATTCAAGGGGAAAACTACTCATAATGCAGTTTTAGCCACTCTTAAGGCTTATGAATAGAAGACCATCTAAATATGCAGTCATTGAGATCTGACTTGAAAGTTTAATAGCAACGTTTAAATATACTCTGTAGATATCCACGCTCAGAATTCACATGGCTACAGCCTAGTAGTATGGTTTATAAAAATACTCATCAAGACTTCCAGGGGTTTCAAGTCCACATAGGTTAAATGATTCCTCAAGACCATCCTGCTCTGAGAAGAAACAGCTTCTTGTTTGCAACTTCTAAAGCAGCTTATTACAACTGCAGACAAGACTTCCATACATTAGCTAATGCTTTATTTAGCTGAAAAAAATCCCTCCTGCACCTAGTTTTAAACATAGGTTGATCATGGGCTACAAATGCAGCAGAACCAAGCTTCCCTTGAATGGGCTGCTCTAAGAATACAGTCACAGGTCATTTAAACATACATCCCCAAAGGAGATGCTCTGGACAGAAACACGCCTGACAATAAGTGTTTGCTTTTCCCTCTCATTAATAAGTTGCACTCCATCTCTGCAAAATAAAATAAAAAACAAGAGAAGCCCCCCACAATACACTTTCCTTGGTAAAGATGTAATCTGTAGGGAACTGCTTACCATTCTAGGTGCAGACACCCAAACTTGTGGGAACTGGATTTTAGGTATATACATATCACTGAACAGTGCAAAAATACAGTGGATTAAAGGTGGGTGTCAGGTACATGATGAATGGTGGCTCCGTTTGACTTGTCAACTTTTAAAGCATGTTTATCTGAAACAAACTGAATTACTGCAAAAAAACTTTACAGAAGTTCATCTCAAAAGGGTAAGATTAATTAATTGCTATGAATTCTTTGCATTCAGGGCTGCAAAACAAAGACACATATTACTTAAATCAGTTTTATTTAAGAATTTCCTACAATGACAAATCTTATAAAAAGCATCCAAACACAGAACTGCAGCAAACAGCATTCTTATGGATATCTTACAGACAGTGGAACTTACACCCTTAGGAGGCACAGTGAGCTCGCTAGTGATCTCTGCTACAAGAGCTACTGCAAAGCACACCACAAGCTCAATGTTCTCATCACAAACCCCATCATCTTCAGTTCACATTACCACACTTACATATCATTAACAGAAAAAAAAAAAAAAAAAAACACACACCATACAGCATTCACAGCAGTTGACATAAGGGAAAAAAAATACAAATATTCATTTCACATAACACATTCAACTAATTGATTAACTAGGTATAAAACCCACTTAAAAGTCTTCCACATATGGATGTCCTTTGGATGCAATAAACACTCGTACTTTATTTGCTATCATAGCTCTCTGCACACTCTCTCACCAAAGCCACAGGATTGAGAGACATCTCGCCAAGTAAAATAAAATCCCAAAATGCACCACCAGGTCTCTGCATGCGCTCTCTCCTTTATCTCGCACATACCAGCCCTCTCATGCCTCGGCACCACCAGCAATCCCACACAAGGTTTCAAAAGTTCAAACAGCCTTCTGGTTCCATCTCACAGCCTTGCGTTCACAGCGTTGATACGACTCCATGAAATAAAGAGTAGCGGATAAAAATGGAACACCCACCGTCTAAGACGCAGCATGTGATGAAGTATTCTTGGATGAGAAAGCATGTAGACAGAAGTATTCCTAAGGCAGAGTATTTACAGCACTGCTTTCAATGAAGTGCTTCTTCCATACACATTTGAAATGAGATGAACTGCGGAGATTAAATGAAGCCTTCATATCATACTTTAGTATGAGAGGAGACAGTGTTAAAAAGAAAAATAAACAGAAAAACGACACTGTGTTCTCCAACTGGGGCATTTGGAGAGTCTTATGGTGGGATCAAATTAAAAACAAGAGGGAGAGAATGCTGTTTCTGACCAATGGTTTCCATTTTGAACATGCAAAGAATTCAGGTAGCCAGGAACCAAGGGGTAAAATTTTACAGGAGAAACTTTTTCCTATCAATTGTAGGGTTGGTTTACCCATCAGGCAAACAGTAGTCCACTTCCAAACATTCAATATTCCAACAAATTATGTAACAAAACTTATAAAATTCCTTTAACCTTTCTTTTTACAAAAGAAAATGTCAAAAATACTGTTGAATATACTGCACATTGAACAAATTGATTTGGAAAACTTTAGTATATATGTAATTTACAGTATACTTACCATGAGTTAGAAAATTTTGATTTCCCACCACAGATTCAGAGCCCACCGTGTCTACATTCCCCAGCCTGACGACTTGGAATCCATACTTGAACCAAAGCCTCCGTTAAACCCGCTGCTAGAGCCTGCATTCGATGCCGAACCCCAGCCTATCGCTGCCCCGGAGCCAGAGCCCCCGTACGAATTATTTCCTGAGCTAAAGCCCTGGTTCTGCTCCCGCTGCATGTTGCCTTGAGGCTGGTTGTTTCCCGAGGGCCCGGACTGGTTCTGCTGGCTGGCCAGCATGCCCATCATCCCCCAGCTGCTCTGCAGCGCCGCCTGCGCAGCTGCCATCATGGCCGGATTGATGCTGAACGCCCCAAAATTCATTCCACCCCCCATGTTGCTGCCTTGGTTGTTACCCAGGCCTCCCCCACCTCCTCTGTTGTTGCCAAACCCCCCTTGGTTCCCAAAGCCTCCCGGATTACCACCAAATCTGCCACCTCTTTCTAACTGTCTATTGCTATTGTGCTTAGGTTCAGCATTGGATATATGTACGCTGATTCCTTTAATGATCAAGTCCTCTCCACAAAGAGATTGGGCAACCTATAAGAAATAAGGGATTCATTAAATAGAGATTAGACTTTTTTTTCCTCCTAATACTAGTAGTGTCAAGACAATAATAATGTTAAAAGTGCACACACACACAATTCTGAGCAGATAGTTAACCTGCAAAGGAAGCACATGCACACTTATTCCAAGTGATTTATCTTCTTGTTCAGTACTGCATTAAACTGCACTATAAAAACCCGTATGTACAACAGCATCTGAAGACTGCAACCTTAGATGATTCAAGTAAATGAAACCAACCTACTACCACTGGAATTCTCAAGACAGTGGACAAGTGTTCCCTGTTTAATTCTGAAATAATGCTTCATCAAGCTACTGAAAGAGCTTTAAAAAGTTGTCTGTGTACAAAGCTAATATATTTTAATACTTACCTGATCATCTGCAAATGTAACAAAAGCAAAAGCTCGGAAGGGTTTAGGAATGAAGACATCTTCCACTTCACCATACTGGGCAAAGAACTGCTGGAGCTCATCTGCAGTCATGTCCTCAGTGCAGCGCCCAACGAACACCTTTCTGCTACGCAAAGGTTCGTCGGGACTTTGCTGGGTTGAGTTGCAGGGAGGTGGAGGGGGAGGTATAATTAATGAATGAAAAGAAATAATCACAATTTTCTTCGAAAACAGAGTATGACCAAGCTACTTTATCATAAAGGCCCCTTTATTCTAGCCTTTTCTGAGAACTGAAAATCTAGAAATTTAGGAGTTTCTAAGTTTTAGACTTAGAAAATTATGTTCAGAGAACACTGTTATACCCTGATACCAATGGAGAGGAGCAGCAGGGAAAAAGATGCAGGAGAAACAGCAGGAACAGTTACAAACTATTCCGGAAGCAGAAGTATGAACTGCAAAATGGGACACAGCATTTTACAGTACATACTGCATCTGCGTATGTACGCAGCAAGTATACACACAGACAGAAGTTTGGGTTTGATTTCCACTTCAACCAGATATCCATTCAGATCTTGGTCAATTTATCTATCTTGCTTTATTTATTCTCCATTATTTCTTGTAGCAGACAGGTTACGCAGGCATTGCTGGACATCAAAATATCATTATTTTCAAGTCTTCATCTCTACTTATTCCCCAGTGTAACTATTTTTCCAACACTTCTAATTCACTCTCTCCTCTTCACCCACTCGCTTGTTCCACTTATCATGGACTAAAAACTTTCAAGAGTGGATTATTCATCTGCTCACTTTATGCAGTTGCACTTAATGCAGTGGAACTGCACTTGTTAGTGCATAAAATAAAACTAAATGTACCTTAGAATTGGGAAGTTTGCAGTCACACCATCTTCCATCTATCATGTGTCGCTGAGACATTACTTTCACCTGGGTTTCATAATCTGTAAACCGAACAAACCCAAAACCTTTCGAGTGGCCAGTTTTAATATCCTTTTTAACCTAAGGAGGGGAAAAAAAAATTAGAAGACCCAACAGCAATGTGGACTTACATTTCTGACATACAGTATGCTATTTATCAGTCATGTGCTAGTTCAACCTTGATGTTAACATCATTGCAAACAGCATACAAAGTTTTGTTCAGCTCACTGTACAGGCCTACCATTTAGAAAAGTGACCCCAAAATCATGTAACTAAAGCAGCAATGTGTGAGATCTATAAATCTAAAAGTGCACTGATCAGGATGCAATTAGGATTAGTTTGACGATCTCAAGTATAAGCAGATCAGAACAGTACAAATAATAGCAGGCAATTTGTAACACTGTGATGACATAGTCAGACTCACTAAATAAGCACTTTAAATTAACAGGTGAGCAATGTGACGAGAGGTGCAAAGGCATGTTCAGTTCATGGAAGAAGATCCAAGTAACAAAGGAGAACCAGAAGTTTACCAGGACCAGGTGAGAGCACCTCAGCAGCATAAGCGAACAAAATACCCCCCAGAAACAGATGCAGTAGCTTCAGATCAGCTCTGAATTTATACTGATGTTTGTCTTTTACTGGCTTCTTCATATAACTAATGTTATGAAACCGCAGGAGATTTTTTACCTGCACCATCAGAACTTCTCCAAATGTACTGAAATATTCCTTTAAGTCTTGCTCGGTGGTTTTCCAGGGAAGACCTAAGACTATTAAATCTGAAGTCTTCTGTACCGCTCGTTTCACTTTCACAGCTGATGATGCATCTGTTTCATCCATTTTTCTCTTATTATCTAAACATAGAGAGGACACTTAGAAATAATCCTCACAACTCTCAAGAAAGATGCTTTCACTGATCACAAACAGCATGGTACAAGAACATAAAATGTGCTCTAGAAAGTATAAACTTCAGGAATGTGCTAGCTGCTGCTTTTCAGTATTATAACCTATGTCCAATTGTGCTGAAGTATGAGAGAAGCAAGAACAGCTGACATGCAAGTCCTCCTCCAAAATACAATTTGTTTGAGTTTGTAAAGTACTACCACCCAAGAGCATATTCCTAGAAGCACACAGAGAAGACAGGAGGTTTTAACTAATGCATTTAATTCAAACTAAATTTCAACCAACTTCCTTTCATTCCTCTCATTTCCTCTTTTCCAAGTCCCTTTTGCCTGAGATTTCGCGTAAGTTTGACCTAAACTGCACCATGAGGAGAAGCACACGAGTGTGCAGAGACCTCCATACATGGCAGTCTTCGGGGTGTCTCTTTACGAGTCAGTCCAAGTAGAACAACAAGGCTTGGGCACTTAATGCCACAGAGTTAAAAGCCAATCTCACATCTGAAAGCTCGATGAAGTCAGATTTGCCCTGCAGAACACATGCCTAAACTTATTTATTTATTTACAAAGGAGAGTTCAGCACAGCGCAACCCGCTGCTGCGCTGCAAACACCGCGCAAAGGGCCGGTTGCTCCGGGAAAGCGGGACGGACCTTTGGGGTAGTTGACGACGTAGACGACGTTGCCCCATCCGGCCTCGGGCGCGTGCAGGATGCCCTCGACGAGCCGCACGCCCCGCATGCACTGCGACACCGGGTTGCGGTAGCGCAGCCCGCAGGCGCCGGGGAACTGGGCCGTCACGGTGGAGAGCAGCACGGTGCCATCGTCCTCCGAGGGGATCTCGATGGGCTCGTCGTTCTCGTCCTCCGTCACGCGGATGTACTCCGACATCTTCCCGGCAGTCGCTAGGGGGGAACGGGCGTCAGGCGCGGCGCGTCACCTCCCGCGCGGCGCCCTGGGGGCCGCTCGGCCCGCTGGAGCCCGAGCCCCAGGGCCGCCCCAGGCCGGCGGTCGCGGAGGCCCAGAGAGAGCCGGCCCCAGCCCCGCCCGAGCGGCCTCCGGGCGCAACAA
>VWPW01025466.1:40078-70089 GCA_013389825.1 Crypturellus undulatus | reverse complement strand
ATGCGCGGAGCGCGCGGCAGCGCCGCGCCGGGGCCGGCGGGAAGCGGCGGGGCGCTCCCTGGTAACGCGCTCCCCGGCCTGGAGCGGTCTCGTTTGCGAGTCCTTCGGGGAGACAATAACCCCCGTGTGGAGGAGCCGCTGCACTAAAGCTTCCTTGAGCGAGGCAAGCAGTCCCAGCCACGGCGGGGAGTTCACGCTACTCCCCAGTAACGCTCCTCCTCAGCCCCTCTGTGGAAGCAGCTAAGGCTGCTGAGAAGGGCAGGGAGTTTTGCCGTGGTAGTAAAAAGCCACGGTTTCAGTCACCACATTTTAGATGCACCTGAGAGGATTTAACCCCTGATTATTAAAGGGGCAGAGTTTCCATGGGTGTTTTGGTTCACATTGTTACTGCTTAGCTTTGCTAGAACTGACTATGAGCCTGGCTCTGGCTATGGAGCTCTCAGCAAACCCAACAAGAGTCACTTTGTTTTAGTGCAAAAAAATGTGAATTTGCAAATAGAATTTGATTTTTTTTTCAGCTTTGAAGCCCCATCTGAAGCCTTCAGTGCCCCTCAGCCCTAGTAGCAGTTTCAAATTGGCCCTATTTCCTTAACACGCTACAGAGAGCGGCTGCTGCCCCGGCTTTACCCACAGACAGCTGCGGAGCGTTAGCACGACAAGAAACAACCAGCAAGGAGGCTGTCTGCAAGTCGGGTTGGGTTTATCCGAAACAGCTGGGGTCAGCCTGCAGGGCAGCCCCTCAGCACAGCCGGCTGCGGCTCCGCTGGGAGCCAAACATCTCCTGCAGGAAAGAGGCAGCAGTGGCGGCAAGAGGCCCCTGGGCGCCCCTGCGCTCCGCAGGCACCTGCTGGCGGTTCAGCTGGCCGCTGCTCCTGTCTCTGTGCTGGGAGCAGCCTTGGGAGGAGCAGGTGGGAGCCCCGGGAGCACGAGACCCGCCTGGTGCCTCCGCTGAGTGCGTCGCTGGGCCCAACGCCTCTTGTTTAACGAGTGCGGTGCAGCTGTAGCCTCCCCGCTCACAGCTTCCTGCCGGCGCCGCTGCCCGTTCTCACCTATGGAAGCAAAACACAGTAAGAGCTGAGCAGAGCACTGGGAAATACTTTCCCTGTTTTATGTGGTCCAGGTCCAAGGAAAATGCCAGCTAACGGACACGGAACAGCACAGCTAACGTGCATTATCAGCCATTTGTTTTGGCTTGCCGAGTTAGGAGCAGATAGGCTCTGTGGTTGGCGGATTTGCATCAGTGGAGTTAGTTATTCTGAATGTCTTTATACATGGGAACCTTGCCCTCACGAAGCACAGCAGTGCACAGTGTGTGACACCTCAACCTTCTTGTTTGATCGGTACCTGTGGGAACAGTTAAGCGTTTGCATCGCGTACACAGAGAATGCAAAAATGAGCTTCATGCTGTTTGGCTTGGCAGTCCCTCCCAGCACGTGCAGTCCCTTCCCTCGTCTTTCTGGCCCAGCCGCGCGGAGCCTGGGAAGAAGTCCTGCCCGGGATTCTCAGAGGTATCCAGGCAGTTCCCGGACTTAATTCACAATGAGGACATGGCAGACACTTCCAGAGGAATTTGCTGCCGTGTAAAATGTCCTGGAGCTGGGATTCAGAGACTCTTTTTTTTTAATATATATCTATATACAGAGTGCAGTAACTCCCAGTGCAGGAGATTGTTATTATTTGAAGGACAACAGCACAGATACGGAGTCGTGCTAAAGAGTTAACTTCCTGTCCTTAAAACTGCAAGTGTCATTGTGTGACAGATCCCAATACAAACACAAGTATTTACACAGGAGATTAGAAGTAAATTCCTTCAAAGGCAAAGCAATCGGTAGTCTGAGTAAGCTGTAGCAACTATTCCTGCAAGATTTGGACTAATGTGAATGACAGCTTCAGATGGATCTATTCAAAAGTAGTTTTGCCTGAAATTTCTCTCTCTCTTTTTTTTTTTCTTCTTTTTCTCCTCTTCTGCAGACTGGACCAACAGTCTGGCTTGGGGTTTTGGCAGTTTCTGAACTGTGGCCACTGAAGCAGGAGCTCAGGTACAAGACCAATAGACATTTTAAAATGGTTTCATTGTGCTGTCTGCTCGGTGTTTTTTAAAGTACATTTACTGAAGATTTATGTAAAATCTATTTTTTGGTCTACTTAAAATATGTCAAATGGTTGTACAGGGCAAAATCTAATGTATATGGGTTCAATTATTTTAAATCATTTGCAATATAAATGACTTACTGTGACATCAGACCTTTGATCTTTGGCTCTGCACCATAAATCGGGGCCCACCCAAATTTCCAGGCTCATCTCTATATTTCTGCATTCCTTCCCGCAGTTATCTGTATCTCAGTTCTGTGCTTCTTTATGTAAATGACTTTCAACAAAGAAATTGTTAAACACATGATTTGCCTTAATACAGGTAATTTTGAAAGAGGAGTGAGAGAGACCTTTCCATGAGAAATAGCTGACAGCCAAAGAAGGGAGAGAGCCAGTGCAGGTAGAACAAAGTCATTCCTGATGAGTGGTGAAAGTTGTGATCAACCAGATGTGACCAAATGGATATTTTTGTCAATGAAACTGCTAGAAGTGATGGAGTTCTGTGTTTCTCTTTCTGAATTTTCCTAGCTCTTTCTTGTGTCCTTACGATGGTAATGCAGTTAATGCAGCTCTGACTGGTTAATGTTACGTGCAGCCGTTTGCACAAGGAGGTGCTCAGCAAGGCAGCCTGCCCGAGCTCGTGCTCAAAGCCCACAGCGAAAGCTTGGGACGCCGACACGCAGAACAGCGCTTTCATGACCAACCTTCCCGAACAACTACAAAAGTCTTGAGACACCCAGGCTTTCTGAATGACCCTGTGGGAAACTGTACTCGTCATTATGTTTGCTGGCCGTGTCAGATCAGTTAATAGAGTACAGGCCTTTTTATCCTTCAGTGACTCATATTTGGTGCCTTCTGAGCTCTGTTGTTACTGAAAAGTGCTATCCAGTGGCTCTGCAGTAGCCTACACTACGGGGTTTAAACATCTGAGCTCAGCCCTGTTTCTTAATGCATGTCTTCAAAACTCATTGGACTACCAAGGTGCTAATTTCTTCTCACAAGAGCGAAATACAGTTAAACTTGAACCAACGTGGTATTAAACAAGCCTCTAGTACCTGCACCTCATATCCTTCTTGAGGGGACTTCCCTCCCACACC
This sequence comes from Crypturellus undulatus, assembly GCA_013389825.1. Lineage (NCBI taxonomy): Eukaryota > Metazoa > Chordata > Aves > Tinamiformes > Tinamidae > Crypturellus > Crypturellus undulatus. Next base: position 66,901 of record VWPW01025466.1, on the reverse strand, counting down.
TGTATCAGTTGAATTCACTGTTCTTGCCCACAAACAGTTTTAATAATACAGCCCAAATGTGACCTGGCTAAAGATCTGTAGCCATATCCTCAGCAAATATCCTAAACATCAGCAACATCCTGAAGGGAATCCTGCTGAGATCCAGACTCACTTTCTGTATTCCTACAGCTACGAATGCGTCTGACCACAGGCGAAGCCAGCCCAACGCACGGACAGCGATCTTGATCCTGAAATCGGAGCAGGGTGAGATGTGTTTGGCCATTGCACACTTGACTTTGTTCTCGCTTCCAGTGGCTCTACACCCAGGAAATCCAATTGAGAAAAATCTTAGCGTAGCACTGATTTATGTGCAAAAGAACAGAGGAGAGGAGAAGCTTTTAGTATCTTGGGAAGTGGTTAGGAATTAAGGCCAAAGAAAGGACAGTCATGTCAATTACATCCTAAAAAAAGAAAACTTAAGTGAAAGTCCTGGCTGCTGAAGTGTTTTGGGGCTGGCAGTTGTTCACAGTTTTCTTGGCAGCTACAGCCTGCAAAAAGCTAATGGGCTCATTTACATCCCCTCCCTTATGCAGTGGCATCGAGTGAGTTTTGCAATTTCAAGGGATATGATATTTCAGCATTTTTTCCCTGAAATCAAATTAGGGAATGCATTTGATATTAAATAAGCCTGATGATCTTGTCAGGGATCTCCCCTGTACACAGCACTGCAGGTTTGGCCGAGGGGAGAAGATCCCATGCGAAGAGCAAGGCTGACACCTGGAGGGCAGTGCTGAGATGGAGCCAGGACCGGGCCGGGATTCTGCAACACACAGCTGCGTTAAAGCCTAAAGGAGTGGAAAGATCCCAGGTTTTGGCGTCTCTTTTCTATGAATGGGTCAGTTCTTCACTTCCCTTTTCTAGTAATAAAGAAAAAAAAATCTAGATTTCCATTCCTAAAAAGAGATATGGAAAATGTGAAATGGAAAAGAGTAAAGAAGCACATTTGGTAATTTGGTTCTTCACTTCTTTTCTGGGAAATATTTAAATCCTAAACTTACTTCAGTATTAGTTGCTGCTAGTAACCCAAGGTTAGTTTTTCATCTGGTTAGTCTAGAGTATTTAAACTGATGCATGTCATCTTTACTATTTGTGCAGCTCTGCCCTGGGAGTTCCTGGAGTACAAGGATGCAGCACGATTCCTGCTGTCAGAGCTGCAGCTGCCAGGCTTGGCTTTAGGCAGAGCTTGTCCTTTTCATGCCTGGCTCTGCCAGCACCCACTGTGAGGCTCTTCTTGAAGCTGATGCCAATCAAGGAATGCAAGGCAGCTTCTGGGACAAAGTCTCCATGCTTTTCGAGGCTTGCCTCCCAGCCTGGCAATCACCCATCCTCAGCACTTACTCAGGCCTTTTCAGTAATCTCTTCTCTGCCAGGAATTGTCTTGGTATTTGTAAATGTTGTTTTTGCTTGATCTAATTTTAGAATATATTAATAACTGAGTTATTTACTGGGCTGGCATTACAATACACTTAGTATCTCTGTGACCTTGTCACATCTCCTTGTCATTGCAACTGTGGTTCCAATCACCATAAGTTCTGCTCAGCAATAAGTTGTTGTCTGTGGAAACAGAAAAGAAAAAAATCCGTTGTTTTCAAGACTCTTATAGGCAGTTCTACTTCCTTAAGTCTCCATGCCTTTACTGGTGTTCCTCAGCTCCAATTAACTGAGTACCTTTACCTTTTAGCTTTCAAACTCTTCAATTGTCACATATATATATACATATATATCTCACCATCCTGATGAGCACACTCGGCTACTTCATACATTCCCCAGCTTTATGGGTAAGCCACGAAAATAACTGCTTCAGGCTCTGGGGAGTGGAAGAGAGACCTGACAAGCCCAACTCCATCTCAGTGGCTGCTGCTTCTCCAGCATTTCTCATCAACTGTGATACGACTCGAAAATGCAATGACATCCTTCCTCCTCCTCCAGCCCAACAATATTGTCAGCATTGGATCATCAGTTATGCTGAATTATACTGGATCACTTCTGGCTATTCACTGATGTAGACAAATACTCATTCCAGATCAAGGGTGAACCCTAGCCACTAAACTTGTTTCACTCTTGACTCATTCCAGACTTAAAATGTCAGCAAGAGCCAGGTCTTATTAATTCAATTTGTCATCTTCCTAAACCCCATTATCCAACCCAGACACATTTTCTACTTTGAAAGGAGGTGTAGATAGTTTCCATGTGAATCGTAAGTAGATCCAGGTGCCATCACGAGGTTCCAGAGAGAGCTGTAATCATGAGATAAATGTACCGGTCAAGTAACTTCTACCCCGGTACTCTTAAACTCTTTGACATCTACCCCATTTAGATAGTCTGGGCTGTAACTCCCGAAAAGCAGCAAGAAGCATGGCACAAATCTAGTCAAATACTGAAGTACTTGCCTTCAGGTATATCTGTGCTCCTGAGGAGATCAGCAAGAGTAAATTTAAGCATAAAATTAAGCACATGCTTCGAGGTACTTTTACTTTACTGACCTAGCAAATCTGTGCATTTTTTTTTCCCAAACTAAAGCATCCAAGTCAAAAAATGCCTTGCCAAATTCCAGAAAATTCATAATTTCCAGCTTGCAAGCTTGAGGAGAGTAATCAGGAAACATCAATAAATCCACCGTGACAACAGAAAAAAGATCTGCAAAAGGAGTAACCTGTCAGGGTGATGTGACTTAATTTCTCGGATAAAGATCTTTTTTATGGGTGAAATAAAAATGTCAGCTAAATCAAATAGCAGGAAGTGTCACACTTCATTGACTCTCAGTAGGAACAAAATATAAATAAAAAAGAAGCAGGGTAAGTGACATGTTCCTACATTTAGCAAGAGAAGTAACACACTGAGAACCTGTGCACAGGCGTCTAGGCATGACAAAGGTATGTGCTTCTCCATCAGCATTCATCTGCTCTGCACATTCTTAAGAGAAACGAAGGTTACAAGCCAGAGTGTACCGATTTGGTGGGATGCGCACATTGGACATGAGGGGGCAGCCTTATCTGCAGTTTATGGATGGCAAAACTCTCCTGCGTAATCCGGAGGCAGGGTCATCACAGTCTGTTGCGGCCTTCCAAATTGCAATATCAAGGTCTGGAGCTTTGCCCCTTTCCAAAGGAGAAACCCACCCGGGCTGTTCAGATCTCCTGGTCAACGGCTGAACTCTGTTCCTTTAAATAAGCAGTGAGCCCCCTATCCACATGGGGAATGAAGCCCAGGCTACTAACAGTTATGAAACCTCTTTTTTTTTTTGGAGCTTGTAGGCTTAGGGGCCGCTGCTACACTCTGAGGTTAATAATCGGTTTTAATATTCATTTAGGGGGCTGTAAAAAAAGAATGAAAATTTCCTAATTTGAAAATGGACTTGATTGGCAGCTTTATTATCTCTGTAAGGTGCGTGGCATTCCACACAATCAAGTCGTTTTTAAAATAATCTCACTGCTTAAGTCGTACACACTGCTAATTGCATTTTAATAAGTCTCTTTAAAATCTTTCCATATTTTTTAATATCCTAATATTAGATAAGTGATTGCTGGGGACACTGGAGGGCACTGAAGTTTATAGAAAGAGGAACACCATAATGAAGCTTTATTGGGATGGCACCACCAAACAATTGCTGTGATAGCAACACTCCCCAGCTTGGAAAAATGCCAGACATTCCCCCTGGAACTGACTCAGACTCTAGCCTCTCTGGCTCAGGACTGACGCAGAAAATGGATGCTTTCTGGCTTATAAAATGGCCTCTTTCCGGCTTGGAACTGACTGAGGAACTGTCCACTTTGGATTCAGAAAGGGCTCTGGACCCGGCCTTTCTCCATTGGACAAAGGACGTCACAACTCACCTTTCTGGTTTGGTTTTTGGCTTTAAAGCATGCAAGTGCCTTTTTCAGTTCTGCTGGGACTAGACAGAATAAAGAAGGGGGAAAGGTTTCTTTTTACCAGCTCTATCCAATATCAGAGGTTGTGAAAGGCTTCAAAGGTAGTAAGAAAAATCACTAATTTCAAATGGGATAGTGGATGAATTTTCTATCTCAAAAATCAGCCCCAGCTGAGATTTTTTTATGGGGAAAAAAGATGTTACAGTGCAGAGTCACTGGGTGTCTATGTTTTACGCAGGGATGTATCTACTGGTCTACTGAAGGGAGATGAAGCAGCGTCCAAGATACTCACACAATCCAAATTATCGCTTCAAAAAGAGAAGAATAAATGGAATTACACTGGGACTGAACTGACAAACCTCAGTCTCAACACCACAGACTACAGCAAATTTCCAGCTCCAATTCAGATTGAACCTTTATGTGCATCTCAAGGTTCAGAGTTCCTTCAGGTCCAGAACAGCAGTGCAAAGAGGTGCAGCACATCATTCCCCATGCAGAGTCTAACTTCTTCTATCTGAATCCTTCAGTGCCTGCTCTCCGTGTACGCCCACGGTGTTCCTCCAAGTTTGGAATCATGGACACTAACGGGGTAAAGGGTTTTTTGTTTTCTTTTTGTTTGTTTTTGGTTTTGCCAAAACAGAATGAAAGTCCCAGATTTGACCCTATACTGCATTCTGTCATGCATAACTCCAGTTTACTGGAACCTCAGGTTAGACCCAAGTTATTTTGAGAATAAGAGTAACTTTAAAGTACTGTCCACTCTTATTTATTTTTCTCTCAAATCTCTTCTGACATCGTACTGCAATAAATTAGTGTCAGCTTTGATTTTTAAAAAAGTAGCAGTTCTTTAATAGCAAAGAAAATCTGAAAAAAAAAATATCTCAAAGATTCAAGCCTAGGAAACAAATACTGAGAATCCCTAGTTGTAAATACATAACTTTAAATCTCATGATTTTTAAGAAAAATTGGTTGTTTTTAGAACTGTGAATTTTAGTACTTGAAATAGGCAATGCTGATGCACACCTTTTCCATTAGCTTGTTTGAAAATGAGCCACTTTCTGACTAACTAAGGATCTGTTCGTCCATCCATCTGTGTTGCTTCTGTAGATCAGAGAAGCTCTGGACTTGGTCCATAATTTTAGGCCTGGTCTTATTCCCACTGAAATCCGCAGGAGTTTTACCTGAAGTACCATTTAAAAGCAGAATCAAGTCCCGTTGTACCATGACATGGGAATAGTTTGTCCATTAATAACCACATTTACTTGCAGTTGTACATCCTCTTTTTGTCTTTAAGGTGTAGGAGATACTGCTGCAAAGACAATAAAGTCCTTGATATTCACAATGAGATAGAAAAGAGCTGTCAGTTTGTAGAAAATCCTGACTTTTTTTTTTTTTTTTTTTTTGGAAAACAAGAGCAGTTGTTCTTGTTTCATACTGACAGGCTGGGAGGCACATGTTCAGCAAACTGCTGCACAGGAAGTAAATGTCCAGGTCATATTTATCCCTTTTCATGTGGTTCTTTTAATCCCCCAGATTGGGTTTCAGAAGAGTTTTACAGTTTCAGTTTTACAAAGCAAACCTTCCTTTAATGTTGGCATTTTAAAGAAAAAAAGCTTCAGTCAAAACATGTGTGTTTTACATCAGCCAGATGTGACGTTTTGGGGAACAGGCCACAATGTGGCAGCCAGCTCTGCCGCTGCCGGCGCAGCCGGACCCGCGCGGGGAGCCGCGCTCCTGCCCCGCATGCCCCGCGCAACGAAAGGCCAAAGGAGGTTGAAAGATGGAACCGGGTTAGTGCTGTGACTCTCCTTCTTGCCCATACAGCCACAGCTAAGAAAGCAGCAGCCCTAGGGTGCTCTGAGCTGCCCAAGAGCTGCCTTTACTTGGAAGAGTTTGAGGTGAAATAAGCAAGAACAGTTATATATAAGCAGAGAGGTGATGATCTACCTGGTATCACCTTGGCAGCTCTGAAAATAAATCTTAGGTTTTTATAACTTATTTCTAGATAGCATTATCACTTGGTATCGCCTTCTGTTGCTTTCCACTGAAAAACAGACAGTTTAACTGAGAAACCTCCTGCCTTCCTGGAGGAGTTCCCCCAGGCCCACCTTAGCCCCGTTATCTCCCCCAGGTGAAACGGGGCTTGTGTCTTGCTCTCTTCCCTAAATAAGAGACAGCCGGGATAGGGTGGGAGTTCTCTGCCTTTGAAAGCCCTTCCTGGGCAGGTTTGTGCTGGAAAAGAAGATTCTAGGGGCTCTTGTCCTGTGGGCAGGCTGTGTTGCTGGCAGCCCAGGTGGGGCAGCAGCACAGCGTGAGGCGCCGCCATTTCTTGCTGCTGTTTCCTGCCTTATTTTTGTCAGTTCCGTCAACATTACAGTGCAGAGGCCTCACCAAGCTGGGCTTGTCATGCTGGATCACGGACCCTTTTCTTCGCTTGTCCCCGCAGCAGTGATCAGCCTTGCTGGAGGGGTGCCAGGGCTGTGGTAGGGCCTGGGTGTGCTAAAAAGGAGCTGCCTTCCTCGTCTCCCGCACAACCCTGGCTGCCATTTTGTGGCTGCTGAGGCACCCTGCTCCCTCTCCCAGAGGGACTGTCCCCATCTGGCCTGGGCTGTGAGGCAATGGCTGAGGCAGAACTGAGTTATCCCAGCCTTTAAAGTTTTTCCATGCCCTTTGTGTGGCCTTCAGCACACAGGCAGCAGTAACCGTCCCTCCTTGTGGGCCTTTGCCTTGGCTCACCTCAGGCACGCGGCCGGTTCTCCGAGGCAGTGCCCTCCTGCCCCAGGGAGCCTCAGAGAACGGTGCCCTCCTGCCCCAGGGAGCACATCCCCACGTTGCTGTGAGGAACCCGCCGGAGAAATGTCTTCACAAAACTGTCCGGAGGATTCGCACCAGGCCTGGGACGTTTGAGGTGGCTGCTGTAGCGAGGGCTGCAGGTGCGCGGCAGCCATGAGGGCGAAGCAGCCATGCGCCTCGGCCTCTGCAGCAACCGGTGAGTGCGTTTACCTGTATGGATAAATGTGCCGCTAAATTGTCTGCTTTTCTCACTGCATCCAGGTAAATATTTTGTCTTTGTTATCACTAAAATAAGATGTAATCAGATGGTTTATCGCAGATTTGGGAAGGGGGTAATTTAATGCATTGGAGGCTCTGAGATTGGAAGGACTTGGGCCGGAGTGTGTCCCCTCTCTGAGGTGAATTTTGAAGTTGGACTATGCTATATGTTGTCCAATAAAACCTGTGTTTTTCTACTGTACTGAAGAGGAACCTGAAGGACTCTCTTATCCCTTTGTGTTGGGTTGAGCAGAGTATTTGGGGATATCAGCACTGGGATTATTTGGATACAAGTACAGCTGGAACTCTGGGAATGAGTTTCCCTGTTCATTAAGTGAAATAAAGTAGAGGACTCATCAGTAGATCATACAAATTGACTGCATTAGTATGAACCCTTTGAACCTACTATGTCAGGGCTAGATTAAGTAATTTTAGATTGAAGTTTCTTCTTTAGCTGTTAGAAAAGTTTTAGAAGAAACTTTGGTGGGAACAGACCTTGTTGCCAGAATTGACTGGATCTGTGTAAGCATGCTGCAGTTTCCCGCTCAGTCCTCATGCTTCCATCTCTCTTTGGTAAGTGTCTTGCCAGTTTAGCTAATGCAGAGAAATAAATATAAGCGTGGCTTGTTTCAGTGTGCAAGTACTGAGGTTGGCTGGTTACTTACCCTTTTTGGCTGTTCCTTGGTTTTCCCAGCTTGTTTTTTTGACTTTGTTCCAGTCAGGTTCTGTCTGACTTTTTTAATGCTCCCCTCACAAGGCAGAGTTGAACTGCTATGAGCGTTTTGTGAAGCCATCTTTAGGAAATGTCATTTAGCAGCAGTTCCTTTTATGATCAGTTGTACGTATAACTACTTACCATCTCTGTAAGTTGGTCCTGGAACAAGGAACAGCAAACTAAACTAATTCCTGTTGTTGTACTGTTAGAGTATTCACTGTGGAAGGCTTTGAACTGAGTATCTGACCAGACTCTGGGCCAAAAGTGGCTCTATCAGATGCATGGGAAAACAAACATTTCATGATGGAGGGTGTACTCTAATGCACAACAAACATTAACTCCCTTTTCAGACTGCTTCTTATGTAGTAGGAAGAGAGCCAGAGTGTGACTGAACAACATATGAAGAGGAGAGGTTTTTTTTGCTTTCATGGCTCCAGATTGCAAACTTGTTCAACTAGGAAGAAAATCTAATGGCTGTGTCAGGAATTTAGGAAATGGAGGATTAGTCCCTGGCTTTGCCACAGATTCCCTATGTGACTGGATCCATTTCACTCAATTTGCCATTTACCTCATTTTCCCATGCAACAGTCCTGCAAAGTAGAGGCAATAAGAATAAAATCCATCAGTAGCTGTGAGGCACTCGGCTGCTGTGGTCAGATAAGTACCACAGTGAAGGAAACTCCTCTAAATATCTATTAAGGACAGCGCTTCACATTGCTATTGCCCCTTCCATCCAAGGTGCATGAAGCATTCCATCAATGCTACTCATATTCCTTCAATACCCCTGAGAAGCAACGCATTATAAATCCCATTTTACAGATGGGCGAACTGACTTTTCCCCAGATCCCAGAGTGGTTCAGTGACAGAGCTGGGAATTGAACCATTAGACATTTTCCTCTTCATGACAGCTCTGTACAATCCCGGGACTCATTTATTTTCCCTATTAAAAAAGAAGTAAACAAGTATTTTCTTTGAGACCCACTGAGGATGAGGGATTGGGGAAAAAAATGGAAGTAAAATTAAAAATAAAATGACACAAGTCCCCCTTGGCCCCGAGTTGTCCAGTCTCCTTTACATTCACACTTCTCATTGTTATGTTTCCTTGAAGTTGAACCTCCCTAGAGAAGGAAACCTCAGAGTTTCTGGTGCTGGGGAAGAAATGCTTCAAGAAAAAGAAAAATAATCGCAGCTGCAATGTTAAAAATAAGAAGCTAATCAAAGGCAGCCCATGTGGGCGCCACTTTCATCTCTCATCTTCAAAGAGGTGCAAACAAATATTGTCGGCGTGCCAAGCAGCAGCATCGGCGGCTGACGATCCCATTACTCCTCCAGCGTCCACCCTCCCCTTCCATGCTGCTTAGCCTGTAGGCATGGGACTCCAGGATCACTGCCAAGGTGGGAACCTCTAGTCACCAGAGGGGAAGCCACATATGGAATTCCTCTGTGGATCCAAATTATTTCATAACAAACACACTTGCACCCTATAGATCACTCTTTGAATTATTGCCTTTAGACCCTTTCTAGTAATAACAACATCATCTCTCATTCCTTGAAATGCTGAAAAGCCTCTAGATAAGTTTTGTTTTGTTGTTTTCCCCCCCATCCTGCCAAAGTTTTGCTTATTTATAAAAATATCTAAGCCCTGATGAAATACAGATGTATGTAGTGCAAAGCAAAGCGTGGATTAGTTGTTAAAGCAATGGCTCTTGGGGAATCTGCATTACTGGTTCTTCTCCCAACACTGTTGAGAAATAGCCTCAAGTCAGTCAACACAGCTAATGACTTTGTGCCTCAGTTTACCCTTTGTTTGATTCCCTTGGCCTGATTGTAACTACACTCTTGAGTGCAGTGCCAGTGTGGTAATAACACTATACTCAGCTCCAGCTAAAGTGCCAGAACCAGCAGCAAAGTGGTGCTCTGGCTACGCTAATATAACTTCCCAGCAGGGTCACCTTAAGTGGGACGTTGTGCTAACTCTTCTATGTTGATCCTTTCAGATTTAGATCATTTGAAGCAAACTGAGGTCTGTATGTATTGCATCGTGCAAAATAGCTTGTGTATCTTTTTGGAATCTGAGACACGGTAATCTGCAGGGGCTAAACTCTGTTCTTCAGTGCTTAGGTTTTGAGTGAATAAATGAGTGAAAACTGTTCTGTTTATTCGCCCTGCTTTATTCAGGGCATAAGTGGAACATCGCTCACACATACTCATCTCCTACAGATAGATGCAATGCGATTTCACGGTAAGACACTAGATGTGAGAGACCTGTTCTACTCCTGGGCTCTGCCAGTGGTCTTGTGAGTACTCCTAGCTACCTCCCCAGCTGTAAAATCTTAATGTTCTGGATAAATGACTTTGAAAGCTATAGATTAAAAGAATTAGGTGTTGTTACTGAAAGCTAAAATGCATTTTGATGCTAGCCAGAATCTTGGCAGAGAAGGTGCCTTCATGATCTTGTACCTGTCTGGGATTTTCTTGCTCTGTTAACCTCATGGGCAGAATTACAGTAGCTGCAAGAGCAGCTCACTGGTGCAGTCGTCCACCCACAGAAGCTTCATGGGGCCTGCACTGTGTTCACAAGGAAAGATTTGGGGATGGAGGGGAGGGAGTAGAATTGGATCCAGTTCATCATAATGAGGAAAGCCTGTTCCAGCCAGGGAAGGATTCAATTAGGAGGCCGAAGGAATATGAATGATACAGGGAGGGCACCAGGACATCTGGGGCTGCCACTGGTAGCAGGAATAAAGGTGCTTTGCATAAGAACAGGATGCAATCATAAGGGAAGAGAAATCTGCTCCGAAGTAGCACTGATTCTCCCTCCCCTCTACAGTGCACAACAAGGTACAGATTAGACCATTACACCCAGGGGAAGCCACAGAGTCGCACTCTCTTTTTCATGGACAGTAGCAGGAAATCAGTGGATTGGAACCAAATGGAAGACTTGACTCAAAACAGATGTGACCCCAGGGAGATCAGAAATGCAGAGATGTTTTTGCTCTGACATATCCGCCAATGTTGAGTGTGGGGGAAGGCAGAGGGTGGCAGCAGCCGATTAGATACTGCTGGATTATATCATGCTGGTAGCAGGCTGACTGGGCGTCAGAGCTGGGTTGCAACAGAAAAGGATGGCTATTCCAGTGCTTCTTACTCAGAGGAATGTCTTCCAAATTTTAGCTGGCTCATCAGCTGCTTCGACAGCAGGACTCCCTTGCTACAGTCATTCTCCTTGAGTTAACCGTATTTGTAGGCTATGACCTGTCCTGTGGATAAGCGCTGACCACAGATCCCCTCTATTACCACTCAACCTGCTTCAGTAATTTGAGTCACAGTTTCGATGGGGAAAGCTAAAGTATAAAACTGTTGATATCTGCAGTGAAGTCCAGGTTAAGTACCAACACCAAAGGCTTATACTCAGTGAAGCTGGATTTGAGATTAGGTCTTCTGTACCTAAATCTGAGAGTCCCCTTAGTAATTTATTTTCAAACCTCAGGACACAATGATGGAAGTAATGTTGAACTGCATGGATATTTTGCTTAAGGTTCTGGCTGTAGAGACCTCTGGTTAGGTGAGATCATTTTCTTGCTTTTGTAAAAGGCAGGTTTTGACATCAGTCTCCAAAGGATGGCTGAAACTAGGAAGAAATCACTAGAAGTCAAGTCAGTGCATAATAATCCAATGTACCCGTTCATTTTCAGATCTCATGATTATAAAAAGTTGATGTGTGAGGTTTTTTTTGCTTATTTGATTCTGGCAGTAGTGAAATGAAGTGACAGGAAATCACTTTCTCCCGTGGTGCTCTCACTCCCTTTTTCCAGCTTCTCGGTCTAAGCAAGGATTCTGGAGTTAACTTCAGTTAGCGTCACTTTTTTTTCCAGAGGCCTTTAAGACAGTGTTCAGTATGTCTCTCATTTTGTGCGAGGTCACAGGACATTTGTATCAAAGACAAAAATCCTTTTTCCGGGTCTTTACTTCCCTGCTGTTGCCTCAGTTAGATCTGCTAGCACATTATCCCAGGGTAGGAATATTTGCCCTGAAATCAGTGAGTTATTTGTAAAACAGTCCCAGAATGAACTTCTGAGTCATGGAACCTGCTCTTGGGCTGGTACTAGCCCAGACTGAGTCCTCAGAGATCTGCCTGCCCTTACTGTGAAAACACTCCTGTCAAATTTCATCTGCTAAGTGTGGTGAAGGTATATTTCTGTGGATAAAGCTTGTGTTCTTCTACAATTCCTCTATATTTGGGACAGGAGGGTTCTGCTAAGTCTAAGCAATATTTCTGTTCTATCTGCCCACCAGTTATGGTTTTTTTTTTGCATTTTTATGGATATCTGAATTCATGAGGGGAAGAATGGGGCAGCTTGGCATTGAGCAAACTGGGAGGAAGCTTGTGTGCCTGTTCACATTGTCTTTGGCACCAGCGTGAACTCAGCCATGGTCTAGGAGGAGCCTGAGATGCAAAGAATATGGACCTAATGATACAACAGGAGCATGTTGCTGGAGACCCTGTCAGCACTCTCATGTTTTACAACTATATCTGACCTCCCAGGGATGGAGGGTGAGTTTCTGGTTTAGATTAAACCAGCTGAGATGTGGTGTTGACAGGCCCCAGCAAGGTTTGCACTGGAGTTTTGTTAACTGGCCACCCCTGGCAGTTAGAGCCATGCTCAGGAGTCTCGTGCCAACTGGGTACATTACAAAGCAGGCCAAGGGTGCAGCTTCTCAAATGATGGAACAGAACCTCCTTCTTCCCTTTTTCTAGGCACTTTAATTATTGTAGCTCACAGAACCAAGATAGCTGTCACAGACAAGCTGGATTTCATTTTGGATGTGGTGTTGTCTGCGTAGTGTTTAGCACAGAACTTTTATTCTGTGGCGTGAAGGAAAGGGCAGAAAGTTCCTAGTTTGGTGTCTCCGACTAAAGTGTAATGACAATTTAAGGGTATGGAAATTAAAGAAAATTTCTTTGCAATCGGAAAGACTCCTGAAGTTGAGGGGGCTGGATCTCCTGCAGAGCTTCTCTGGGTGTTCATTAAATAGAAAATGCAAAAGCGAAAGTTGGCTAGTCAGTGAGACACTTTCCAGCCAGCTCAGAAAACCTTTGCTTGAAAATAAACAGAATTGAACATTTTGTGATTTATGACAATTTCATTTGGCATTTGCTCTGTTTTGTTTGCACCATTGCTATGGCAGCAAAGGAACTATTTATTCCTCTAGATACCTTGCCACATCCTGGCCTCCCAGCAGACAAAGGTGGACCTGACTCAGAGGCAGGGAAAGCTACTTAGGACTCAGGAACTTGGGGGTGAAATGTCATCTTTTTCCCAGTACTTCTGCCTCTCACATGTTGCTGTTTGAGATTGAGAAGGGAAATCTTGCAGCATCACCCATTACATTCATAGAGCTGCTTTTATTGAGGGGACGTAAGCGCTTAAATGCAACTGTACACTGTTGTTTGTCATAGAGAACCTGCAGAAGTGTCTAAAGTCAGAGGACTTCCTCTGAAGAATTTACAGTCTAAAAGACAAATTTGAGAACCTAAATATAGGTATGAATCATCATAGATACTTAGAGAATAAAAGTCTAAAAGCTTAAGTGCTAAACTGCGTGGTAGCCTAACATACCTAAACCAGCACAGTAGCACTAACATAAACGTGCCTTGGATAAGGATCATGTTGGTGCTGGATTGGCTCCTCCATGCTCAGACAGCTTTTGAAATATTCTGAGCAGCTTTCCTGAAGCTATGCTGGGTTAAGGTTTTCCCACTGATTTTTCACTTTTATGTCCCTGTTCCACTCTTAGTTGTGCCAACAACATTTGTGCTTGTCAGGCCAATTTGTGAAGGGAACTAAGCTAAAGCAAACTCATTTTGGGGAGAAGGATTACTTCTAATCAGTCTTTTGATATGGCTTATTGTTTGGCTGCACAAGCAGAATTTTGGCACTACTGAGGCAGCAATAGTAGGCATTTGAAGAGCTATATGTGAATGTTGTCATGGCTACAATATATCCAATAAAACTGCCTTGAGGTCAGCAAAATATTCCAAATTTTCATGGACTACTTTAGATACACGCACTGTGTATGCTGGTGAGCAGAGTGAGCCACTGGCATAGTGATACAGGAATCTTGTACAAGAATGAAAGGCTGAAACGGAGCAGACTTTCAAGAATAGGCAACTGAATTAATATATTCTGATATCAGTTGTGTAAGTGCCCATATACTTGTGTGACTGTCCAGTGAGTGTAGAAATGCATCATCTTGTTATGTTCTGGACAGTGAGTAAGGTTAGAGATACTGTGCTTTTGTTCAGTGGGTTGAATAATGAAATAATTGTCTCAAAAGGTCTAGTGAGATTTATAGAAGCTAGATGCTTGAGAGCTGACCAGTATTGGCAACTGTGGGTCCAGCCTAGGTGTTTCCTTCCCTAATCTATTAACACCACAGGTTACTAGGAGCATCAAATGCAGAGCAAATAGGTCTGCAGTTCTCAGCAGTTGTCTGCAGGCAGCGATTGCAGAACTAAAAGGGTTAACTTGGGGCTTCTCAACCATCTGTGACAGGCAGACAGTATGCTGGGATGATGGTGTCAAAAAACAAGGCGAGTGGGGATGCTGCTTGAAATGAGCAGACCAGGTATCCTCAGGGAAGAGCTGATGAGGGGTCAGATAATTCAATCTCCATGTTAGTTCTTCTCTTTGGAGCCAAGGAACAAGTCAGTTAAGATGTTTGCTCAATACTTTGGGGCCAGTAGTTATAATTGCACTTATTCTAATACATATCTGTGCACTTGATGACTCACTGATGCAAATCTGCTTGACTCCCTCCAGAGGACTTCGCAGAAGAGGGTGGCAGAGCAAGACACCGTAGTCTCTGGGTTTGTGCCTGAGGGGGAGGTTTCTGCCCCTTTACATGTCCTTGAAGCTCTGCTGGACTTCGGTTGGGAACCTGGATTTTACTTTTGGTTTAGCTGCGGCTGTTCAGTGAGACCTGACCAAAGTTCTTCACTGAGACAATGTAATTGGGACATAAGTGAATTCTAGTCAGTTCGGGAAACACATCCTTTCAGTTCCTGAAAACATGCTATTATTAATTAAAGAGCGCAAATACTAAGGGGGCCGCACGCCTTTCGTTTGCTGGTCTCAGACTTGTGTCTCTCCATTCGTCTCTTCTTGCTAAATTTTTCAGTGTTTTTAACATCAGACTGATGTTACGTATAATTACCAACTTTGCACCAAAATTATATTTGACATGGCTTGTGTGGGAAATTAGAGCATTTCAGAGACTACAAATTCACCTGGGAAGATGAGCCAGGCAAGACAAGGCAGCGCAGAGTGGAAGTAATTTGAATATTACATGTGCCCTCCTGAAAATGCCAAAATCATTTAAATTGCTAGAAAGGATATTTTCCCTAATTAACTGTGTGTGCTGGAGGGTTCATAACAATGCACTGGATGTGGAAGAATGGACCAGCAGAACAGAGGCTGCCTGTACACCGCAGGGGGCAGTGACGAACTGGCGATAAGAAGGAAGAATCCCCCCTTCCTCTCAAAGCATAAGGGTAATTATTAGCCCTGCAGCTGCTTGTGCTCAGAAAGGGAGATATGGTCGTGTGGAGAATATGCCTGTTCCTTACCTGGTTATCTGGTGTTTGCTACTGAGGGAAACCGGGAGTGTTAGCTCTGAGGCTGTGCTTCCAAGCCAGGTCCTTCGCTACCTGCTGTTTCAGGAGGATCTGTTTTAGGTTCATCCTTCAAAGTTAGCTCTGCTTCATCCTCAGATATCACTGTGCTGCTCACTGGTACTTCAGCTTCACAGGGTCCCACAAACGCAGTCTCCTCCACTCCTCTTGCTTTGCTCTTTATCTCCCTGGGGCCCTGCTGA
Organism: Crypturellus undulatus; assembly: GCA_013389825.1. Lineage (NCBI taxonomy): Eukaryota > Metazoa > Chordata > Aves > Tinamiformes > Tinamidae > Crypturellus > Crypturellus undulatus. Next base: position 51,349 of record VWPW01025466.1, on the reverse strand, counting down.
TGTGTTAGCACTTCCTTCCACAATTAGTGATAGCCCCAGCTAGAGAAGCTGAGTCTGTCTCTTCCCCCTCCCCTTCTAAATTACCCTCATGACTGTAGACATTTAGGGGAGATGTATGCAGGGAGAGCAAGGGCTGGACACACTCGCAGATCTCTCTTCCTGCACATTGATTGTTTAAGCACTAAACCATTCGCAGACTCTTGTGACTCTAAATGATGTGGGGTTTTTCGAGGTTTTCCTCCCCACAGCTATAGAAACCGCACTGGAGTGCTAGTCCCCCTAATGCGAGGGCTTCCACCTGTGACTGGAGTGAGACTGCTGCCGCTTCCATCTCCTCTCTGCCATCACCGTTCCTGTGGTTTCTGCTTAGTTACATATTCATTTTTATAATGCAATTATCTTGTGGGATAAAGGAGGGGAAGACACCCTAATTAGCTGCTTAAAGCATTTTAAAACTGCTTGTGTCCGTGTCCTCAAAGGAGACAGGACCACAGTACGGATGCTGTCATAGCGCGCTGGATGTGTTCAGTGCTGAGCATTCCAGGCAGCAGGATTGATCCACTGCCACAGCAGTGATTTCCTGCTTAACTGTTGCAAGGTTGGATTCCTTCCTGCTTCCTTGCTCCATAAAGTAACATTTGCACCTTTGCAAAGTGTGTGCAAATCACTATCCTGTTTAAGTGGGGAGTTTGTGCTTGGGAGCATTTCAAAACAGCTTTTTATAGAATGAACAGCACAGATTTCCGCCAGGGTAGAATGAGGCTTTGAGTTTGCCTGCTCCCTTTTACTCCTCTAAGCCTGAAGCACTGTAGCCCAGATTGAGATGCGCGGACATCTCATTCCCACAGAAACTGGAATTAGGTACCTACATTTCACTGGGGATCTGACTGCATGTAACAGCAAGGAGAAAAGTAAACATTGGCCAAGGATGCCAAAGCTAACACCTACATTTTGGGAAATTGCCCTGGCATCTTTAGTGTCCACAGAGTGGCTGGGCCCTGTGGTTAGGGTTTCAGCATGGTACTTGGCTTGCTTCCCCTGGAAAGATGAAGAGCTGAGTTGATTTGAGAACATTACTCCTGGGTAGTTCATTGATTCCTGCGCTCGCTTTGAGGAGCGCAGGCGGTGCTGATGCCTCAAGTGCTCCGGAGCACAAATGCTCCCATCCGTCAGCGTCGCAGGCTGGTGGCCTTTCCCAGGGAGAACTCTGCTGGAGGTCAGCAGTCCCTGTGCCTTGCGGTGATGCTCTGCAGTGATGGAGGTTTTGGCTCTGGGCAGGAAGGGCTGTGGCTCCAAGGAAGGGGAAAAACCGAGAGGCCTCCTGTTGTTTGAAATGCTGATTCTTTGGTGTAACTTGGGCAATTATTTACTAATCCCTCCCATACAGGAGAGAAGGGAAGTGGATGAGTAATGCACCCTGCTGAATGACTGCTTTTGCTCAGAGTGAAGTTACACCCTCCATCCCATTTATTTTTATACAGTCTGTGAGCTTGATACTAACTTACCTTCCCTATTTCTTTTTCTCTGATGCACTAGGACAGCCAGTGGCACTCCTTTTCTCACTGTGCTTAAGACTGTTCCTTACCTTCATGGTAGCTGCTAGTATCAGCTAAAATTCTATTAAAAATCTTTATCCTGATTTTCTTGGTATTGTTTTGCTATCTTTTCTCTTATGATTCATAGACAGTGTATCCAAATTAAGGCATCTTACTAGTTGTCTCCTGCACTTATCTTTCAGGCAACTTGGTTCACATCTATTTCTTACTCTGATTTCATCCAGTTCACCCAGCTCTTCTGGGCTCCCTGGCACATGTGACATTTCATTTTCCTATCGCACTGCTACCTGTGCCTGAAAGAACATCTCTTTTTTTTGGATGAAGCAACTTTGCTTGCAGTTTAGCACTTTGGGATTCCTCAGACTGGAGGTTGGTGTGAGCCATCCTGCTGCTGACTGCAGGCAGGGGGAAGCCCTGCACCGCTGGCCTGGACACGCTGCCTGCAGCAGCAGAGCTGCCAAAAGCAGCAGGAGGAGGTAATGACCTCTTGCTAGGTGCCATGGCTCCTTCCCTGTATAATGCAGCATGCCCTCTGGAGTGTGTTACACTTTGTATAGTGGATTCTTTCTTGTATCTAGAGATGGCACATAACTCTCTTCACCCTCCTTGCTGTGCTTGTCGGCTTGCCCCTACCATACAAGCACATTCCTAGCTTTCTCCATCTCCAGCATGATTTCCGTAGTCTCGTCTCTTGGCACTAGATGGTGCCAAGAACCCTCGTGCAGTTGCAGTGAGTACGAGGCCGTTGCTTGCTTTGCACCTCAGTGAGAAGATGCCTCTGGCTTGGCATGCAGGCTTTTCAGGAACTGTTTTTCGCCTAGTCCCCCAGGGGCTGTTTCCCAGCTCTGCCTCTCAGTGACTCTGCTTGCAGGCCCTTGTGGATCCAGCAATCAAGGAAAAGATTTATGAAGTGGAAAGATGTCAGAGCTGGCATGAAGGAAGGGAGGGGAACATTATCTTCTAGGCTATGAGTTGTAGACAGGATTTTCATAAACTGTATAGATCACAGGTGTTTTTTTTCTGTGGGAATTTTTCTCATTTTTACTTAAAAAAAATACTTTTTTTTTTTTTTAACTGAGGAAAGAGACTGCAAGGACTATCCAGACATATAATATGCTCTTCTGTGTGCAGCTCTCTGTGCCCTTTAGACCTGACCTGAATCAGCCACTGACAATATAGTCCTGTCCAGGAATGTGGCTGCTCACCGAGTTGCATTAGTTTTCTTGGTTCTGATTTGCCATGTGCAGCCCTCCTGAGCAGAGGGTTCTAGTATGCATATAATTACTTCCAGGTTAGGAAATGGTATGTTTCTAGACAAATCTGAATTTGGAACATGCAATATTCTCATGCTTGTATTGAAAGCTAAACACCAGGGCCTCCACTAATTCTGATCACCTCCAGAGTCTTCATTAAGAGAATATTTGGGGAGTGAAACCATTATGCATTGTAGCTAACCTGAGGTGCTGAGAAGTAAAGCAAGTGGCAGAGCTGGGTGTGAAACCCTGCTTTAGAGGTTAACCCTCTCTAATTCTCAAGAGGAAGACCTCCAGAACTGTAGAGCACTTTAATTCCAAACTGTGGTTGTCCATAAATTTTGGTTCTGACAGCAAACTCCTGTTTTCCAGATCATTTGAAGTCAGCAAATGCTGCAAGTTTGTTTTGTTCTTTTTTTTCCCCTGCTTTTTGTTCTGTGGTAAATAAAATTTGCCCCACCTATTGGCATAGAGCAAGTGGGAAAAGTTCTGCCAGATGCATGCATTGTGATCTACTGTTGCAGGCAGTTAAACAAGATTACTGCATTCCTCCTTCAGGTAAATATTTTCCCTAATCTTGTTCCCTGTTCCATTTCTGAAATTGTCCAATTTATTTATTAATTTTCTGCCTATTGTATTTCTACTCTCCTCCTTCCAGCCCTTCAGCCTGTCTGCCTACCTCATCCTCTTTCTTGTGCCCTCCAAATGACTGCCCATTCAGGCCACCAGCAGTCACATCCTCTTGACATCATGCCATCAGTTCTCCGTGGCTGTGCCATATTAGCGTGCATGATACGTTGTGACAAAAGCAGTGCAACCAGACAGGGAAACGAGGGGGATCAGCTACCCTGGAGGCCTTCAGAGAATCATTGGGAATGAAAGAGAAGAGCTGCCTTTTGCAGAGAGGAGGTGCCTGGATCCAGATGTTCTGAGGGGCATCAGATCCAGCTGTCAGCTAAATATTTCAAAGGGAACATTTTGTGCATTTAAAATAAATATTGTTTCCTTTTGCTGTATCTCCCATACTTTCCATCCTTACCTAGTGTTCTTTGCATTCTTGATTTCAGTGAACAATTTCAGAAGTAGATGGGCTCTGGAGACATCCAAAGAGAAGCCAGTCCCTTCTTTTTGATGGTCAAAGGACAGGGCTCTTGCTGCAGCAGAACCCCTCTTTGCCCCAGTAGTCCAGTCAAGCAAGACAGAAGGCATCTTCATTGTGTGATGTGCATGGCAGTAACTGTAAAGCTTATTTATGTTAGGGCAGTGTCATAAGATGCCAGATCTAGACCCTGAGATGCGATGTGTGCTGTGCAGAGACTGAGGAGCTAGCTCTAGAAAAACGGAAGCTGGCATAGAGAAGGCAAGCCAGACAAAGTTGTGATTGGAGAGGGCTGGCTGGGAAAACATACATGAATTTATATTTCTGTATTTTCTTGCTACCCTCTCACTCCTCCTAGAATGTGGGCCAGTGTTTTCCTGGAAGCACAAAACCAAATTTCTTTATTAGTCTTTCAAAAGTATGGAATTTATTTGCCTAAATAAATTCATCTTTGGAGCTGGGGTAAATTCTACCCCCACGTAAGAGCTGACCCCCATCGTTGTTTTGAAGAAGCTTCCACAGCCACCTTGTAATAAACAGGGGTAAACTGCTCCAGAGTCCTTTGTGATGCCCTCTTCCATCAGCTGCTCTAATACCTTTTTGATTATCTCAGTGGACACAGATATAAATGCCGTGCCTTGGATCCCTCACTTGCAAGCTATCTCCATATTTTTTTTTACATTTTCTTTTTAAAATAAAAATGACTGCTGATGTTTATGCCCCTGTAATACATTATGTATTATTTTGTTTTAAGCGCTGCCTTTTGCATCCTGACAGTAACAATAAAATGTGAGTATGGGATTCCTAATACAGACAGACTAATGTTTCCACTGCTAGCCTTCCCTATCTCTTCTTTTTTTCTTTCTGCTCTCTAAGCACTTTTCTAAAGGCTCCTTTTATATTCCTAATAAAATTAGAGCAAAATACATCGATTTACTGGAAAAGAGGGTTTGGTCTTTTTTTTTTTTTTTTTTAGTGATAGCACTTTCTTCTCCCCCACCTTAAAAATGCTGGAGAATATTCCACATCAAAGACCTTTAGTTTCTTCATAGGGTTTTCTTACCAGTTCCCCCATGACCAATTCTTCCCTGGCTGAACACTCTGCTTCTTGCCCCCACTACAGACCATTTTGTTTATACTGATTTTCTGAGGTAATTATCTTCCATTGCATGCACTATAGTGCATCTCCATATACCACTAAATGCCTGATCTGCACATATTTGGAACTGCTCTGGATGGGACCTTCATATTCCTTTTCCATGTATAGATTGTTCAATCCATATCCTTCTCTTTTAGTATTACAAATCCTCTGCTCTAGTCCTTGTGTTTTATACCAAGATGATCCAGCTATAAATTATCAAACTGGTCCTGATAATACACCGATGTAAGGTATCGCACCTGAGAAATTAGTCCTTTTGCAGTCACACTGCTGAATTTCTTGAGAAAATATTCTGTTGAGGCTTGGGTTAATCCCATTTTTGGAACACTCTCACATGGAAGCCTGCATCGTAGTTACAAAATGGGGAGGGGGTGGTTGAAACCCTTCAAGTTTGCTCATACTGTGCACAAGTGGAAAGCTTTCAGAACCCGTCACTGTGCTTTGGGGATTTTAAATTTCCGAGATATTCACTTAGTTAGGGAATAGGCTAAAATCTGTCATGTTGATTTAATGAGCAAGTAGGGGAGGGAGGAGGCACAGATGCACAAAAAAAGCAATTTTCCTTGTAACAGTTGTGTTAAAATATTGATACAGATGCGTAGTGGAAAAACTTAACGAGTTGTTAGTGTTAGAAATAATGCCAGCATTAGATATCTCTTGTGTGCAGAGTTTCCAAGATGGTGTTCAGCATTTCTGGGAAAGAGGTCTCCTGGGGAGTGTGGAATCGCTGTACCTGGTCAAACCAGTGACACTCCAGGCTGGTGTCTTCTCCCAAGGCTTCTGAACTGTCCTGGCACTGATGGAAGCCATAGAGGAGTTAAGACCTGACTATTTTTTTTTTTTTTTACCAAAAGCTTAGAGTAAGGAAGTAAAAAACATTTCTGAGCACTCTTTATGCTGTATCTCTTAACAGGGGTCTATTTTGAGTTCCAAACTAGGACCTTGTGGTTAAGGTAGTGTGCTAGCATGTAAATTATCCAGTCTTCTTTCCAAACTCTGTTGTGAGCTTTGCGTGTCTTGGGTGCATCACTTTTGTGCATTCCCATTTTAAAAGTTGTTTTTTTCCCCTCCATGTTATACCTTCTGATTCTTCTGGGATACACTTTGGAATGGGGAATACCTTTCCCTACCTTTTTGTTTCTGGTACTGTTGTTCGCTGGTCTTCATCAAGACTTGAGTTGCTGACATCCAGCATGTTTGGGTTCCCTGTTGAACTGACGTGTCTCAGACAGCTCAGATGATGAGTTTGCACTGGGGCTCTGTGGTCGTTGGGAATCTACAGCTTTGCTTTTCAGTTAGCAACTAGGTGATATAATGTGGAAGCAAGCAGTAAATAGGCACTTCCTTGAGTAACCCACAAAGTCTCGCCTAGTGCAGTGTTCCCAGTCTTGGGCTACTCCAATGGTTCTTACTCCTGGAAAGTGTGCAGATTAATCCTGAAGTTCTGCAGAGCGTTAACCAAGTCAAACTGGGAATGCTGGGCTCTGTTAATGCAGATCTCTATCCATCAGGGACTCAGCTGAGACCACTAAATCTGAGCATTCCTTTTAAGATGAAAATGAGAAAGGAATTAATTTTAATGAGTGATGTTTTTGCTGCTGCTTGCCCTGTCATGTGTGGCCTCTGTGTGTGCAGTGTGATCTGCCATCATGTCAGTACTCCATGATCAAACCCCTTCCAAGAGGGGATACTTTACATGGGTTTCTGTGTCGATTCTAGTCCCTGAAGAATGTTGCCAATCCATTAAGAGCCTGGCAAGCTGTACTGGGAAATACTAGGATGAGTAGAGAAGAGAGGCAAGCCCCAGAATAAGGAGGTGGGAAAGAGGAAGAAAAGATTAATTTGAGCGGAAAATCTGAATGGGAATGGGATTTTCAGGGAGATATTGTCCTCAGCTTGCACTTTGCAGTGAATTGTGCACCTTGTTGAAAGGCTCAGCAAGAAGATTTGCCAGTGGAAGCGATTTCCCCGAGCTCTGTAGCCCCACTGATGTACTGCACGGTTTGCTGTGCCTCCCTGGCTCTTGTCGGGGCTGTGCTCCTGGAAATCTCCTGCAAATGATATGCTTGGAGTGGATGTGAGTCCTCCCAAGTACTAACCTTTTTTCTTTTGGCCCTCGCTCTTACTGAAGGCAGCAGGGGCCTTGCCCTGTATTCGCTCAGGATTGTTTCCTGTTATAGGTTAGAAATTAAAGACAGAAATGATTGATGATTCTCTTGGATCAGGCTTCTTCCATGTCAGTCTTTGCAGAGGGCAGAGAGGAGGAAAACCCTGATGCTGTGATATGTATTGCTGCACCTTGTGGGCTTCTGTATCACAGGCTGAACTAAGCTCCCAAATTTATTTCATCTTTAACTTTTTAGTGGTCTGGCACTTGTGTATATGGCTTCAAGTAGAAGGGATAGTTCTTCCTCTGGGAAGGATACCAGGATGGGATTGTGTCTTGTACTACAGAGGGAAGCGGAGTGTCTTCCTGCTGTGTGCTGCAGTGTTTTAAACGAGGGCTGCGCTCACAGGCGGTTTGCACAGTGTAGTGTGCCTCAGTCCAGCTTCCTGTCAATAGCCCATCTTCAAAACTCTTCTTTCCTTCAAAATGAATTGGTGGAGGAAAGAAGGCAGTAGCTTTTAATACAGATTGCTCATCCATAGACAGATGTACAAAAAAATCCTCCTCTATTCCTCCTTATGTTAGGGCTTTAGTCTGTGTTTTCCTAGTTGTCCCCTTCCTGTTACCAGAAGGGCTTCTGTCTTCCACAACTCAAATCTCATCCTTCGAGCGGAAGGTCCGTTGAAACCCACCAGGTCCCAACAGGCGACAGTGTCTAAGGACCAAAAAAAAAGGTGAAGATGTCGGTGAGTTTATGGCTCTACCATTTAGTGATCCTAAGTGGCCCTGTGTGCACAGCCTTTAAAAACTGTCTTGGTTCCTTGGAGGATTTCCAGCTTTATTACTGAGCATCCCAACTGAGATACTAATAAATAATAAAAAAAAAAAAGTGAAGCCTTATTTTCTTCCCCCTTTTTTTTTTTTTTTTTTCCCTACGGAGCAGAAAGGGAGGCGAGTGGTTTCTAGCCATCTCCCCATCTTTGCCATCAGTGGGAAGCTCTCTAGGTGTCTGCCTTACTGCACACTGTCTATAGACATCCCATTGTAGACATCCCCATTCCCTCTCCTGGTGTTAGCTCCTGAAAGGAGCCGGGGCATCTCTTCCTCCCACATCTGCCAGCCAGCGCGAGCACCTTCATCCCCAGCCTCCCCTCACACCTCCTGTCCGGGGCTGCCTTCTGGGAGCGCGGGGCGGCTGACCCAGCAGCAGCTAGCGGGGAGGCAGCTGTGGCTTCAGGGGCAGCCCTCGTGTTTGGTTCCGCTCTGGCGGGCCCGGGCTATGCCCCGTGCTTGCGGGCTGCGCTTTGCGCCAGCCTCACCTCAGAGCCCCAAAGTGCCCCCACAAACCACACGCCCAGAGCTCTCCATTCAGCTTTGCCTGCCTTTGAATCCCAGTTTGTCTGGTCCCTGAAGCAGGTTCGGAGAGCAATCAAAGCCACTGCAGTGCAATTTCCGACGGAGAATTTCCTTCCTATTTCTGAGCGAGTGTGTGTGTGTATTTACGTGTTTAAAAAAAAAAAAAAAAACATTTTGGTTTTGTGCACTAAGCACTTTTGAGGGCGATATGGGGCCCTGTAATACGGAGGTTTATAACCTCCTCAGCTAATGCTCTCTGACACTCTGTTTTGATATCATTACTACATTATACTCACAATTTTTGAGTGAAAAAATACAGTACTTAGAAAGTCGAAATTCATAAATAAATTCATGTCAAACCGCACTTAATATTGATTTTGTTAGTGTTCAGATTCAATAATAAGGTACTGCGTGCATGAATATTTAAATATAATCATCATTTCTGCATCTCCTAATGGCCTCTGCTCTTCTACACTCAATTTAAACACAATTTAAAAACTATAATGTATTGAAAAATACTAGGATTTAGCAATAAATCACCATTGGGATACTCCAAGCCTTTTATAGGATGGCTCAATATCTGCTTCTCCAGGGACAGCACAATTAGATTCATGTTTTTAAACTTCTCAATTATCCATATACCATAATTTTATGTGAAAGTTTGTTTCTCTTCCTCCCCCCTCCGCCCCTGCTCCCCCTCCTCACCCCCACCAGCTACTCTCCCAGTAGGAAGCGGAGAAATCGCTAAGTGTTCTCTTAGCTGGGTTAGTATAGTAAAAAGGAGTCAAAGGTCACAGTCCTCAAACTGAATTAAATCCAGAGGCTGTCAGGGAAAGCAGAACGCTGACTCACTTAATCACATTATTTGGGGAAAAATCTAGGGGGAGGAAAGAGATAAAATGACTCAAAATGAACTCGCCAAGGAGGAAGCGGAGTTTTTATATTTATTTAAAAAGCAATATTCGTCTTTATCAAATAGACGCAGGATGGTTCGATGAGGATGGAGCTGGCTGGACATTTGCGCAGTCGCAGGCAGGAGCGCTCTGGCAAGCGGTTTCCTCCTGAGCAGGATGAGTGAGGGAATGAGAGGAGGGGAGGATGCGGTGCCCTCTGCTCCCCTGGTGCCCGCCTGGGGTGTTTACTGGGGGGCTTTTGTTGGGGGGCACTTAGTTTCTGTAGTGCTGGTCGCTAGCGCACCTGAATACCACACCCTCTGAGGTAGGTCACTATCCTTATCCTCATATTGCACATGGGGAAACTGAGGCACTGGTGGGTGTAGTGATGCTGGCAGGGCCATGGAGGCAGAGTTGGGGGCTGATCCTGGGATTTCTGTTGCTGGAGACTCTGCCCAAACCGTACGGCCATTTGCTCTCCGCCACCACCGTCCTGAGAGCCTGTGAGGCAGAGGGAGGTAAAGAGGAGCCAGCAGCCAAATCTACAATAGCATTAACATCTTGAGAGCAGCCGATGGCATTGGCTTGATATTGACTGCTGGGGCTGAGGGGCTCACCCGTTGTGTTGAGGGTGTTGCTGTTGGGAGTGAGGAGGTCGATAACGAACAGAGGAATGGTGGGCTGGTGTTCGCAACGAGCGCGTAGCGGGATCACTAGGTGACGCGGGCAGTATCATGCAGAGCTCTCTTGCAGTGCGAGATGGAACTAACCACCGTGTGGGCAGGAGTTAGGACCCGCGATAGGTCTGCGTGTGGCATGAGTGTGGGCAAGCCCTTGGGAGGAGGGAGTGCAAACGTTCACCAGGATGAGCGTGGCCTGCCTGGCTTCATGATGCCTGCACAAGGGTCCAGGAAACCCTCTGGCTGTGCTGTAGTGGGCTGTGCCTTTGCTTAAGTTACATATTTCATCTTAATTTATTAGGAGTGTTTTCTAATGAAGTTTACATTTTGCATTACAGTTTGCATTGGAGTTAACTTTATCTCATTCATCTGGGAAATTATCAGCTCTTACTGCATCAGGGTCACAAGCAAAACTGTATCATTGTGTTCTGGAGAAGAAAACAGAAATAATCAGTGGTAGAAAAGGCTAAGCAAACTCATGTTCTTCATACAAGACCATCGCAATCTAAAAGTCTCTTCATTTAAGTGTGAAGGAAAGTTCCTTCCCCTGTTTGGAGGGAGCACTGCTCACCTCTGCTCTAGGAATTCTAGAGCGCTGGTTTCTAGCTCTTACATTGGTTTGCGTAGGGTATTTGTAGTCCTAATATTGAATATCATTGGTCTTCTATTTAATAGTGGAGAAGAGTAGGAAGGGAGATCATTTCTCTTAAATGGGGAGGAAAGACTATTGCAACAATTGTGTGTGTAGTTCTAGAACTGTGAGCTTCTCCAAAGTGTCACCAGAGTAAAAGCCAAACCTGAGCTGAAGGGAACTGGTGGGATGGGTGAGCCAGTCGCAATACCTGGCACACACAGTCCTCCTTCGTGAAGGTTTTGCCCATTTGCTGGGCATTTGAAGGGATCCACAGCAACAGTGTAGGCAGTACCCAGACCTGAGCACCTGGGCAAGGAGCAGGGGCACTGCTGCGGGACTGCTGGCATATGGCGCAGCGGCGGTGGACGCTGCTGTGGAATGCACAGGGCTGAACGGCGGGGGTAAAAGCTTCTCGCGGTTGGGAGATCCCTGGCGGGTCCCCTGCGGAGAGCCCTGCGCAAGAGGCGGGCTCGGGCGGGCTGCGGGCCGGACGCGGCCCGTGCAGGGGCCGGCGCGGCGCGGGGCGCGCCCTGC
>VWPW01025466.1:0-40044 GCA_013389825.1 Crypturellus undulatus | reverse complement strand
GCGCCCGCGGGGTGGCGGCTCCCAGCGGAGCGGGGCTGCGGGCACGTGCGGGCCGGAGCCGCGGGGGCTCGGCCCGGCCCGGCAGATGTCGCCGACAAATCGGTGTGGATCGCCGGGGTCGGCGCTCTGGCAGCGCTGCAGGCAGATGGCACGTTGTTAATGAGCAGTGAGCGCTGCTGGCACCGAGCACCGAGCAGCGTTTGGACTAGTAGGACAGCAGAATGGCACAAAGCCATTGGCAAGTGAGGGGCATCCTCTGTGTCCCTCTTTGTCCTTCTTGCATTGGGGTCTCTCTTTTTAAAAAAAAATCTTGTTGCTTAAGGTCTAAGTTTCTTAATCTCCTCTCTGAACCTTGGCTCTCCTTCCAGCTTCCTGTGCTGCTGTCACTATCTCTCATTTCAGTCCGTGGCTTCTGTCTTTATTTTTCTTAATGTTGATCCATGTGGCTAAAAGATTTTTGAATATTATTTGGGAGACCTTTCCCCTCTTTCGCCTTCTTAGTACTGCTTAGCATTCCCTTTGTTTTTAGACCTCAGTGGGTCATATTTGATAGGATAAGAGTCCTACTGGCTGTCGCAGAAGAGATTGGAGGTCACACCAGACCTGAGGAAGGGCTGTGAATCCCCATGGATAAGTATCTAAACTCTTGGATTTTTATCTAACCTGGCTGTAATTCCAGAGTTGGTGATATAGATTCGTCACTCCTCAGCAGATTGGATTTTGGATGTTATCAGGTTGTTGCTTCTATTATCAGAACAGAAGACAGACCATACAGCACCACCATACTGAGGATTTCACGAGCTGATCTCTCAGCTGCAGCAGTTGTGAGCACATGCAGCATTTTAGCTGTAAGCAGTGCTTGGTCACCAGTAAATATTCAGCTGCATTTTGCTTCAGGAGCATCCAAGGATGGCCACTGGTGAAGATCCTTCAATGAAAAATGTGTTTCTCACCTCTCTGGTACTTTGAAAATTAGTTGATTTCTAAGAGGAACCCAAAGTCCAAACCAAATGTAAACTTTCTCCAACATCAAAGTAGTTCACATCTGGTTTGGACCCAGGTTAGAAATTATGTTCAAGTGCAAAGATTGGACCTGTGTGCCCATCGCCTCATCTTCTAGCTTCCCACAGTTGGATACATATGAATGAATCAAATGTAGATTAATGTATGTACATATAAAATGATTATTGACTATCTGTTCTCTGGTAATTTGTGTGCTACATTAGGCTGTGAGATACCAGTTGCTTTTGAGGGCAGGCAGTTGAGGACTTTGATTAACCCAAGAATATGCTGCTTTGCTGATTTCTTTGCTGCTTGTATTGAATGGCTACATTCCCAGGTGACAAATTGCACTGTGCCTCGATTCCCCTTGTTTGTTTCTTGTTTCTTGCCAAAAAAGCAATATGAGCTGAGCACCTCCAGCCTCATTTGGTGACATCACGTGTCATGAGACCCCATCCTCAGCAGTGCAGACCTTGGAATTATATTTTTAAGCATGTGCCCAGCAACTGGAAAAGACTATAACGGTCTATAATGCAACTTGATGTTCTTTTCTTGTTAACTCTGTCTGAAATAAATTTGGTTATCAGAAGAAATACGGCCAAAGAAATACTCTGAAGTGTGAAGTGTGAAATACTCTGAAGTCCCTCAGTCTTTCAGATGTGATCCAGTAGTTATTTTAATACTAAAAAGGTAAATAACAGCTTTGAGTTCCCTTTCCTGTGGTATGTACTTTGGTTTCTACCTCTGTTTCCCACTTAGCTCTTTTCTACTGTAATTTCTGGACTAGGGAAAAACCTTGAATCACTTTCAGAGCCTCAAGAAGCAGCAGTCAAAAATCCAGCCTGATGTGCGGCTGTGGAGAATCTGTTTGCTAAGGCGAGAAACCCCTGGGTCCCTGTAGAAGCGGTCCCTACATTTGTCCTGAAAACTTCTATTTTCCAAAAAAGGGAAGGGTAGGAAAAAGCCTGCAAACACTGTTTCTTTGAAAGTGGCAAAACTGTGAACAGGTGTGAGCAGAGGCAGCTGCCGGGGCGCTGTGTGCAGATATTCCTGCTAATGCCTCCTTAGAACTTAATCTCTGTAGCCATCTGCTGATGGGGAGCACATGGCCCTGAGGGAGAGGGGGGAGAGGCTGCTCCAGCAGCCCCTTCACTTCCACTGTGGCCCAAGCAGGAATTCTGAACAGCAGAAGAAGCTTGCGTTGTGTGCCAAAAGGTCTTACTCTCAGCTTTCCTAAACCAGGAGAACTCGGGTGTCAGTTCCTCGGCTTCAGGGTGGTTACCGGGGGCATTTTCTCTTCGTCAGAGTCTTGGTCTTATTAAGCCAAAAGCTCCAGCAGAAGGTCTGCTTTGCTCTACTCAAATTGCCAGTTTGAAGTCATTGGAAAATTAAGTCCTTTAGGATGTCACCTTTAGTGCAGCTGTCCTGATGAACCCCGATGGAGTCTCCAACAGTTAGCCCTGAGCAAATCACCTCTCTTCATGGTTAATTTGCACCTCATATTTCTCTCTCTCTTTCTCTCTTTTTTGTCTTTAAGACTTTGAGACAGTCTTTGGTCCAAGATCTGTTTGTTCCTCAGCACAAAGTATCTGAGGTTCATAGACATTACTGTATTAATAGCTAAATCAATTCTATCCACTGCCCCTTGCTATGCTATTAGTTCTTTGCATGTGAAAAGTTGGGTGCAGAGGTCAAATAGCTTTCAGACACTGACTTGTTAATGTAAAATACGTTTATCAACTTTAGCAAAAAATAAAAGCAATATTAGCTGCTATTGCCCTGTGACTGCCAGAAGCAGTGAGGTGACAGGAATGGGTCACCCTTCAGACCCTGACTGAGTGGTCCCCAGCTTCAGAGACACACTCAGGGACTTCTCCTGCATTGGTGCTAGCCATAAAAAATTGATCATCCTTTGTTACAGCTTCACTTCTGTCACTTTCCATCCCAGAGTCTGTTTTTTACAGAAAACAAGCTACATTCATCAAAAATGACAGAACACAGACTTAATGTAATCATGTATGGGAACATGAATTGCAAATGCAGAACACAGCACTAAAATGTATTTTCCATTACCACCACAAAATGAAATAATCATGAACATTTTCCCCAAGAATGAGAACACATGTAGAGAACACTGACACCTCAAAACCTGCCACCGTGCTCTGGCCTCAGGTGCAGGTAGGCTGGATATCTGCCAATAGAGCAGAGGGGAGAGCAGTGAGCATCAGGAGAGGTAGCTCTCGTAAACCTCACCATGGACACTTAGTTGGTTATTAGTTACTGTAGCTTCTGCAGTCTCACATGGGTCACAATACAACCTTCTGGCCATCTGTTATTGTTAAAGGTCTCTTGGTCATTTGCAGCATGACTGAGCAGGGCTGCTGCAGAAATAGACATTTTGTGGTGTTCCTACAATGAAAACCATAAGGTGCTGGAACCTGGACTTGCTTCTGGCTCTGCTGCTGTCGGATCACTTGTTGATGGCCTTGAACGAGTATTCTCACTTTACTCCACTTTAAAGACACAACCTGCAGAAATACAGATACTCAGATTTTTAAAGATCTGTTACTAACCAGTTTAGAGTTGTGCAGTGCAAACTGTTAATCCATTTCTCCCTTGCTCCTGCAGATTCACTGGACAGCAACATTGTGCTGTGTTGAACATCTGCTGCACTGCACACCCGATGAGGCTGTATTTCACAGGCAGGTAAAGTTACCCTTGTTTCTGATTTATTTGTTTATGACTTGGTTTATTTTAAGCTACCGTGTAAGTGGCTGGATTGCCTCTGTTGATCAGGGTCTCAAGAGAGCGAAGGGTGGTAGAATTGGGAAAAAACCTTCTGTAAACTATATTAACTTCAGTCCATGCTGTTATTTAGATATATTAAACGTGTGCAACTTCTCATCTAGCCTGTACATGCCACAATTCTGCAAATATAAAGCCACTAATAAGGGGGGTTGGAGCCTGCCCTGCTGAAGGATAGTTGGATATGGATCATGATGATGTCTGGAAGGGAAACTACTGGTTTGATCAAAGCCTTGTACTCAGACAGCACTGAGAGCTGATGGAATGATACAGAGAGAAGAAGGCAGGAAGGTAGTGGCTGGTTTGCATCTCATCTAGCAGAAGTTGTTATGAGGGACTTATTGATCTCTGATTCAGCCACAGGCTGTGGGTTAAATGATGGGATATATCTGAGAAAGACCAGTCTAGCTGCACCCAACAGGAGGTGCTGAAGAGAACAGCTTGCTGTGCTAGGGGGTTTTTATCTCTCACAGGCAAGGTAGGACCCTGTTGTAAAGGAAAGAGAGAGAGATTTTTATTCAAAATGAAATAAAGTGATGTCTTTACATGAGGAACAGTTCAGATTATAAAAAATACATAAAACAAATAGGCCCAGCAGCTGTAGAAATCAAGAGAAAATGTGGATTTGGAAGAGATTCTTAACTTTTTTGTAGTGTGTCAGCCTCTTTCCAGCTGTTTATACACATAATCTGCATTTTCTCAGCCATGTTTCCTTAAGGACCTTCATAGATGTGTTCATGTGGTTATATAAACGCAATCTCCTGGTATATATGCGCATATCTCCACATCCTTGTACGCTTGACACACTTCATGTGTATGTACATCATCTCAACTTCCTGTTTGAATTAATGTGCTTATATGCATATACATCAGTATGTCCCAAGGTGCCTATATGTATCTTTGTTCATATTCCCATATATGCATGAGGTGATCAGCATAGTCAAATTCAAAAACTAAGTTATTCCAAATCTGTGTTATTTCTCCTTTGATTCCCAAGGGGTAAATGGACCCATTCCAAATGAAAGGTAATCTTGGGATGCGAAGTTTTACATTTCAGCATTTAGTGTGGTTTTACTGCTCTGTACCTTAAACTGCAAGGTCTTCAAGGCAGTAAGTAGATGCCCTTCTTTGTTTATGAGGGCAATGACAGACTATTCAGGACTTTAGGCGGTAGGACAATACAAATAATTAATAGCAATGGTCAGATTTTTTGAAAGAAGTTGAGCTGGGCAGGAAGGCACCCCAAAAGGGTCTACAGAACCATCCATATAAACCTCTGCTTGTCACTTCTGTTTTTTTTGTATTGGGTTAAATTAGTTTTTTCTACAGCTTTGTAAGTATGCCCGTTTCAGTGTTGTTCCTGCATGGCTCAAAATCTTTTGCACGTGTGGACATCACGTATCGTGATCTCAAGCAAATATACACATACACATGTAGCAAAATGGTCAGACATTCTTAAATAACTCGTAAACATTCATAAAAGTCAGAATTCTCAGCCATCCTCAACAGTTGCGCACAGTGTATGTGTGGCACTGGACAGAGTTTATATAAGCCTATATAAATGCGGGTAGGGTTTATGCCTCTGTATTTAGAGTAGAATATAAGCACATGTATTGCATGTTCACATTGAGTCAGGTAGTCCAGGGCGGATTATATGTGTGCACCTTCCAGAAGAGGGCATCTGTCTCCCAATGCAGCAGCTTTTTCCTAACCAATGGCCCCCAGCCTCTCACACCTGGGCACTCACATCTTTCTTGCCAATTTGAGGTTAACAGTGCCAGCACAGAGTGAAATATTAAGGCAGCCTCTTGAAATTCAAAGTGTTTCTTTTAATTAATGGGTGGATGCCACAAGCTGATCCAATCCAGCTCTTAAATTAATCTTAATTACATGGATTTTGTAACTTTGGCATTAACCAGCCACACAAAATATGTATTTCATAATCCCAGAAACGGGTGAAAAAGACTGCTGCTGAGCTGAGAAGTCAGCTGATGATGTTATCAGTCTCTGTGGCTGTGGGTGTAAGTGTCATTGGGGTGTGTCTGAGATCTTATCGGGAAGACCAAATTAATTCACTCCTGCAAATATCAAAACAAGCTTTTTTTACCAGCAAGTAGGGAATAGGCAAGAGATCTCTGCCTGCTATATTTGGAGTTTCTATGCTATCCAGTACTGCTATAATAAAGAGTAGGAGCACTGAGGAAAGGAAATTGGTGATCCATCCCGTTTGATAATGAGTTTTGACTGCATGCCCAAAGAGTACTATTCAAACCTTCAACCGTTCTCATTTTACTTGCTGCTTTGGGCTGGGGATCAGGAATCCTGGCTTTACGGCTCTGCCTTTGGCTTGCAGGGTGACACTGGTCAGAGGGAGTGAAGCTTTCTCTCCCTACCCATCTGTTTTCCTTTTCAGGTTTGTCCATTTAAATTTCACCTTTTCCTGGGTAGGAGCTGCCTTTTATGTGTCCATTCAGCATTATGTGGCATGTAGGTGCCACTCTGCTGCAAATGATTGTAATGGATAAATAGAATTATCTCAGCAGAATTGATACTGGTACTGTCTGTTAGGAATGAGCATCCAGGATCTCTCTAAGCATCCATCATGCCAGCTTTAAATAGAAAACAGAGCTGGGAATAGATCGTCAGGGATATTCATAGGAAATGCAGACACAACAATTTGCCTAACCAAGCACTGTGTGCTCTTTAAGCAGGAAGCAGGGCCTTGCCTATCCTCAGGGATTGGTATTATTCCCCTGGGATTAACACTGCTGCTTGCTGGATTACACTCCTGCTTCTGCAGATGAAACTGAAAAATGATAGGTCTTACGGGAAGCGAGCATGACTGAGAGCTGTTCTTCAGGCATCTTGCTCTGAATCCAAGTCATAGGGTCAGCATAAGGACCAAGGAGCTGCGTATGGGCAGCCCTTTCTCTGTCATCACTGCAAAAGAGGCTATTAACACTGGTTGAAGTCAATCCTTCCATATTCTTACAAAGATTTTTTTTTCCTGTATTTGGCTGATCTGTTATTGCTCATATACTTGGGTCTTTCTGGTTAACATTTTTACCTTCTAAAGCATTTCCTAAACTGCTTTATAGGGCAGGGTTAGTTTAGATATCAATTTAGGGGTTTGTTTTCATAGCACTTTTGCGAGCATAAGTGGGAAAATGTTAAACCTCATGTCAATTTGCCTAATTGATGTGAAAACTTGATTGTGGCCAGGGAAGAGTGGATTTCCCTACTTCAGTCTTATGAATAATTTGCTCATCTGAAAAGAGAGAGAAAATACAGTAAATCCTGGCAGCCAATGTGACTATCATTGCAGACAGATTTTCCCATAAGACCAAGGGGAGAAAGAAGGGGAATTATGTGCCTGACTCCCTCGGGACACTGTGTAATGCTGAACCTGTGTATTTTGTTTTGGTTGGAGCTGTTGAAATTTTCCTTGGAGTCGAATTATTTTGACTGCATTTTGTCAGGTTTCTTGTACCCTTCTGAAGAGTGGTTGCTTCTGGCCACTTGGTAATGGGGTCTGGATGAGATGGACCATTCATGAAATACCGTAGCATTTGTGTGTGCCTTAGATACTGGAACACGCTCATTTTCATGAATTCCTCAATCTCGAAGGCTTGCTGGAGTTGGTGTGTCTTCAGTTAGCCACAATACAGCTCTATCCTGCAGCCACTGTGGAGCAGGTGGGAGTCCTTAGAGAAGATGTAGCCAACCTAGATTCAGGGGAGACCGATTTCCTGATCTGAAAACCTTTAGATGTCTGAAGTCATCCAGCAAATGGGGAGGAAGCCAGCTAGCAAATGGAGAATCCTTTCCAGCTTTCAGTGTAGGTAGGAAACAGAATGAGTTAATGTTGGCCCAAAGGGCCACAATAAATAATGTGAGCTCTTCCAAGTATATCGGGGGAAAGAAATACGAGAGAGAAGGTAAGCCCATTAATAAATTAGGAGAGAGCTGGAATCAATGGTGATTCTAGAATGGCTGAGCTACTTAACTTTTTTTTTTTTTTAATTGGTCTTTAAGAAGAAAAATATAGAACTGGAATATGGACCATTAGGAAGTAATGAGCATCTTGGCACCCTAGCTGTTGATGTAAAGCAGATAAGGGAACACTTGAAAGAATGAATGGCAACAAATCAGCAGGTCCAGCTGATGAGCATCGTGGGATGTTTAGGGAATTGGCTGCTGAATTCCCTGGGCTGCTGGCAGGTATTTTTGAAAAGTTGTGGATTAAACAGGCTGCTCCATCATGGTAAGTCCATGCTGGTAGTTCTGGAGCAACGACCAGCCTT
The DNA here is from genome assembly GCA_013389825.1 of Crypturellus undulatus. Classification (NCBI taxonomy): domain Eukaryota; kingdom Metazoa; phylum Chordata; class Aves; order Tinamiformes; family Tinamidae; genus Crypturellus; species Crypturellus undulatus. The sequence goes on along the minus strand of VWPW01025466.1, from coordinate 31,933 downwards.
ATAAAGCTATCAGGAGTGATCCCAGCAATTACCACTTTACACAGCCTAGTGCATTTTCAGTTTGAACAAATGCATAGGGAAGGATATGTGAGCTTCAAGAAGCCTAAGTTCAGAAAGTCCACATTATGCCAATCAAACTAGATAGCTGCTTTGCATCACACAGTTAAAATTACCACTTTTGTCATCTCAGTGAACTTGCACAGCATGTCTAGAGCTAATCCAACTGTGTCAGTGAAAATCCCCTCATATAAACTCATTTAACAGCCTGTGGATTTCAGGTTGGCTTAATTTTGGAGAGCGCAGTGCCTTTAAAATAGTCCACTAGATGGATCCCTATTGATATAAGCTTTCTATTATAAGACTTGGGCTATTCTGCTTTTTCATCTATAAGAAATTTCCTGATTTTTTTTGAAGGAACCTTGTGCTTCTGTTGCATGCGAGACTGAACTCTGCCTTTTGCAGCCTTGTTAAGCTCCTCCTTTGAGGAATCGGCACTCTTGGAATCCAGCGATGCTGCTGGGAAGCAATGTACAAGCTCTTCCCAGGACGGGAGATCTTGGTGAGCTGTCACGCAGGAGGCTGTAGCACAGGACAAGCAAGTGCTGTCCTCACTGTAGACCTAGTTGGGTGATTATTTTGCCAAAAGAAAGGAGCACAAAATAAAACAGCAAAGCACCCGAGTGGACATTTCCTAAACATCTTATTAATGCCTTTATCAGAAGCTTACTGAATATACCATCCAGCTAGGCAGAGCTTCCTCGGGTGATGTTTCAGGTGAACATACTTTGTTTTGCACATTTTGATAAGAATTAAGACAACTTACAGGTTTGTCCTGGAGTTGCTGTTGCAGCTTAAAAGAATAGAGCTGGGTTTAGCCTTTAACACTGCCTGTTCCCTTTGCACGTTTCCTCAGAAGGGTTTTATTCTGATTTTTCACAAGGCTTTGTGGAATTGGGACTTAGTCTTTAAAGTCCATGCTTAGGTGAGATGCATCTAACAACACTGTGGCAATCTGGAGCTTGCTGGGAGGCCCCTGCTCACTGGATTTGTCCCCGCTGGCCTCAGGGACCGCCGTGTCCCCAGCCAGCACGGTGCTGGCTACATCCCCCTCGGCTTCTCGGCTCTCATACCGATGATCAGGGATGCTCTGCTGTGTGCAATGTCCTTCAGAGCGTGTATGTGAGATGCAGTGGAGGGTAACTCTCTCCAGGTATTTGATACCTTGACTGTGTAGCATTTTTTCCATTTGCAAATAATATATGGAATACATTAGCACAGAAGCAGGGATTCTCCAGCAGTTACATTTCAATTGTCTGTCTGTCTTTCTAATTTCTCCTCCTACGCACCTTCTTTGTACCCCTTAGTGATATAGAAAGCCTAGACTCAAATTATTTCAGTGGGTTAGAGGCAGGAGGTGGGGAAGGAACTAATATGAAAATTGCTTTAATTTAACAGCCTGTCATTCACACTGGCCCAAAGGAGCTCTGTGTCCATTATCAGTGACCCTACTAGCCACCCTGCTTCTCCTTTCCTCAAGAATAAACTTGAACTATCACATGCACTTATGGGTGAGAGCATATTCTCTCTCCTACCTGCATATTAAGAGGTAAAATAGGAAAATATTTGTTGATGGCTGCTGAGGACATAATGAATGTGGAGCCTGAACTAACTCTTGCCCAGTAAGTGCTTGAGGCCTGCAGCCCATTGGAGGAGCCCAGGTTCAGATTGTTTAACACAGGGATCTCTGAAGATCCCTTGTTTGTGGTCTCTGGGAAAGCACTTCTTGGCTATTTATTAATAAATCTCGTGTGAGAATGGCTAGAGACCCCAAAGCTGGGCTATTAGACAGGACTGTGGGAGAGGTTGAACAGGGACGCTCAGTTGTCTCTCTGATCTCCTCAGTAATGGAGTCCTGGTTCATGACTAAGGCACTCGGGTCCCACAGTAATGAAGGTAATTAGTTCTAATAATAGTTGAGGTGATACCTTCAAATGAGAGATGCTGGAGTTCAGCTGGGGTCTTAGGGCCCCTGTTCTCTGTTGTACAAGGGTTCCTTTACAGCAGTCGGGCAGTGCAAACAGGCTTGAAAGCTGAGGTGAGAAGTTAGGAGGCTGCTCTGGGGGGGTCTGTCTGTAAATATCCCTCTCTCTTGCTCATCTCACAGAGCGGGAGGGAAATCAAATACCAAGCACATTCAGTGGACTAAAATCTCCTTGGTGTAAATCAGTACAACTCCTTTGATTGCAGTGAAGCTATGCTGAGCAAGGCCAGCTGAGGACTTGACCCAGGGAATAAATGATTTTTGCCCTTAGTCTGCTTGCAAGTCCAAAGTCAAGTCCTTCACATATGATGTCCCATGCAGTGTTAGAGAAGGTCGTATTTCGCCTCCTCCGCTTCACTCAGGCTGTCCCCTCTCCTCTGGATAAACAGTATTTCCCCATTGCATTCCCAATCCCTCACGCTTCACCAGAATTAAATTCATCATTCATTTTTTATGGTTTATACATAGCAGTAATTTATGTTTTCAAATATATTGAGGTCACACTTTAGCAGAAAAAGAGTGTTTCACATTTAAATTGAAGGCATGTTCGTTCCATTAAATGGAGATGTTTTGGATAATTTTAAAAGGCTAAAAGTAGTAGAAAGTAACATTAAAATAAAATTTGAGAGATGTAATTACACCTAATCATACCATAAAATAATCAATACTGCATTACATTATTTCTGACTTCCCCAGTTATAGCCTTTTTTTGTTAAGCTTTTGAATATTGATGAGGTTAGTGGGGTCGCCGTCGACTCTCTGAGGTCTAATGGAGGTGGAATTAAGGTGATGTCCTCTTCTATTATATCTGCACGGGGAGGTGAGCGCTCTCCTTTCTTCAGCTGGGGAGATAACATGGCAGCAGAAGCCAAAACCTCGGCAACGTTTCTGGAGCCGATTAGGCTGTCAGTAACTGCTGACTGGGAAGCCGGCAGTGCTGTCTCCCCATCCCAGCCCCACTCAATTACCCACGCCGGAACGCCGAGGAAATGATGTTCATGTCAACAGAGATCATTAACAGCTGGAGACCAGTGTGTGTGAGGTGACAAGAACCAGTTCCTTCCAGTTCAGCCAGGATTTTCTGTGTTGTTTCTTTTCTGCGTTGGAGACTCCAGGATTTTTGTTGTTGGCAGTTTCCTTCCCTTCTCTTTCCTCGAGCCTCCAGTTGCGGCACCGTTCTTCCTCACAGATCTCGCTCTGCCAAAAGCCCTCTCAGTCCTCCCTGCTTAGTGTTCGTCCTCTGCCAGCTGCACATAGGTACCCGCCATGCCCCAGGAAGAGCTGGGGCAGCTCTCATGACTCAGTCCAGATGCCGAAGCTGGAAGCTCCTGCTTTGTCTGAGCAGGTTCAGGTCCAACCGGATCAGAACAGAAACGTCCTCGCGGTGAGAAAGGATGTGCTTTGTGCTGGTGAGGACTGTCCTTGGCTGGGGCTGCTGGGACCATCCTTGGGCTGACAGTTGGAGGTGCCTTCCTGAGTGTTACCTGCTGGGAGGCAGCACTTTCGCTCGGATATGTTTTATCCCCCTCTCTCCTCCACGGCTCCAGTTAGGACAGTTTTTAGCATTTAAAGCAAGGAGTGAAGCCTGGGTGGCCTGAGTCAAGTTCTGAGCTGGAAATTCCACTTGTGAGCTGCTTTGGGTCTTCCTGAAAATAGTTTAGGATTTAAGCTGGGGGAATGGAGAGAAGATCTGCAATGTGTTCAGCAATAGTCTTAGGATTTGTACTTTACCTTCTTTGCCTCTGTTTTTCCATCCACAGAATGAGTAAAATGTTCTTTGTGCTGAAGTCTGTTTTGCACAATGGATGCAAGAAAATTTTGTTGTATCTGATAAACGTTTTTAAAAAGGCCAAAAAAGGCATTATTTTTCTGGTCTCTGATAATAAATATCAAGAGGGATGGAATTTTAAAACAGAACCAAATCTAGCAGTACCACTGCATTATCCATTTCACATTGCCAGAGCATCCTCAGATTACAGTGCTCATAACAAAAGGAAAGATAACGAGCAGGCCCATATCATTACCATTAATAATAAAAACGATATAATGTATTTTTAAAACTTTCCTTAATGCAACACCAGCCCAGTCATCCTAACACTCAAATTATCACATCTTTCCAAAATTATACAGAAAACACATAAATGAAAGTGTCAAACTGCAGCTCAGGTGCTTGGTCCCCCCCATGTACTGTTTCTCCCTGGAGGGGCTGGTCTCCAGCTGAGGTGTCTGCCCAGCTCCCCTTTCCACATGAAGCCAGGCCTGCCCCAGGCTTGCAGGCTGCCTCCTAAATTAGTCCTACCCTTGCCCCTTCCGCCCTGGGCTCCAGTCGTTAAAAAACGGGTGGAAAAAAAAGCAGGTGGAAGGAGGGCATTTGCCTGTAAGCAGCTCACAGCAGCCCTCCCCGTGCTGCAGGCACAGGAGACCCCTGCTCTTCTGATTAGAGTGAATTGCTTTCAATTGACTAATGTAACAAGCTGCTGCTGCTTTTTCTTTTTTTTTTTTTTAAATGTGAAAATGGAAGGGACACTATTAGGAAATTTACATTTGCGAATATGATATTTAATTAGCAATATTAATAAATTAATAGAAGTAAAGAACCTTGTCGAGACTCCAGATTAATAAAACATGCTCTAGCTGAGTAAATGAGGTGAGCCAGGGAGGAGATGCCCATAGTGGATACAGGGGAAAGCTTGCTCCCTAGGAACCTTTAGAGAAAGGATGAGGGGCAAGGGTGTGCTGGGGCAAAGCTTTCTCTGTCTTTTAGTATCCCTCACATTTACACAAATCCTCCTTTCTGTCCTGCTGCAATATTGGTAGATGGAATTAGGAGCAGTATTTCTGTTTGCCTTCTGCTTTGTCCTGCCAGGAGGCTGAATAAGTCAGTGGCAGAGAGCGGAGCCAAAGCGCTCGCTGGTATAAGACAACAGAATGGGCAGCGACAGCAGAAATTCTTAGAGATATTTAGTCCAGTCCCTGAAAAGTTGTAAAGGGGTCGTTTGGGGTTTTCTCATCTGATCCCCGGTCTAACGTGGAGCACAGACTCTCCACTGGCCATGGCTGTGTCCAGCTTGGTCTCTTTAGTGCACATGAAGGGTTTGTCCCAGGAGGACCCTCAGTGCGTGCAGAGCAGATCCGCGCAGAAGGTGATGCCTCCCAGCGGAGAATCGGGAAAGGAAGCAGCCCAGCAGTGTCGGCTGGGACTCGGCTGAGAAGAACGACCACATTAAGCAAAGGTCGGACACAGAAGGAGATAAACTGCTGCAAGGTCTACAGGGTTCATGCCTAGCTAGGTGTCTGTCTTGATGAGTCTCTGTCTCACGGCTCCGACTCTTGGGTGCTTATCTGAACAGGGGCTCCTCCGACAGCTCTATTAGGCCAGTCTACAACTCTCTAAGCCCCCAGCCAGCAAGGCATTGAGCACCCCCTTAAATTCAGGCCTACCTTAGTTATTATTCTAATTTGGGACTAGGGCTTCTGTAGCCTTGACTGCCCTGGAAATATCTCCTCTTTCCTGGACTCAGCAGGGCAGTGAATGCAGAACGTGATACGTCTTTCCCCTGCGGCGCCATTAGCGCAGGCAATGCTTCCCAAGGGACAGGGGCGTCAGGACTCCAGGGTCCCAGTCAAGCAGGACACTGCAGTGCTAAATGGCTTTAGTGGCTTCATCTGTCATTGAGTCTAGGGCAGGAAGGGGAGAATGTAGCTCTCTCTATGACCTATAGATATGTGTGGACAGCCAGTGCAGTGACCTGATAGCAGAGGAACATAAACTGCATGGAGATATCTTAGTAAATGAAATATTCCTAAGTGTGTGCAGCAAGTGGTACAGGCTCTTACCTTGATCCCCGGCTCAGGAGGGAGAGCAGAGGAGAAGCAGGGCCCTCGGGAGCCGAGCTAGCAGTCAAAGCAGCAGCTCTCCCAGGGCCTGGGTGACATTCACACACATCACTCTGAAGTCACGCTCTCCTGCAGAGCATGGGAAAGGTGATTATTTATTAATGTACCAGGCACTGTCCCCATGCATCACTCTGCCTTGCTGTGTTACAGCCTCAGCAATGAAGCACTCGGACACCACAGACCTGTGGCCCTTTGCATGCCAAGGGAAGATGTATCAGCACCTAGGACTGATCTCACAGGCAGAGGTGCTGGAGGAGGAGGAAGCAAACACATGAATTGTCTGACATGATGCCGAGTTGCTTGTAGTGCGTTCTGCGTGCTCGGCTCTCCTGGATCAGCACTAGACTGTCAGCCAGGCAGCCTGATCCCTCATGTCCTTCCCTAGGAACCCAGGATTCTCTTCAGCTTAGTTTTTGCTTAGAGGGTGAATCTCTGCCTTGGTGTTCTTGCATATATGTTGGAGAAAGTGGCACATGAGAGACGTTCATGGTTTGCCCTGTGCTCTCATGCCTCCCTTGAACATAGAGTTTGTGGAAGGCTCTCGCAGCGGAGGCCTTTCCCCTAGCTATGGGAACAGGCAGCTGTGAAGGGCAGCAGGGATGCAGGCCAAGTGCAACTGGTCTCTTTCTAAAACGTGAATGAAGGAGGGTAACGAGGGGATGTGACTGCCATCCCTGATCCCGCAGTGGCTCAGCTGCTCAACAACCTTGTCCGAGGATCCGAGGATGCCTTGTCTCCACTATGTGGTTTGTGTTACGCTTCTGCTGCCAACACCCCCACTAATTGTGGGAAAGTTTGCCACTGGAATGGCATGTACACAGGCCTCCTGGGACAGGTGGAGTTCCAGGAACAATTAGGAAATGGCAGAGGTACTTGGGGACTCTGGCTTGTGAAGCCATTCTTAGTATAGCAACAAGTATATGGTAGGTGTGGCAGGAGGAGAAAAAGGAGAAAAGTTGGCTTGGGTGGGGTGCAGGGAGTAGAGCTGGGTGAGGAAGGCATGAGCTCATAGATGCAGGCAGGAATGGAGCTCGGCAGCATGCGGATGTGAAACACACATTAGGATCATCTTGGGATAAAGGAGAAGGCCTGGTGTAGGCAGTCATTAATCTCAAGATGTGGGCCACGATGCTGCTCTCTGAAGCTTAGCCCCAAGGTGGGGCTGCCTTTGATGGCAGCGAGCGCGTAGAGAGGCCCGGGGGCCATGGCCTGCAGCGAGGGTGGGCAGCGCCTGGGAAGCACCCGCTGACTCACGCTGCGTGGTGGGCCCTGCCTGCGCCTCCCGGCTGCCTTGCCGAGGGCCTGAGAGGTCAACCACATGGTCTGGAGCAGGAAGGAGAGTAAGTGCCTCAAAACAGCTTCCAGGGCAGTGTTTTTCTGTTGTTAACATAGGCCGCTTGATGCCCCCAGACTGCAGCCTTGTAGCTCTTGGGGCCTGAACTATGGAGAGCCGAGGCCTTTGTTCAGTTATCTCCAACTGTGATGGTCTTTTTTTGCCCTTCCACCTAGGAAAGTCCCATAGCAAATATGAAATGCCTAGCTCGGGCCTTTGTGTTTAGAGCCCATTTCTGGTCCTGGCAAGAATCCTGAGAAAGAAATCCTGAGCACTGCACGCTGCCGCAGGCAGTGCTGCTTATCACCTGCTGTGTGGGCCTGACGCATCCGCGAAGCTGGCGTGCACCAGGAGAGCTCCCAGGCCCTGCTGCTCCGCTGCTGCCTCTCCTTCCTGACCGGCTCTGCCTGTCCTGGCTCTGCCTCACTCGTGCTGCCAGGCAGGCTGCTGCCTTTCTGAAGAGCAGAGCCTCCTCTGAACCCATTTTTCTCTGTGACCCAGACCCGAGGTCACTGAGTGAAGGGCTGCGATCGTAACCTTTGCGCCAGCATCTTGTTTAATCCTCTGCTTCTAGTGACGGGGAGCCTTCTATTCAGCCGGGGAGCCTGGAGGAGCATCTTGCTCCTTCATTAGTCGGAGATGTGTCCTGCCCCCAGTGCTTGGGACTTGCGCCCGTGGAAATGCGGAGGGAGGGAAGTGCAGGTGGGCAGAGCAGAGCCACTGAGGAGGGTATTTCCTTGTGCAGTACTTGAAGGACCAGGGGAGCCATTTCCACATCTCTGAGCCTGCCTCGCCAGGACACGGGGTTCCAAGGGTTATATGTGGTTAAAGTCACACAGCCCTGTACAAGTGCCATCCTGAGCACCTTGCAGGGCGAGCTGGAGGCCACACGGAGCGCAGGGCTCCTACTGCTGCTGTGCAGCCACTGGTGGCTCCTGGCACGGATGCCTGGAAGCCTCTATCCTTCTCAAAATACTTCCCTGCAGCCTCGGGTATCGCAGTGGTGTATATGGAGGCAGAGGAAGGGTTAATTCCTCCCTCTCTCTTTGCCTGGAGGAAGCACCACAGTTGCTGGCCATGAGCTAGGGATTTGCAGGAGAGCAGGGACAGACCAGCTGCAGGGAATTAATTTATCCCATTCAGGCCACTATCCAAACACTGAGCCTGGCATAAAAGTCAGCCCGGGGATGGTGCGTCCCTGGGGAAAGGGCTGGGGCTGCTGTGCTGCCAGCTCCCTGGCCCCTGCAGGACGTGTCCCTGTGGCAGAGTCACTGTGCTGCCTATTCCGTCCCTGGATGGATGGTTAATTTGGTGCTCTGTAACTTGGCAAATGCACGCATGGAGCTGAGCAGCCCACGTTGCCGGGCTCGCACACCATCCTCATCTCTAGGCAAAAGCTGGGGGTGCTGGTGGAGCCCGTGTCATGGTGGAGCCCCACTGTCAGGGCAGCGCTCCCTCCGTCTCCCGCTCAGCGGGGTGCGCGGCAGGGGGACTCTGCCCTGGGGGTGCAGAACTCCTTTGCGGTCCGCCACGAACCGCGGCCGCCTGTGGCGTGCGGGGCTGAGAGCCGCAGCCGAGTTCTCTGCGCCCGGGGCATCAACTCGGGCCCCGGGACAAGCGGCTCCTGCCGAGTCCCCCGGGAGCGCTCGGCGCACTGCGAGGCGGCGGCGGCGGCGCGGGCAGCAGGGGGCGCCCTGGCCACGCCGGACCTGCCGCCTCGGCCCGGCTGGACTCGGCCCGGCTGGGTTCAGCTCGGCCCGGTCGGGCTCGGATGAACTCGGTTCGGCTCGGCTCGGCTCGTCCCGGCTCGGCCTGGCTCGGCGCAGCTGGGCTGAGCACAGCACGGTCTGGCTCGGCTCGGCTGTGCTGAGCGCGGCGCAGGTCGCTGCAGCCTGCCAGCCAGCGCCGGCACAAGCCATCACAATATTTTGGCAGCTTGGTGGAGCGACAGTTTAAGCGAGCACAGGGGGTGTTTAACCGTGTAAGGGCTGAGTAATGAGGCGCGCACAAAAGCGGGATTTGCGGCTCGCAGCCTCGGGCCAGCGCAGCGGCCTCCTGCGGCCTCGGCCCGCGCCGGCCTGCGGATCCGGGAGCTGCTGCTCCTGCCCACGAGGTTTCTACAGAGCCCGGTTATATAAAGTTTAATTATAATACTTGGCTCTCCTGTAGCACTTTCTATCTGAAGATCTCAAAGTGCTTTCTAAGCATTAAACAAGCCTCACAATGCCCTCTCCCGTCTTCATGTGGGAGGGTTTGCTACACCCTTTTTTTTTATTTATTTTAAATTCTATCAGGAGAAACTGAGGTGCAGAGATGGGAAAAGACTTGTCCACAGTCACCCAGCAGGTCAGTGGTGGAGCTGGACGCAGAACTGAGGAGCGTCCTTGATTTGGGCATGGCTTTAATTCCTAGGGAACGCTGCTTTCCAGCCGGAGCAGCCATGCCTGAAATCAACCAGGTTTGGGGGTCTTGCTGCCCCCTGATACATCTGCAGTGAAACACATTGGTGACCTACACAGTACCCAAACTGGTCTCCTCGGAGCCGTTCTCCCATTCCTGCCCAGAAGGCTCCAGCCAGGTGTGCCCGGGGCCAGCGTTGGCTTTTCCTGGTTTAATTTTATGAAGTGCCAGAGAGGAAGTAGCCGAGGCCTCTGCTCAAGGTCTCGCTATCTGAGACTGGGAAGCTAATTTGGCCACAGCCTTTGTACCTCCACAGGGACCGTTCCCTGGCATCTCCTTCCCCATCCCCCTCAGGAAAGGTCATGGAAATGAATGGGACAGCGAGATGTGCAAGCCTGTAAATATTTAGCAAGCCACTCGCTTTTACATTGCAGATTTTGCTCCATGGGCATGGCCGTTAATATCAGTGAGACATTAGCTCCAAAAAGCACCCGTCACACTGTTAACACTAAAAGTGCTCCGTCAAAGCAGCTTGCTATGAATTACGGGACTCACGCTTGCTTTATTAGCCTGGTGTTTGTGCAGCAGAAACATCCAACTCAGACCCACGGCTGAGGGGGAAAAACCTAGGTAGCAAACTACAACGAAATAACTTTTCCTGCAAAAGCGAGGATGCCCAGCCAAGAGGCAGGACAGCGAGCGACCGTCACCCTACGTGGGGAGATCTTGTCTTGAGCGACCGCTATGAGTAGCCCTGGTTTGTTCTCCCTTTATCAGAAACCACCTTGTGTGAAGAATGAATGGGGGAAGCAATTATTTCTTTATTTTACAAAGGGTTTTGTCTCAGAGCGGGGCTAGTGAATTTTTGGTGCTGGGGAGCCTCTCATCCCCAACCCCCCAATTGCAGCCGATCTGCGGTTACGTGTTGGACTCAGGGTCACAATTTGACTCAGATTTCGTTTCATTTGCACAAAGACTCATTGACGCCCGGGCCTAATGAACATCAATATTCTTAATGACAAGGAAAAGATCTGTTTTATGGGACTCCAGACAGGCAGTGTCTCCATGCTCCTTCTGCAGATTCACAGGAAAATAACCTCACCCTCACACCCACGCGCTTGGGTTTCCACCTTGGCAAAGTTGGAACCCCAACCCCAGAGGAAGCGCCCCAGACAAGAGCATCTTTTTTGGAAACCTCTGTCAAAGTTTTGCAGATTTAACTGCTTTGCTGTCTTCTCAGCCTGGCTCCTGTGTTTCCAATAAGTAATCCAATTATATACGTTCTTTCTTTAGAGTTGTGATGATACTGTTGGTTTTCCTGCCAAAAAGATTCATAAAAACATGACGGGAATTTTTTTGTTGTTTTAAATTTTTTTGTTATTTTTTTTTCAGAACTAGAAATTTAAAGAGAAGTATTTTTGAAAAAAATGCTGCAGATGAAACATGAGATTGAACGGGTTGCATTTATCAGCTTTACTTGTACTTCTGTTTTGTTTTGGGGGTTTAGGTTATAATTTTTTTTCCATATAATTTTGCATTTCTACCCTCAGCCTTTTGCATCTTTGGCTACCAGATGTGTCCCACATTGAAGAATTATTTCTCCTCCCTAGAGTGAAATAAATGCAATCAATATGAGTATTGCTCTCAGGGCCTTGAAATATTACATTAATGTTCCATGTGGTGACATTTTAGCTGGAATTTTCAAATACATTATGATGGTTCAAATTAATATTTATCAGATCAGCTTTTATATTTTGCAAAAGAGAGAGAGGGAGAGAGAGAGAGTAAGCATTATTAAAATACAAAATGCAGATGAATTCCAAAATCGATGGTCCATTTTACCAGCACTTTCAAGGGGCTGTGTTTTGCTTTCTGGTTTTGTTTTTAAATTTATTAGTTTTACAGGCAAATCTATTTATCTTCCTTCATTTATTTTTTTCACCCGTTCAAGATTTTTGTTTCTTTCTTTCACTCTTCTTTATTATCCCAAAATGTAAATTATGACGTTAGTTAGGTTTTTTCTTTTTTTTTTCTTTTCAGTGATTAAATCTGCTACATGACATCTTTGTCCTTTCTATAAATTAAATCATCTTTGCTTTCCACCTTTAGCCACTGCCAGCAGCAATACTCTGATTGCCAGCAATAAAAGTCCTCACTTTACGGTCTTTATTTCCTACACAAAGCAAACCCCCCTCCTTTTTTTCCCTGTGCTTGTGGGGCTTTTTAGGTTTTTTTTTTTCTTTCTTTTTTTGTTGAGGGGGTGGTGGGACCAACTCCTGTTTTCAATGTTTCTCCATAAACAAGGAATTTGCAGAGAGAGATTTGAGGGAAAAAAATCTAAACCACATTCCACTTTATTTCAGTCATTCCTAAACAGATTGTTCTATGAGGTGGAAAATCCAGGCAGATTAATGGTGTCATTTGTTTTGCTTTTTTATATTTCTGCTTTCCCCCCCTGCCCGGCACTTTGCTTTGGTGAAAATGTTTGAGAAGTACCTTTTCTGGACTAAATACAGCTTTAAAGATTTGTGGATTATCAGCTGAATTTATGTTGCTCAAACAATGCTGGTTGCAGAATAACCTTATTTTCCCCCCACACGGCAAGTTGTAGGAACTGTTTAGGATCTCCTAGCATTTTCTTAAAAGCCTTTGCAATTCCTAGAGTAGGTTTTTTAGAAGGGTTAATATTCCGGTTTAGAACTGAGTAGTACTTCCAAACTTTTGAGCTTCCCAGATTTTTTTTTTTTCGCCTTTAAAATAGTTTTATAGTAAGAACATGTTACTGTTATAGCCACTGGAAAAAATATATATGTACATGTATGCATATATATAAAATCTCAGTGTATCTCTGTATATATGCACAAAGTCGCGTGCTCTCTCCTTCTCTCTCTGGGTGTATAGATATACATACTCCAGGCTGCCCTTCCTATTTTCCTTCAATGCTGATCTGGGCAAAAGAACGACAGGAAACTTAAAAAAGAAAAGGAGGAGGAATCGATTGTTCGACCCGCACTTGAACTCTCCTGAAAGAGATAAAGCAGAATTTTCAATAGGTCCCCTGCCCTTTTCACCAGGAGGGAAAGAGGAGAAGAAAAACAAGAGATATTTATATGACAGCAGCTGCTGAAAATAGCATTTCAGAGCAATAAAAAAAAGGCAAAAGAGATTCAATGGTAAAAAAAAAAAACAGCAACAGAGAAACTCTTTTTCTTGTGCTCCCCAACAGGCGCATGAGCGGCTCGTCCTGGAAATGCATGCATGCCTCCTATAGATCTGTTTGAAATTATAGTTGTCATTGAGAGTGAATTTATGCTTCTATTGATCTGCAAAAGGAAAATATTAAATGGTTTGGTTTTGATCTTTAGCTGACCTCAGGGTCAAGGGTAGCCTAAGATTAGTATTCATAGAATTCATCACCAAATTGTAGTCTGCATCTACTTTATGCAAACATAGGGAAAACATTGAAAGATAAATACAAAGCAAAATGACAATTTCACCATCACCCATCCCACCAAAAAAAAAAAACAACTGAGACAATAAAAATAGGGAGATACCTACATGTACAAAACCAGGTAATTGCGTACAACATAGACGGAGGAGGCAGGAGGAAAATACAGAGAGCAGCACACAGGCAGAGCCAGTGAATCACACACACGGGAGAAGACGCACGACTCCGAACAAATATAAATGCGTGACTATACTGAAACGTGCCCACACGAGCACTCTACAAGGAAACCTGTGAGGAACAAAACCAGTGTAAAAAGGACACGTAGAGATCTGCCCAGGAAAACGCTGCGCTCTGTAGTGAAAAAGAGAGGTAAAGAGTATGTGCACCGGCACAAAGCAGGAGCGCCGTTAAACAGGTGCATGTGCTGCTAACGCCTGTAAAAATGGAACGGCACACACAGAAATGCTGCCACTTCCTGTGTGAGGACTCGCCGACCTCTCTTGTTCTTGGTAAGCAAGACACAAAGTTAGTGAAACAATACGCGAGAAATACACTCAGGAACGAGTAAGATGCCTGGAAAGTCCTCTGCTGAGTCGAGCCTGCTGTTTGAAAATGCAGGGACGAATACATGTGAGAGCAGAGAAGCACTTGCCCTCCCTGAGGAATGTTCAAAGGCACAGGGAAATCTGTTTACTCACAAGAAGGGTGAAGCCTACTCACAGGCATTAACAGTCCAGACTATAGCAAAAACAGCCTTGCAGGGACACAGCAAAAGCCGTTTGTGCACAAAGGAAGGATCTACTGAGAAATGAAAGCAATCTCCAAGGGCAGAAGGCCCCATTCCCAATGATGTAGGCATCCCAGAGACGGAAGAAAGGAACATCCGCAACTCGTAGGCAGAGACACAACTGCACGTGAGGATGCTCTCCAGCACCTGAGATGTACGAGCAACTCAGCACTTGCGAGTCAGACCCAGTGGGGGCTCAAAGAGGGCAAACGGGATAACAGATGATTTCACAGGGCTATTTCCAAGTCCTCTGGCTGCTGACAGCCAGCCTAGCTCGTTTGCAGTGCACAGTACTACCTGCTTTTGTATTTGCAGTTACGCTGAATACATGCAAGGCATTAAGAGTGCTTATAAGTGGGCAAAGAACAAATGCATTGATATTTATTTTTATCATTGGTTTTCCCCCAAATGCATTTTTTTGGACAAAAGCAAATGTTGTTAAATATCTTCCCTATTAAAAAAAAATCCATTTTCTATGTAAGAACATAGCCTGAGCACACACTGAAAATGTAACCCATTCTTCTTCCTTTGTTATTTTATTTTCTTTGCTCTAATTAAGAGTCATATTCTAGCCTAAACTCTAGGCCTGCCATGCTTAGTGCCATGTAAGTGCATTGCTAGAAACCATCCTTGTCCTGAAGAGCTTTACTGCAACTAGGCAAGCAGAAGAAGGAAGCAGGAAACATCCCGTGTTTTCCAGTGTATCCCTGGGGAAGTGGCTTGCCCAGACTAGCCGTGGAGCCTTGGCAGAGTCAGACAGCAGTGCTGCATCTCCCAATCCCCAACCCATTGCTTTCGAAGTGAGAGCATGTTCTTTCCTTATTTAAATGCCCCTTAACATGGACTCATGGTGCTAGTGCAGGTGGGATGTGGTTAGTAGAGTTGCTGCATTTCTGCAGTAATAGTTATGCTGGGAAGAGTCAGACCGGCACTAGACATGGCCGTGCAGGCAGTACTTTTGAGTGTGGAGCAGGTGGTAACAGTATCTTGGTGCAGGTGGAGATGGCACCAAGGCCAGGGTGGTTGCGCTTGAGGAGGCCGCGAGGTGCGAGCGGCTGGGCAGCAGGGAGGAAAGCTCCTGTGGGCAGGAGGGCTCTGAATCAGGGCACTGCAATGACAGAAAGGCAAGATGCAGTCATGCCTGCTGCAGAAGTGATAAAGGAAGCAGCCTGGATGGTAATGGAATCTCCCGATACGGAGCAGTGTGCGTGGCTGGGGACTGCTTCTGTAAGTCACTCCTAATCCGCTGGCTGGATCCCCTGAAGGCAAGGGGAGCAGCACAGCCCGGCCCTTACTCAAGGGCAGATCTCTCCTGCTGTAAAAAAAGCAGTACTCACTTATCAGGACAGTAGGAGATTCCTTATTGCATCTGCAGCACAGAACTGGCCCGTTGTGAGGTCTCTTCTTGGATCACTGTCGTCTCAGAGTGATGAGAAAATCATAAATTCCAAGAGCAGGATTTCCAGTAGTCCTGCTCGCGGTGGATAAAGACTTCTGTGCAGGCTGGATGTGCAAGGACTGCTACATCCTTCCCTTCCTTACCTTCTGCCCTTAATGTTTCTGACAAGCATTAGCCTTGTCAGAGATACTGGCCGGTGTTGTGCTGTGGATGGAGGGAATGCAGCTGTGCGAGCAGAAGATGAACAAATCTTTCCCTGTTTGTTCAGTGCCCAGCCCAGTTTTTAGATCATATTCTAATAGCAGTGTTTATTTATCTGTTACAATGAAATAAATATATACAGTGGGCAGCTGATCCTCCCCAGGCAGTGTCACGGAGTATGGATTCAATCATGTTTTCATCCCTTTGGCAGAGAGAGAGGAAAGAGTGTGAAGAGGGAGGAAGCAAGGCAGAGGTGGAGGCGGTCGCAGCCTCCTTTCTGTCTCATTTCGTTTCACTGTTTGCTGTCTGTGACTTTGTACAGCTTTTACCTCCCCAGCTTGGCAGGAGAGCAGCTGGCACCGCTCGCCTCTTTGGAGCGCGTGTGCCGCCTGGAGACAGACACCCCAGCCCAGCTAACCCGCAGGAGATGGCATCTCGTCCCCTGCGAACGCAGGCTCAAGCTGCACACCAAAGTGCTAGAAACCTCCCAGGTCTGAACTGTCCCTCCCCTCTGGATGTCTCATCAGTCTGCTCCTTTTCTCTTTCCATGAATTTATTTGCATTCCAACCAACCCAAGAGTCCTTGCTCCCCGTTATAATACTGTATAACCCCATATTCCTTTGTTTCCTTGTCTACTCTTTTGTGCTCATAGAGAGGCCAGGAGTTTCTTCTCTTCTCTGCTAATACTGAGCCAGATTCCCCAGCAAGGTGCTCATGGTCACTGTGCTTCTGGCAGGAGGCTGCTTCAAAGTGCGTGTTGAAAACAGGCTCCTTCCCATTTGTCATGGTTAGATGTCCACAGCACTTTCTCCCGGTGTGGCAGCACTAATCCAGGTGCAGGAGTGGAGTTTTAAGTGACTGATGGCCCCAAATCCCAGGTAATTTCATTGGGACTTGATACTCTTCATTTCTGGCCATAACTTGGCCATATAATTTGGCTGTGTACTTTTTAAGAGCTGCTGTGGCTGGTGGAGTCATTCTTATATCCATAACAGTTTGTAAAGCACTTAAGGGTACCTTTGGATGAAAAGCACTAAATAAATGCTTAGCAAGATGATGTTATTTATCCGTGTAATCACCTGTCACTTCCACCCAATTTTTGTTCCTCCTTGTCCCATCCAATCGGCCATATTATATACTCATGCATATGGTCATGCACTCATCAATCCACCTTTACCCATATGCACAGACACTCAAGTGTTATGAGAGCTACACACAGAGACAGATGCATGCATCTAATCCGTCTCTGCTCATCTGTCCTTATCCAGCTCATACTGACATGTAGCAACCTTTTTAAAACACTTAAGTGACTTAGGATCCCAAGTTTCATTTTTGAGAGAGAAGGCTTAAGACAGGCTGAAGCTTAAATGCCCTGAAAGTTAGTGAGATGGGTTTTCCAGATTGCAGTTCCTCAAGTCTGTAATGTCCAATTTTCAGTGTACTCTCTTTATCTGAACATTCAGATAGACACCTTGTAGATTATGAAAACTCCTTAAGATAGGCACATAAATTCAACTGGTTTTAATGTACCTGCCTTGAAAATTTTAAGATCCCTCTGGGCACTTATCTTTCAAAGCCATCTAAATCCTTTTGAAAAATTGGTATCAAGAGTCTCTAAGATCTTTTCAAAAACAGCCCTTAAGTTATTTGCCCATAGCCAAACACCAGAAGAATGACTGCTGCCCTAGGTGAGTTCAGACCCCAACTATGCAGTTTGCAGGAGCGGGTTATCTTTACCCTGGTGCCCACAAAACCAAATGCCGCCTGGAGCAGTTCCCTGGCAACACAAAGGGAAGGCACTGCAGCCTCCTCTCAGCTTGGGCAGCAGCAAGGGACCTGTGCAACTCCTGCTCAAGGGTTTCTTGTGCTCTAGGACTGCCTCAGTGCTCCCCTTTCTCAGCAAGACCTTCCTTGCACCCCAGGGCAGCCAGTGGACGGGTGCTGGCTGTGCCAGCAGCAGGAGGCAGCTCCCTGTGTGGCAGCATTGGTGCTCCGGGGTCGGGACATCTCTGCTTCGTGCTGCCTCTGCGCAAAGTTGTGCACAGCCCTGGCCCTTACCGAAGGAAATGGGCAACTATGGACTTACCCGTCTCCTAGCTGGGAATATTTCTAGGTAGGATCCTGGCCAGCTGTGGCCAACTAAAAGATTTGTGGAGAGGAGTTGGTGGCTCTGGTATTTGAACAAGCTCATCACGTTCATCGGACAGTCTCTGGTGTCGGGTCTGGCATCCCACCACTTTTTACAGGATTCTGCAGAAGAATCCCATCAAACAAACCAGCTCTCCAGGAAGAATATTCAGCAGAAAATCCTGCCTCTCTTATAAATTATGCCCAAATAGGCTGTGCTGGTGAGCACACTTCGAGGGTGAAGTTTTTTCCGTTTTATGGCTAGCGGCTCCCAAGGGACCATCTTCTTTTTTCCTTTTTCTCTTCAAGTTCTTTGCTTGCTATGGGTGAGGGCAGATACTCTCTGAATGTATTTGGCTGGAAGGGGCAAGAATCTGTCAGCAGGAAAAGGACCGTCAGCAAAAGAAAGTGAGCTGCAAATTGTCCATTTCTGAACTGCTTGTTCATCTGACACTTGCAGACTCAGAAGCCACCTGTTCAGCCATCAGTCACCACGGGAAAATGAAGCTTTCCTTAAACCAAGATTCTGACATATGCAGAAAAGTCAAAAGAGAAAAAAAAAAGAGAGCAGAAAAGCCCAAACTTTTGAATTTGCTCTACTGTGAAATGAGAATAGAAACTAAAGCTAAAACCCAAGGGAAGGGGTTTTATTTCCCCTTCGCTCCAAACTGTAATATTGTAAGTGCTTTCTCAAAAAACAACACAAACAAACAAAATCCTGCACCTTTTGCACAATATTTTTGCAGACATCTGCAAGCGTTTCTGAAGACAGAAGCTACAACCTCCCCCCAAAACAGTGGCAGCTTTTGGGGGTGTGATTGACTCTGCTGAAAGAGCACTCCACATGTTAACAAGTGGTGTGGCTCTTTGAAGCTGCGAAACTAGGAGTGGATTAGCTGTGATACCAAGTGCAAAGTAGACTTTCCCCTTTCCATGCAAGGTCAAATTAAGACTGGACCAGCCAGGTCCCAAAAGTAGACGATACTGAGCAGCTGATTATTTTTTGCCCCCTTCGGGTGTAATGTATTTGATTCTCTGAAGGAGAATTTCAGGGTAGCAGCCAGCAGGGTAGACTCTTACGTGCAAGGCTTTCTTGGCTGACCACAGAGCACATAGCCCCATGCGCCTGATCAAATAGCTTATTAATTTCATCATTTCAGTCTTTTATGGTTTTTCCAGTTGCTGCTGCTTTTATAAACAAGCATTTCGGTGACCTTCCCCTCCGGACATCGGCACATTCAGCTCTGCAAGAATCCCAAGCTCTGAAAGTTTATAAATAAGCCTTCTATCAAGTTCCACAACAGGTGTGACCTCCCCCCCTGTCCTAAAACTGAACAGTTTCAACAAGCAAATAAAGACTGCACAGTCCTGTCTTAAAGGGGAAGCACTCTGCAAAATAGTATATAGACCCTGATACTCTCAGCAGAAGGCCTGGATCATCTGCAAGAAAGGATCGTGTGGCCATAGTTTGGGAAGTCTGTCCATTTGAGGTGGCTTGTGTAAGCAGGAGTGAGAGGCTCAGAGGGGAGCAGTTGCCACCGTGACCTACATCAGCATGACATTCCTGGGCTGCCCTACGCCCTGACCCCGGAACTGATTCTGGTAGGTTCTGACTGCTCTATCTGCTGGCTGAGACAGAAGGGTTTTTAGGAGACTTTGTTAGGAGCTAAAGATGCCCAACCAGAATCTCTTCTCCTTGGCTGGGGCTCTTGCCAGGACACCAACAGCATGCTGGCAACGTCGAGCAGAAGCAGAAAGGGTTGGGTCCTGTTGTGAATGCTAAAATGGACAAGCTCATATTTGCTTAAAATGAGACTATTCTCCTATTTTCTGGTAAACTGCATGCATTAGATCTACTCCTCCTTTATCTTTTTTTTCACTATGTTGGAGGGAAAACGGACTTGGCAAGGGGACAATCAGTTGAGATGGCAGTTTCCTTCTGTGGGTGAGCACCTCAAAACAGAGATGGAGAAATGATGGGCTGCCAGTTGTGCAAGAGGTCCTGCCGGCCTCCGCAGCAGAATCTGAGCAGAAACTGTGTTAGCATCAAGAGGAGTTCACCTGTGGGAAATAATTCCAGTCTTTCCCGGGTTTTGAAGTTGCATGGTGGTATCTGTTTCTTAAATGCACAGACTGAGGAAGCTGAAGGATCCCAAGTCTCTAAATGGCCTCTTGATATAGACCCTCCTGCCAGGCAAGCCAGCAAACCCGCTGGCTGGGTTTGGGCGCAAGGATTCTGTGCGTCACCGAGGCAGAAGGGCATGGGGACACTTTGGTTCCAACACAATCAGTGATAACTGGATCTCAGTATCCTTGTAAAAGAGACTGGCTGCAACTATTGAGACAAGAAAATACCAATATAATTGGTAGTGCTGTAGCAACCAATATAGCAAATAGGACAGGAAGGCCCAATATTCTCCATGCAACTGAAGCAGCCAATATGATCAGCGTGGCAGGGCATGGCTGGTGCTCTGGTGTTGGGAAGCCAGCGTGGCACTGAACTATGGAGCAGGCAGAGTGATTCCCAACCAGGAGGTTTCCTGCTGTCCGTAGATACGAGGAACTCAGTGTGATGAATTACAGGAGTGGTCTGAGTATTGCCAGCGGTTGTGCAGATGCTGATAACCGTGTTGTCAGTGGGTATCTGGTCTTTGGCTTTCAAGCCTTATGCTGTCATCCTTGTCCCTGAGAACTGATTTAAAGGAAGTGTGGTGTTACCTATAAGACACAGTTTGCAGATGTCTGAGTGTGTTGCTGTAATGCAGGAATACTTCCAGCTTGCTTCACTGTGGCAAATTGCTCGTGTCCATGTAGCCAGGTAAATGGGAGAGCATGTGCCCATGTTCACGAGTGAGTTTCATCAGCTGAAGGGGCTCGGGTGCTGCTGCAGGTCCCACGCTGCAGGGCCTTTTCTGCTGCATTATGGAGGGTTTTGGTTCTAAGAACATCCTAAGTGCCCTGCGGAGAACAGTAAGAGCAGCCATTTGGCTCCTGGTGAGCCTCGTCCCTTCTAATGCACTCGCTGTCCCCCAGGGCCACGTCTAATTACTGCTCAAACACAATAGTTGCAACGATGCATCATGCCAAAACCATCCAGAATAAGCCTCACACAGTGGGATTTGTCAGTCTTGCCTTTTCTCTCTTTTTTTTTCTTTTTTTTTTTTTTTGTGCAGTGCTGGTAAAACTTTTTAACTCCCATTCCTGTTCAGGGATCTGCAGTATCTGTGTCTACCTGGTATGCGTCAAATCGGCAAGAGATCCTCAAGAGAAGGTTACTTCTGAGCTCCTCGAGGGTCCCTGGGTATTTGCTGCTTTTGTGAAGAGAAGGTAAATATGCTACCCCATGGCAGCAGCCAGCACCCTGCGGTAGCTGAAGGAGGCCGTAACTGTCATTAATGTGAAGTGTAAGGGCTGGCGCAAGGAGGGTTTGCTCCCATCAGGGCTGCAAGTCCTCTCCAGAGTGCTGTGGCCAGTAGCACATTGGATCCCAAGGGAAGAGGTCTGGGCAGGTGTGGATCCAAGCCAGGAGGTGAAGGAGCTGCTCTCTGCTCAGGGAATCCTGTGTGGTCCCCGCTGGGATGGCAGTGAGAGGAAAATGCACCCTGCTCGGTGACAGCTCTGCAATACGGGTAGGGAGCCAGGAGTGGCCATGAGGCAAGCCTGGATTCACAACCTCGTGCTCCTAAATCTCTGGTTACTAGCAAAAGCATTTGAAAACAAATATAGGGACAAATTAAAATGATACCATTTTTGACAGAGGAGATAGTGGTTGAAATATAATGAGGCACTGTAGAAAAATGCCCCTCCACCAAGCGAGCACTTGCCGGGCGGATTAGCCAACATTCCTGCTCCTCCATTGAGTGGTGTCACAAGCTAATAAATATTTCAGAATTGGCTGTATTCAATCCAGCCCTTGTCCCGGTTGACGTCTGTTCTCTCAGTTTTCAGAAGGAGACAGGTGCAGAAGGATGAAAAGGGATTTAATTACTAAACATCCCCTACTCCCAGAATCCAAACACATGCTGTACTGTACATATGCACCACACCTACTGTACTCACAAACATATATAACACTCATGCACACACACAGTCACACCTACCCTTCTCTGTGCCACGCTTGCTGAATGCACAGTGCACCCAGACTGTGCCTTGCAGTGCAGGATTCGCGTTACTTTGCAGTGACGTGTTTTGCACGTTGGACACTGAAAGCCCCCATGTGCTCGACAGTTACCGCATGTATCCCCCCCAACACCCCCATTCCTCCGTACAGCACCAAGCAAAAGGGAGAAGGGGATTGTCTGTCCCCTCCTTGTGGTCAGTCATATAAGAGAATTAGAATTGGATGCAGCTTTTTTAGCTTCTTGTGCTGATTGTGCTGTGTTTGGTCCCTGCTTCTCAGCTGGGACGGGAATCTGCAGACTCCTGCTGCCCAGACTGTCCCCGCAGCGCAGCCATTGCACGTCCCCTCGCCTGTGCACTCTACTTCACGGGCTTACATATATGTGATTTATTTACTGTATTAACAGTTATTATTTACCCAGTTAGCTCTGATACAAAAGATGCACAAGGGTCCTAGCTGAACCCTTGCAAACTTCCATCTTGACAAGGCTAGATTGCAGATATTTAGGCCCCACTCCCTAGGACAGATTCTCAAGAGCTTCCCTTTGGACGCCGCAGTAAGCCAGGGAAATGGTGCTGCTCATCCAGGTGGTATCTGCATCAAGGCTGTGGCAATGCCAGCTGCTCTTCTGAAGATTTTCCCACTGCTTTTACACTGTGCCCCCTTTCACAGTAACAATGAGAGCTGTGGGCAAACTCTGGTGTGAGAAGCTGCATTCAACCTCTTGAAGTCCCTGGGTGCTGTTGGATGTATCAGGATCCTCCTTCACTTCCTATTCCTGGCCATGTTGCCTGGCTACTCCTGGGGCTCCCGGGCAGCTCTTGTGCTCCCCAGGGCAGAGCTGCACTGCAGCATGGGCAGGGCAAGGCAGCATGAGGCAGCACGAGGTAGTGCGAGGTAGCACGAGGCAGCCCGGGCAGCACAAGGCAGCGCAAGGCAGCTCAGGCAGTACAAGGTAGCATGGGCAGTGTGAGGAAGTGCTAGGCAGCAAAAGGCAGCGCGAGACAACATGGGGAGGTTGTTTTCTTTTAGGCAGCGCGAGGCAGCGCGAGGCAGCATGAGGCAGCATGAGACATTACGAGGCAGCGCGAGGCAGTGTGAGGCAGTACGAGGCAGCGTGTGACAGCGTGAGGCAGCGTGAGGCAACCTGGGCAGCACGAGGTGGCGTGAGGCAGCACAAGGCAGCCCAGGCAGCATGAGGCAGCGTGAGGCAGCCCAAGCAGCACGAGGCAGCACGAGGCAGCCTGTCCGCTCGGGAGTCTGGCCGGGCGCTTCCAAGGCAGCCTGTTTGCCTCACCCTGCACCCATGGCACGAGGTCGGGACATTTAATGCCAGTGGCCTCAGCTTCATCATCTGTAAAACGAGGCCAGTAATACTGATTTCCTCTAGAAAAGGATGTGAGGCTTACCGAGCTAGTGAGTACGAGTCCATCAGAGAACTTTGAGATCTTTTGGAACCAAGGACTCCTGAATGTATCAGAGCAGCATGTTACTGTGTAGACAGCGAGGGAACAGAATGAGCAGAGAGGAGGCCAGGGAAGGCAGTGCTCCTCCAGCACGGACTCTCCAGTGCGGCCCCTCCTGTGCAGCTCCTGCCCGAACAGAGCCCCCGTCCACAGCCGAAGCAGGAGCAGGACCTGGGAGCTCAAAGGGCAGCGGGTGATAAACGCTGAGAAGAGTAAAGGTGAAAGATAATGGAAGTGGAGGATTCTCCATCAGGGCACGAGGGGATTGCCAGGTAAGGTATCACTTAGGTCAGATACAGAATGCCATTGGTTTTAGAGCTAGCTAATTAGTGTACCAGGAAATTTGGGGAAATTGTATATCTTTTAAACATTAGTTATTAAAGAAAGCCACGAATTATTGAGAAGGGAGGCTGATTTCTTTGTTTTATTTAAGTTAACATTGGAGAATGGAGAAAGAACACCAGGATGGCTTTTTTTGGGACACATGTTCTAAATAAGAGCACATGTGGTTGCAATGATATCAGGCCCCCCACTGCATCTCACCGCAGGCACATGCTTATGTGCACATATGTACATTCATGCCTAAATACATGCTAGAGGCTGCAAATCTTCCTACGACATGTGCCTGCTATGTGTACACCTATGCATGCTTATATTTTCTATATACTAAGCTCCATACACACCTGGAATAAAAGCAGTCAGAGCTGGAATGTATCATATGGGTAGCTGGAATAGTAGAGTTAAATGTTGCACACTGAACAGCATATGTGATATATATACCTCCTATTCCCAGTGTTTATGCTACTCCAAACTTGTACAGATTCATCCACAGATACACATAGATCTCAGTTAAGTCATCTTAGGCTGCATCTCCAAACTGTAATCATATATTTCTATGAGTTTTCCACAAATACCTGTGCAAATTAGACATGCCGAGGGAAAGTTCTGTGTGAGCTCCTGTGTGCGCCCCATACTGAGCTCGCCTGTAGCTTGCAAATTGTTAACTGCGGAGCGTCACCTTGCAAAATTGCCTGTGCTGGCATGTGCCTTCTTTGCACAGAGCTCTGCCTCTTCTAGACCAATGATGCAAAGTGATTCAAAATGATTCAGAAGCTGAATTAGACCCGGTTCTCCATTTTTTTCTGAGGGTGGATTAGGAGAATTTCTGTGGTACTCCATTTCCATTAAAGTTTACAGTGTTTCTCTGGAGAGGATGGACCACTCAGTTCAAGATGGGAATGCTAATTAAGTTGATTTTACTGTAACTCTCATGGTTGGTTGGCTCTACTGTCTCTGTGACCATCAGAGTGTTAATTTGATTTCATGTAGAAAGTGTGTTTGTTTCCTCAAACTGTGCTGCTGGTTGCTGGTTCTTCAAACACACAGGCCTCAGTTCTGGCCCGCGAAGACCTCTTTGACCTCCGTGTGACTCCTCTGTCCTAGATGGATTTGCACAGTAGTGCTTACTGCTAAGTGCCCACCTTACAGTTTGCAAAACCTGAGCTTTAAAATGTTACTTTCCATGGAAAAGGCTGTCCAGCAAAAGGAAAGATATCATGCTTACTATTGCAAAGGTCTGTAATAGCCCAAATCAAACTTTCATGTGGTTTTAATATCGCCACCCATTCCAACATAATGGATTGTATGGTGCAAGCTAAGGTCTTCCAGTATAAGTAATGTGGAAAGAACAGACATCTTGTCTTTAATTTATTGTAAAAACCTGAATTAAAAACATTGCAAGTCCTGTCTTTAACAGTATTCTTCTGTGACACAAAAACGTTCTGCCTGTGAAGAACCTGGTGGGTTTCCTTCTTTACTTCAGAATGGAGGGGACCGCTCTCCTGCTGACCTTTATCAGGAAGAAATTGGGAAAGGTTAACTTATGAAAACTTGGAGACTTTTGCAGGAATGTTCATCTGTAAAGGATGAAGCCCATGAAGTAGGAATTAAAGTGCAAGAAATAATGGACTTAAATTGCCGCAAGAAAGATTTACGTTAGCCATTAGGACAAACTTTCTAAGGATAAGGACAGTTAAGCATTGGACTAGATTGGCTCTAGGTTGTACTGTCTCCAGCAAAGGAAGATTTCCAGAGCAGTCCGGGCAAACAGGAGTGATGTAGGAGCAGTCACTGCTGCCCAGGAGCAAGCAGCCAGGCTAAGGGACCTCTAGAGCTCCCTCCAGGCCTATTTTCCTGTGATTATTAAGAGGCCGAGATTTAGGCCTGCTTGGCTTATAGCTAATGCAGCAGTATGTGCAATGGGATGGATGGATAGCGGGGCATTGAGGACAGATACCTCCTTTCTCACATTAACACCAGTCATAGTTATGGTCCATGTAAATTCCAGTGCATTGCTTAGAAAAATGTGCCCTTTAATTTCCTAATAAAACAGATGGGTAAATTCTTCTACTTGCAGATTGAAAAAAAAAAAAAAAGAAGAAGAACACTTGAAATGAATTTTTAATACAGTTTTGAGTGGGATTGCAGCAGGAGCTTCTGATCTGATAATTGCGCTGGATCGGGCACCGTTGTCGTTATTTTCCCCATCGCGGATTTTGTGTGAGAGCAGCCGGCAGCTGCGGGGGGCAGCGATGCCCCCTCCATCCCCAGTGTGTTGGTCCCACTGCGATGGTGGCACCTCCGCTGTGGAGCAGAGCAGGGACAGAGACTCGCACGGGAGCCCTCTGCCCCACACACTCGCTCGGCTGCTGACTCCAAAGGAGCAACAAGGAATAGACATCTGCATGTAATTCTGAGCAGACAATGTGCATTATTTTTTTACCTTGTGCCTCACTCTTCAAGGTGTATGTGTCTGAGCAGCTTTTACTGCCCTGCTGGGAGTGACTTTGGCTTGGTACAAGTGAGTCTTTGGGCAGTCTCTGCTCTGCCTGGGCTCTTGCCAGGGGGCTCTCCCAGGGCTGTCTCTGGCGTGCTGAGGAGTGGCTCTGAAGGCTCCCTGCGCCCTTGTGCGCGAAGGCTGGCTCGCCTGTGTGGCAGGTCAGAGCAGCAGCTACTCGTGGACCACGATTCACCCTGGAGCAGCCTCATGTCTTGCTTGACTTGGAAAGGTTAAGGCTGAAGCACACTGAGCCCTTTGAAGACCTTCCCAACTTTGCTCTTTTCCCCCGCTTTCTTGCTTTCCAGACTCGTTGCAGTATCCCAGTGTCTGTCGTAATTGAGACTAAACCATGCTAGCTGGTACTGCTGTCAGTACATCCACCCAGCGAGGCAGAGCTCAGGTCAGCAAGGAGTGCTTTTGTCGACTTGGCATGGCTTAAATTAGTTTCTTGAGGGAAATCAGCCATCTTGGTAAAAGCACTTTGGTGCCTCTATCACTGCAGCTACACTACAGCTTTGGGTAGTGTAGAAATATTGTTAAAAAATCATGCCCCTAATTTACATTACCATAAATAATTTCTAGCATAGACCTGGATCTCAGCAAGTGGGGAACAGAGCAGGAAAAGCCCCTGTCTCCTGCACTCACTGTCCTAAGTCAGGGCTTGCGTTTTGCCCCTCTGCACTCGGCTGCTGGCCCTCCCCGGCCAGACCTTAGAAGAGCGGCTCCCTCCCTGCCCGCCGGGAGTGGGGTAGGAAGGAAATCGAGGCTGGAAACAGCAGCAAACTCGTGCCGCTTTCCTCCCAATCTCCCAGGCGCTTGGGTTTTGCCTTCAGCCTGCCACCACTTCCAGCACGACAGTTGTGCTAAGAGATGAAAGGGCAAAGTCTCTCTGCGTCTCGCTCCCTGTTATTTTCTTTCTTTTTTTTTCTTCCCCCCCCCTGCTTTTTTTGTGCCGTTCTGGAGAGCCATTGGCTGCTGCCTGAGATATCCTGAGAGATGCGGCAATTAATTTTCTTTTAATCAAGGTCGGATGAAGTAAATTGGTGCGGCTCTGCAGCCCCTCATTTTCTGTTTTTGCAGTGATGCAAAACAAATATGATCAAATTATGCTCCTTCTCACCTTATTGAATTAGGAAGCGTGACTGATCCGGGAGAGCTGAGATGTTATATACTGTACCGATCCGCACCATCCCCCTCCCTGACAAAGCCACCGGGAATCTTTCTGCAGGATTTTTATTCCGAGTTCGGAGGGAAGTGTGGGAGTGGGTGTGGGTGCTGGGGAGAGACTCCTATTTATTTTCCTTCATCAGCGGGGTGAAACTCTGTATTTCCCTTTACCCTGATGTGCAAGTAATCACAGTAATCTGGCCCATGTTGGCTCCAGAATAAAATCTATCAGACGGACCAAGAAGTTGAAGAACGGGCCTGCGAAGAGCAGGATCCTTGGTGCGATCCTGCAGCAGGTCTTACTTGCACATCTGGTGGACGCTTGGGTACCTAATGGATGGGCCTTGGGCCGCTGCCCTGGGAGCGGTGGCAGCACTGCTGCTTGCTCTGCCACTCGCTGCTCTTGCAGCCCCAGACCCGTCACTTGAGCCCCGCATGCCCCAGCTACCCCGTGTAAGCAGTACAGTGATACAGGGTAGCGATGCTGCCACGAGGGTTGCAGCGGAAGCACTCGGCAATGTCTGCGCCTTGCGAGTCTCCAGGGCTGGGCTCTGCCAGGCGCGCTGCCGTGTGCCAGAGGAAGGAAAGAAACCCCGAGCTCTCTGATGGAGGTTGTGCTTATAGTTGGCTTGTTGCTCAAGTGTAAAATGGATGTTATTCTGACTGACAGCATCCGCGTGCTCTGTGTATACAGAGAAACATTACGAACGCTGTGATCAATACCACTGTGGACACACAAATTGCCCAGTACATGTAGCCTTGTAACCCATAGCTGAGAGGTCTCAGCGTCCAGCAGACTCAGGCTGCTCTACTGCCCCATCCATGTAAGAAGAGTTTCATGAGGAGGTTGCTATGGCCAAAATTCCTCATACCCTCAAGGGAGTAAAACATGGAGATGCAGCAGGAAAAACGCTCACCAAGTGGGCAGATAGACATGTGCACTGTGAAAGACAGGGTGCTCTTCTGAAAGAAGCTGAGGGGGCTGTGAGCTTGACCTCGAGGGAGCACGATAATCATAGAGATGAAGAGAGAAGTCTCTCAGGAGGGAGGAAGGTGTCCCTCCTCTTCCTAAGGCAAGATCAAGTGATGAGTGAAGGAGGAACTTGGCTTGACCGTGTTGAGGGAGCTGGCCCGAGATGGGATGGGACAGCAATGAGAGGCTGTGGGGCTGGGCTGGCCGGGGTCAAATTGAGCTTTGATCTAATGCACAGAGTCTCTACCCAGCTAGTCTCACGTGGTTGGTACATCTAGGTGGTCATTTCCTGCTTCCGAACTGATACTTCTGTTAGAAGCAGAGTACCACTAGATACGGCTGGAGCTTAGAAAAAGCAGAGCAGCCAGAGAAAGGCAGTGAGTCCTAAATCTGGCTTGGATTCTGCCTCAGATAAAACTCCTCTTTTGATGAGAAAGTAATGACACTAAAGAGCAGCCCGTAGTCACTTATCTGAGCACTCATCCGAGCAGCACCTCTCGGTGACCTTCACAGCGTGCAGAGCGGTTGGTCTGGCAGCGAGCGGAGGGGAGTGGAAGAGCGTCGCCAGCGGCGTCTCCAGAGCGCCGCGGCCGCGCGTGCCCCGCCGAGTTGCTCCGCGGCCCTCCAGCACAGCCAGTTGGCCAACGGGTGGGCACCTAGGGGGAAACACTGCCTCTTCCCACGGTATTTCTCAGATTGAAGTGAGTAAGTAAAATACTCTCTTGGTCCCGCTCTGTGATAGCAACCATTAGTGATTACTTTGTTGTTGTTGCTTTTCAAGGGGGAATTGGAGGAAACTTATTTAGATGGCATTAAATTACAGACTTGAAGTGATCCAGCACCCTGACCCTTTGCCCCATTAGGCAAATGCTGTCCCAGTCGTACTGCTCAATCAGAGCACAAAAGCAGCCCCAGTACAGAGCCGTGGTGGAGAAAGGCAGGTTTGCAGCATCTCTTTAGCCGTTCTGTTTTCCAATTCAGCACAAAACGTGATCAGCTAGTCTGGCAACATAAACATTTGGATCTGCTGCCCATTAGTGCTAAATCTGAGAACTTTCTAGCTGAAATGAACATTTGGCAATGTTGGGCAGGGTCTCACAAAGGCTTTTTTCTCTGTCACATGTATAGAAGACCTTGCTTGGTGTGGGCTGCTGTTATTGTGGGTGAGAGCAGGTCTGGAAAGATGGGCATGATGATGATTATGGAAAACTGCCCCAACTCTGCTCACCTACCCAATTACATCAAGGCCAGGACCCTGACTGTTATTGAGGGCAGTGCTGAAGGAAGGAGATGCTTCTTACATCTTTCCTCTGTTCCCTCCTTTTTTAGTCCCTCCCTGTAGGCGATGGATCCGTTTCCTTCAGGGAGGAGAACAACCAAACCCTCCCAATGCACAAACCCGCCAACTCAGCAATTTTTGCTGGGTGCTGTTTTGGCATCCAGGGCTGCCCCCATTTCTGTGAATCATGGTACCACGCGTGATCAGGGCCTCAAATGAAACCCACCAGGAATTTTTATTGCTCCCAGAACAGGGAAGGAATAGTCTAAACTACCAATCACCGGGGCTGGCAGCACAGGGCTCCCAGGCACAACTCTAATTGACCCTCTTTTCCCTTTCCTTGACAGCAGGTACAGAATTCCAGCCCCCAGCATCTCTCCCATCCTTACACTTTCGTCTAAAACTCTGATCCTTTAATTTCTCTATTTCTGTTGAAAAGAATCTTAAATTTTGGAACACTGCTGCTGTGGCTAGGGTCAGTCTGGGTGACTTACAAACAGTTAATAACTTCCTGCACTTGGATTAGCTCGTGGTAACACTTTGCTGTTGCCATCCCTAGATCTCATAGCTTTGGCTGAGGGAGGTCCGGAGGATTTCAGTTTTACACTAATCCGTATGTTCACGGGGGCACCAAGAGGCATCCTGCCTGTGGACCCAGCCTTTACCAAGAGCGGGTGTGTGACGCAGCAGAGGAAGGCAGGGACGGCGAGGTGAGTCGAGCCGGGATGCTTGTGGGAGCAGACAAGGGAGAGGCGCAGGGAAAGAGGCTGCTTTTCGGGTGCGTGGAGTGGCACCCCCAGTTCTCCCAGCGCCTCGGGGGTAACGTGCTGCCTGCCCAGCGCCGCTGCCTTCGGAGCCGCCAGGAGCAGAGCAGGCGGCAGCGCCTGCTGCGCGGGGCCTTCGCCTTCCCCTCCCGCGAGGAATGCCCTTCACTCCGCATGCAGCGCTTGCTCTCGTCCCATTGAGAGTGGGCTCGGTGCCACTTTATACTTTGGAGGATCATTAGCAGAAATCATTAGCTATAATACAACCTCCCCCATAAATCTCCCTTGCACCTGGATCATTTGTCCATGCCTAATTTCCATCTCCCTAATTTTATGATTTGTCCCTCATTTGATGAGAGTTTCTTCCATTAATTGTGTAGTAAGTGCTTCCAGATAAAGGGCTGAAGAGCTGACCCCATCTTGGAAAGACACAGTTTGGGCTTTATTCCTGAAGGATAGAGTTCCTCTGAAATATTCTTCCTTCCCTTTCAAAGGGCACCACTCCAAATCTTAAAGGCACCACAGCAGCTTCCCATAGGGAAAATGCCTCTTTCCGATAAGCGCTGGAGGCGCCGCGAGGCAGATGAAAGCAGCAAAGCGCCAGCCCAAGGTGTCCTCTGCCAGAGCTGGAAATGTCCTGTGGGCATCATCTGTACAACTGAGTTCACACCAAGGAGTAAAACCCGGCACCTCTAGCCCTGCCCAAGAGAGGGTCTGGATCTTCCCAAAAAATCCCCTCTGCTGAACTATTCTGCTGCGACAGAGGTGATAATGGGCAGGGAAGAAGGGACCTAGAGCAGAACTTGTCCTTGCTCTCCTGCAGACCTCCTGGGTGGTCAGGAACAAGACAACTTTCTCTCAGTGCCTCCACTGCCATCTAAATAAGATGGTGATGCTAGCGGTAGGGTGCCATGAGAGTTTAATTAATTAATTTGCAAATGCTGTGAGATCCTCTGATGAAACCCACTGCATCAGCACAAAGTAGTATTTAATCTATATTACATAGGGAGATCCCAATAGCAGGAGCATCCCGAATGCAAAGGAAAACTAACCAAAAAGGGATGTGTTCAGACTTCTGAATGTCTCACTGAGAAGTTCTCTATGTTCTTTATGGGGCTTTTTTTCCAAATTGGAGCATTTGTCTTTGAACTATGCAAGAGTGTGAGGCAGCTGAAACAGCTCGTGGTGGGACAGCACAATGCACTGAAGCACTCTCAGAGCTGAATTTGACTCAGTTGATCACTTCTGCTACACTAGTTGTCTTTGCTTTCTCTCAGCCAAATCTCCCCCACCTTTTCTCATATCTGTCCCACGACTGACATGAATCTTAGTAAAATTATCACAATAAAGGTTGATCCAAAACCCAATCAGTGCAAAAATTTCCCTGGGACCCAGTGAGCTTTGGGTCAGGCTGTAGCTGGTGCAGGAGGCAAAGCTGTCAGATCCTCCACACCACTTCCACTCCACTTCCTCTCCCTGGTGGTTGATGGAGCCTTGCAGGTACCTTCTTTCCCCCTGCTCTTTTCTCTCGCACTCTCCGTCCACTGCAGGGTAGCACAAATTTGGTAGAAGGGCGTAGGAGAGGAGGGAGGCGCGGTGCTGGAAGCAGCTTGCACATTTTACAGGTAACATTATCTTTTATTGGCATCCTAAAAAGAATGTCAGGCACTAGAGTGTTTTTTTTTTTTTTT
>VWPW01025462.1:16381-43184 GCA_013389825.1 Crypturellus undulatus | reverse complement strand
GGAAAAGCTAAGCACTGTTTAGATCCCTGCAGCAGAACACGAAAGGAATCACCTGAGAGAGGTGCCATATCAGAGGACTCAATTAAAGCAGCCAAGGACAGAGGAGGAGAGATGGGCCAAAACCAAAACCACAGAGAAATTTCAGCACTAGGCCCAACTTTTGCAGCTGAGCTCCATCTCTAGCAAAAGTCCAGGTCTGGCTAGAATGTGACTGTTTAAGTATGACCTGATTCAAGAGATCTTGACAGCTTCTGATTGCCACCAGCCTCCAGAAGATCAGGATCTCCAGCAGCCCTGTCCTAGAGCATTCCCCATCTCTCATGGCTACAAACCAAGTCTTACAATCTTAAGTGAAACCTTTCCCTGAAGACAGTAGACATTTTCCCTGAGGAAGAACAAACATAACGATGAATTGAGCTTCCCAGGGCTTGGTTTATAGAGGAAACGCCTGAGTATGAAACGAGGTTGGACTCTACAGGTCCTACAAGAACCTCATTGGAGAAGTATTCTGAGTGACCTCCTTGTTCTATGCAGAAAGTCTGAGGGCTTTCGCTGCAACACTTAAAGCCCGAGAAATCACAGTGGCTCTTTCCAGAGGTAGAATGGTCTTTTATTCACTGCAAACAGAGAGTCAACTGGTGTTACAACATCAGCTCCTGCCTAGGGCAGCAAGGCCTGGGCACAGGATGAGGTGAGCTGGCGTCTTCTCCTCACACCCCCAGGAGAGCCCCAGGGGAAGCAGGACTGCACACGCCAGGGTCATCCTTTTCATGACCAGATGGGACACAGAAGGTTTCTATGCCCTATAAACGCACTTGGGGAAGAGAAGGGCACAGCTTATGTGGTAGAGTTCAGCTCCACACAAGAGCCTCTCTGCAGCCTTTCATCATTTCGTGTCAGTAGCTCAACCGCAGGCAACGCATCACCCACTCCGAGTTCTCACGTAGCAAAACTCCTGCCCCGCTCTCCCAAAAGGCCTTCCCATGACCTGATAAGCAGAACCTCTCCTGTAGAGACCCCCTAGAGTGGCCCAGACCCCATCAGCTGGGATTGGGTTGAGACTCAAATCCCTCGAGCAGGGCTTTTAACTTCATTTATTCCTGTAAACCTCCAAGCACCACCAGGTGCCTCTAAACACAATCACTACCCACCACCATGCACTGGGAATGGACCTATTCACTACTGTGCTATTACTACTCTAAAAGTCTTATCTCTCTCCACAAAAATCTCATGTCCACGCTGGGCTTAGACCGTTCACTAACTATCACGTGGATGCTGAACGCTCTGCCAGGAGGATGCATCCCTCACCAGGTCACAGAGCAGAGCCGACCCGTCCGAGCTGTAAGGGGACCAGGAGCATCCTGCTGCCTCGGAGCAGGAGCAGTGGGATGAAGCCATCGCGGGTCCTGCCCGTCTCTGTGGTTCCTCCCTGCAGCTGGAGATCGAGGGTTACTCTCCTGCCTCTGCTTTGCCCTTCTGCTCCTTCCACTAAAGCTACCGTGGAACTACTCACCGCACAAAGCGGCCACTACCAAAGTCATGCACACGCGTCAGTCTGTGAAACTCCTCTACTAAACACTACTAAAAACTCCCCAAACCCCCTTGAAATCAATGCAGATGCCCTGTTCACTAGGCAGGATTTTGCAATTACCCATCCAGTAAAGACACTGCCCAGAGGCACTGCTGCTCACAGAGCTGTTGCCCACCTGGGCTTTGCCACAGGCCTTTTCCAGAGGTGTCCCATGGAAGGCAGTGTATTCCTCCCACACCACCCTATTCCCGCAGGAAGCATCCGAGATGCTTCAGGCCATGGTTCCCGCGCACACAAGGCCAATGCCCCGTGTCCTCCGTGCAGCAACATGGATCAGCCCAGGGATGGTGGCTCAGAAACAGCAGAGCTTCGATTCAAACAAGCCCCATCTGGGCTGAAGGTGCCTATTCCACATCCCAGGCAAACTGGTGTCGGAGCAATCACAGCCCAGAGACCTGGGGAAAAGGGGTTTAGCACAAAGTGGCTCTTCAGCACCCATCTGTGAGGATTTGTACGTGTACCCAAGTCATGCTCCCGAGATGGGTAAATCTTCACATCTCCCTGACCTCCACCAAAGAAACAACATCTAACAATTCCCAGCACTGCTGGGGCTGTTTTGGTGCCCTTCAACTAATGCAAATATGTTTAGGACACATATAGACAGTGTCCAATGCAACACCATATCCAGTAACCACCCTAACTGCTGGAGTGAGCACAAATCCTCACATCCAGGAGTTACCTCCTGCTTCCTCCCTCTTCTGTCTCCTGGAAGAAGGGAGAACAAACTCCTGTCAAGTCAGCAGCCCAGAAGAAGAGAGAGGGGAGTTAAAAGGGGAAACGGCCTTTCCAAAAGTCCAGGAAAGGCTCTCAAGGCTGAGCTGGGTTTCTACAGCAGAGCAGCCAGGGATCATCCTGGATCTGGGGAGAGACCCCCAAGCTAAATGGGACATTCCTCTGAATTACAGGAAACAGCGCTCCTTCCCCTAGACCCAGAGAGAATGAATCCCATCAATGCATTTAAATAACTAGAAATAAATTATTCTTCCTTTTCTGGTGGAAAAGGACACTGATAGAGCCTGGATGAAGCAGCAAGGTGTCCTGGGCTGCACCATTCCAGCGCGGATGGCAGGTTACCCATTGCTGCAA
Source organism: Crypturellus undulatus (assembly GCA_013389825.1). Classification (NCBI taxonomy): domain Eukaryota; kingdom Metazoa; phylum Chordata; class Aves; order Tinamiformes; family Tinamidae; genus Crypturellus; species Crypturellus undulatus. The sequence goes on along the minus strand of VWPW01025462.1, from coordinate 40,507 downwards.
GGGAAGGATGGGGCACCCGCCCACCAAAATCTTGCCCAGGATTAAGGAAAACAACACGAGTCCGAAGGAAAAGACCCAATTTGAGAGAAGCAAAGAGCAGGTCCCACACGCTACGGGACATATACAGGGGCAGGGGAACATCACTAACCCTCTTCAAGCAAACCTCACTTCTCCCCAGGTAAAAGGGTGAAGCACGAGAAAAATATCATTATTAAGACAAAGTAATTCATACGTTTCAAGTAAATTGCAGCAACCCCCTGCAGCTGTATGCAGTGGGAGGGGAATGTGCTTTATAGGTACCAAGATCTGCCACAAAGCTCCTGCAGCTTTTCCAGAGCTGGTTATTGTCCTCACGTGGGAATTTTTGCTGGGAGTCCCATACTGCGCAGTGATGCCTCCAAGGCCAAACTGGACCCATATTAAAACCTATTCGGTGAAAGAAGACCAAGTTTAAGCATCACCAAGTATTGCTAAACTCCGGATTATCACACCCTCTGCAAAACGTAGCGCCACGCTAAGGAAAGGCTGTATGTTTAGCTGCTAAAGAAGTACTCAAAGGGGCCAGCACCTCTGCAAAAATAAATAAGTAAATAAATACAAGAAAGGGGCTGCGAGATGGTGATCTGGGGCAGGGCCAAGCCTCGGGGTGGGCGACGAGGAGGAGGAGGAGAGGGCCAGGCGCGAAGGCCTGGCTGCTGGTGCGAGCGGGGGGCACAACCTGCCCCAGCCCTGAGATTTCCAGTTGCTGCGGAGTCCGTGGAAAAACGGGAGAGCGACGGCACGGAGGGGAGGGCAGAGCGGGTTCCCGCGTCTTCCCGGCGGCATCCGAGGGAAGCTGCCCGGAGCCGGGGGCGCATCACAGCGCCTGTCCCTCCATGGCGCCCGCGAGCTTCTCCTCATCCATCTGCTTCTGCTGCTGGATGCGCGCGTAGGAGATGGCGTCTCCCCTGCGGAGCAGAGGGAAGAGCGTGAGCCCCGCGCACCCACCCCGGCCACGCCACGGCGGCGGGCGGCCCCTCTCTTACTTTTTGCCGAGCGCCGAGAGGCCGTACAGGACGCCGGTGGCGAAGGCGATGGCGTTGCCGAAGAGCGTGGTGAGCGTGAGGCTGAGCATGACGGGGACGGCGGCCATCCTGCAAGGGAGACGCGGCCCTCAGCGCTGCCCGCGCTGCCGCCCGCCCGCCCCGGCGCCGCCACCACCGCCAACGCCGCCGTCTCACCCGCAGTAGAAAGCGGCTTTCTGCCAGGGCCGCAGCCTGTCCGCCCTCGCGGCCGCCGCGTTGGCGAACTCGATGAACTGGCAGCAGAACGGGGCCTCGCACAGGAAGAGCACGAAGGCGTTGAGCCTGCGGGGAGGCGGCGGCGGGTCGGCGCGAGGCACGGCCGCCATTGCCCCGTCCGTGGGGCTCCCCTCCGCCTGCTCGTTCCCTAACTCATAATGTTGGGGGTTTTTTTTGGATGTTTTGGGTTGGGGCAGCCCAGCATCTGCTTGGAAAGGGTGGGGAAGGGAGTAGGGATATGAAATAAACCCAGTGTCTCAGGTGCCTCGTGACTGAGGCGGTCACGAGTCACACATGGGGTCTCCCCTCTCCCACTCGAGCCATTACCCAACGGGGCAGATCGGACACTTGCTGAATGGTGTTTAATGAGCAGAACCCCTCTCCCCACAGGGAAAAAGGAAAATAAACTCTACTCACATCATCCACACGCCGGCCGCTATGTTCAGGGGGTTGATGGTGACGCAGTTCCAGAGGCCGGCGAAGGCGCAGGCTGCAAAGCAGAGAGGTTCGGAGCGGCCATGGAGGAGCCCAGAGCATCCACAGGGACTCAGGGACCGCGGGTAGGACCATCCCCTTCTCCCGCCTCCGGTACCATTTCACCCTCCTGTGCTGATTTGCCCTGGCTTTTAGGTGCAATAAGTTAAGCAGCACCCTGAGGAATTACTGGTTTGTGCCAGGATGAACAAGGAGGTGCTGGTGAGCACCTCCACGAGGAAAGAGTTTGGAAAAAAACACCTGCAGCGTGGAGCAAACCAAAGCAAACTCAACCACCCGCTGCCGGCTCTGCCCAACTCCCTCAGGGCTGGGCAGAACCCGGAGTCGGTTTTGGGTCTCCTGTAGCAGCAACGTAAGAGGATGCTGGATAAAACCAGACCCGAAATAGCTCTTCGGAATCCGTAATGAGGGAGAGGAACCCGCTGGCTGCCTCCACGCCGAGGCCGCGGGCAGCTGCTTCCTGCCTCATTAAACTTGCAACATGTTCCCTGCACTCGATACGGGGCCTCGTCCTGCCCGGCGCACGGCGACGGCTGCGGCGCTGCGGGAACCCAAGCCGGGGGGAGGCAGCTACGGCCGCGGCGGACGGCTCCGCGCTGCAATAACAGAGCTCGACTATTTATTATTGCACTCTATTCTTGCAATGCGTGATTTGGGTGCCTACAGTACAGGTCCAGCGTAAGAGCACTCCCCAAGCTGGTGGTATCCTGTTTTCAGGAGAGAAAACCAAGGTTATTCATTAGCAGAGTAGCAAAACCAGTCCCGAAATGCAGCACCTCTGGGGCAAATCGCTGCCTTCCTTCGCAGAAAGGCTTGGAGAGCAACAGAGCAAACCTGGAGGGAAAGAGTGACATTTTCCAGGCAGACACCTGGGCAACATACAGATATATATTGATCTAGTCAATCAAAGTTTTGTTTTGTCAGAGGTTTGGTTTTGGCCTCTGCTCAAAACACCTCCCAACCGCCCTTGAGCACTAAATGTCCTTGCGGGATTCCCAGCCAAGCAATTGGCCCCGGTGCCGATGGACTAATGACCCAGCAAGACTGAGCTGAGCAAAACCCCACGTCAGCAGCAGGAGCAGGAGCAGGGAGGGAGGCCGAGGTTCATAAACACAGAGCTGCGGCAGCTGCCAACAGCCACAGAGATAGCGAGTGACCTTGAGCCTCCCTCCCGGCACAGCAGCCTGGCACAGCCTTGTCCCGTGAGGACGGGATCAGCTCCTGCAGCGGGAGCTGTAATGGACCAGAGCTGACAGCCCAGAGAATTCCTTTGTTGTTGTTGTTGTTGTTTTGCAATGCATATATCTCAGAAAAAGTTTCAAATTCAAACAGTGCTTGATGGCATGGGAGCTACAGAGGACACACACACTTTTGCTGTTTGACTGATGTCCTGAGATTTTAGGCATCAAGCAGCTGGTCGCTCGGTGCAACTCTGTTTTTGCTCCTGACGTGTTTTGCAAAAGCCAGGGGATCTCACCGTCCTTTTACAGGAGAGAATTCAAGCAGAGGAAAAGGGACCAGGCCAAGGCCACAAAGCCAACGTGTGCAAGAGCCAAAAGAGGTCCCAAACCTTGGCCACCTTGTCCCCTGCTCCAGCCCTTGGAGCCTTCCATCCTAAGCGTGTTGTGGGCTACAGACGTGTCCAGTCGTGCAGTTCTCTGCCTCACAAACCTCCTGAGGGGAGGCCACCGGGGCTGCCGAGCAGGTCGTCCGGCTTTCCGGATCACCGGGAACGCTGCTAAGGATCTGGTTCTTCCCTCTGGAAGTTCCTTCTCCCAGACTCACTCCACCACGTAAAACTCTCGGCTTTCCTTTGAAAAAAAGTTATGAGTCCTCAAAGCTGCGAACAAAAGCTTGGGGAAATAACCTAAATATAACTCAGCCGCTTATAATCCTAGAGATAGGGGGGAAAAATATGTTTTTGAAGAACGGCACTGCTTTTAAGCTACTCTTGAGCTGTTCTAGCAGGGGAGGTTAAGAGTGAGACCTACCAGCCACCCTGTCCAGCCCTTCACCCTCCATCCCGGGGCTTCGCCCACATCCCTCCAAGCTGCACATGGGTCGGAGCTATGGAAGAGGCACCAGGACCCCGGCTGGAGCCGCAGGCCGTGGGAAAGAGGCTGCTCCACAAACCCCTCGGCCGGGCCCGGCGCCGAGCGCCGCAGCTGCTGCCCTGGCCCCCGGCCAGCGCCGGAGCGGAGGGGCCGGGGCCGAGCACGGTGGGACGGGGACGTTCTGCCCCTTAAGAGCAGGGCTGGGAAATCCTTTCACACCTCCGGGATTTCAGCAGCTAAAGCTCACGGCAGCGGGAGCAGAGGGTGATTTACCAGCATGTAAACACCACGGCCTCGTGTAGATGAGTGCCAGGGGTGGAAAGGGGGCAGGAAGAGAGAAGGATCAAAGGAATCGCCACCACAAGGGGAATAAACCAGGACGGGCCAAACTGGCTGAGAAACTTGTGCTTGTCCTAGCAGCACTCATAGACCTGGAGTGGAAGGAGTTCTCCCCTCTGTGCTCTGCAGGGGGTCAGACTAAGTGGTCCCAAAAGTCCCTCCTGCTTTTAAGAGCCATGAATCTCCGTGCAGAACAGCACCGTAGGACGAGCTTGTTTCTGGCAACCTTGGAAAGATTTTCCCTGGGAAAAGAAATGTTGGTGGCAGGTAATTCATGTCACAACTGGCTCGCTTTGCTGCACGTTGTCACCCTTCTGCACATCCAACACCAACCTCCTTGAAAACACAGCACAAAGTTCATCCTCCTCCTTCAAAAAATACAGCAAGGCCTTCTGCCTTGAACAATGGCGAGAGCAAAAAGTATATTCTGGTATTCAGAAAAGGGAAAGAAAATACGTTGGAGGAGCCGGGATAGACAAATACAGTGAATCAAACCCTGTGGTCTCTGTTCAAGCTGAACCCCCTGAGGCTGGTGCTCCTGGAAAACCCATCATCCAGCTCCTGTGCCGCATGGGAGACAGGATCTGGCCCCTGCCCCGTCGCATCCAGCGAGTTTATCCCGGGCAGGAACACCGGGATCGGCAGACGCTCCCCAGGGACAGCCCTCCTCCCAGGTGCCGAAGTTCAGCGAGTTCAGGGAGCCTCAAACACGTCCCATATGTGCACCTAAACCCACCCTGCCCTGGCTCCCTCCCTTACGTGGCACCTTTGCAGCCTGCGCCCGAGTGTCACCCAGTCCAAACCCTCCCTCCATGCCCCCCTCCACATATATATCCTTAAAGGCAGCCAGACGGGAACCCCGCCGTATGTTTTTGCATGCACGAGCGGAGCCTGGGCCCGCCGGGGAAGGGGATACTCACACACGCCCCCGAGGAGCCCGGCCATCCTGCAGAGCCACCTGTACCACCAGGTCATGCCGTCATCGGCCGAGGCGGCCGCGGGGCCGGGGGCCGCCGCTTGGAACTGCTCGTCCTGCGCGCTCATGGCCCCCGGCGCTCAGGGGACAGCGCCCGGCCGCACAGGAGGCCCCCCCTGGGGTGACACCCCGTCCCTACGGCCACCGCGTGACACGGCGCCTACGGCCACCGCCGGCGCCGGGCCCCCATGCGGGGTGACAATGGAGGCCGTGCGCCCGCGGCGGCGATGCCAGCGGCCGGGAGCAGCCTCCACGTCTGCCCGCGTGCTGCATTGTGGGTCCCCTCCTCCCGCACGCCTGATGTCACTCGCGGGGTGGGCAGAGCCCTGCGCCTGCACCTCGACACCGGCCGCGGGGACAGGGGCAGGCGGCCGGCCCGGGAACGCAGAGCGGAGCCCAAGGGAGCTGCTGCTCCGGATGCCTCTTTGCAGCTGCGGGTGCAGGGGGAAGGCTGCGCACGCGGCTCTTTGCAAGCCCCGACGCAGAAACCAGGCGCCAGCANTGGAGGCCGTGCGCCCACGGCGGCGATGCCAGCGGCCGGGAGCAGCCTCCACGTCTGCCCGCGTGCTGCATTGTGGGTCCCCTCCTCCCGCGCGCCTGATGTCACTCGCGGGGTGGGCAGAGCCCTGCGCCTGCACCTCGACACCGGCCGCGGGGACAGGGGCAGGCGGCCGGCCCGGGAACGCAGAGCGGAGCCCAAGGGAGCTGCTGCTCCGGATGCCTCTTTGCAGCTGCGGGTGCTGGAGGAGGCTGCGCACGCGGCTCTGTGCAAGCGCCAGCAGCTCTATCCAGCGCCCGTCGCTGCAACACGTCCACCAAGAAACACGGAGACTATTTTGCAACTCATTCCTTCAGGCCACGTTTGGGGCCCGAACACCCCAGCTCCACATTTTGCTTTTCTCTTCTCCATCTTCACCCTGTTTTACTTCTCCTAGTGCTGAGCTGCTGCTTCAGCACAAGGCAGTTTGTCTAACAGCACAAAGACAGCAGTAAATCCAGGAGCAGAAACCTGCAGCTCCGGCTCCTGCTCCTCTCCAACCACTGGATGCTATTACCCACCTGGCCAGGACACACTAGGCAAAAAGGGAAACATGAAATTTAAAATTAACATGAATTTAGCATGAAAACTCTTAAAGTTCTGCCTTTGAGATAAGAGGATGAACAGGAAGAACAGGGTGTCCAGCCAAGCTCCAGGCCTGGAAAAGACTACTGCAGCAGCATGTTACAACAAACTTGGACCAAAATGGGAAGACGCTTCTAGTGAAAATGTTCAAGATACTTATATATTAATATGCATATGTGATTATTAATATATGATTAAACCAAACTTGAGAAAATATTTTTTACTTCTCTAAAATATTCCTTTCTGCTACAACTCAATCAGATGCAGCCTCAGCAATCTCTCACTGCACAGTTCCTGTGGAACGAAGATAGGAGCAGATTATTAGCACAGTTTCCTTTGCTATCTGAGTAAATACATCTCGGCACCAAGTTCACCATTAAGAAACACGTATCTTATTTTCTCATAGCATTTTATTTTCTCAGAGGAAAGAAGTACTGGCGTCACTGTCAAATAAGTAGCAGTAGCACCACAGAAGTGGTGGCTAGGAGGGACCTCTGGAGGTCACTTAGTCCAACCTCCCTTCAAAGCCAAACTATCCCCATTGCTGGGCCTGCTCAGCTGTGCCTTGGTCTAGCTGAGTCCTAAAAACCCTCCAGGATGGTGATTCCACCACCCTTCTGGATGACCTGTTCCAGGGCAAAGAAACTGCCTTGCCCTCATGCATTTGTCTAGTCCTAATATCGTGTCCTCATCTAGGTCTTTGCCCTCACACATGATCTCATGTGTAAAATGGGACTGATGACTTTTAAGAGGCACTTACACTTTCAGGAGTGTGAGCTTAATGATTAAACCATAATCTTAGCTAGTTATGGCATACAGAGGTTTGTAACAGAACACGGAAAACAAATGATCATCCTGTAAGGTGACAACATAACAGAAACAGGACCCTATGACTTTGTGTTCAAGTCACTAACTGTATTAATACCATTCAACACAGACAGAAAACCCTTGAGGACTATTTGCTACATATTTGGTAGTTACATAATGTCCTTTGCATTAAATTTATAAATATTAACTAAAACCCGAAAGGCTTGGGTATATATTACTGTGTTCACTCAATATATGGTGAGTGAAACTTTCTCAGTAAGGTGGTCCTGGCACCTTTTATTTGGGCTCAGCAATGTGATATTCGGCCCAGAAACTGGTTCTGTGTTCCTTAACGATTTCATGAAATTCAATTTCAACTTGGCTTCCAGTTGATTCCCAGAAGAATTGTTGTTTCCCATGAAAAACCATCATCTTCATGGTGTTTACATCACGGATCTGAATAAAAATAAAATTAAAATAAAATTAAAAAAAGATCATATCATTATTTCACAGCACCCACCAAATATCAGGGTCTTGTCAATTGGTCAACTGGGGGAAAAAGCTGCCCTAAACATAGGTGAGAGGAAATATGGAAGACATCTATTCATATCTACATTCACAAAAGAGATCAGCATTTCACTCCCTAGGATTTATGACTTATTTTCTCCATTTGGATGAATCTCTCACGATGAGATCTTCGTGGTCTTTAGGCTTCTGACTCACCAGGACGTAGTTGGACTGTGTTCGGTTGCTGTCGTTGCCCAGGTCGATATAGAGGGCGTGGATGGCTACGCGGTGCCCAGGAGCCACGTTGATGAAGGTCCGACACACTTCTGGCCTCCCATCAGGCAGCTGCACGGGATACACTATTTCACCGTGGGGACCAAACAGCTGCTTGTCACAGTCTGAGAGAAGGGGAGCAGGAGAGAAGATGATTTAGGAAGTTTCTAGCATCTCCAAGAAAAAAAAAAAGTTTTAAATTTGACACATGCAGAAAAACGTCCTTAAGACCTTTCATCTGGGGTCCTCCAAGCACCAGCAAACTCTGCAAAGGGGGTTATCTTTAAAATGAGTAGGTAGCCCACAAATAATATATATTTCAGCGCTCCTCACAAAGGGGCTAATGAGCACTTAGAGATGAAGCAAAGTTTTCATACATTCCCATGGACAGCCATGACCTGTGGAACACTGATGGGCCTTGTCATGGCTCCCTCAGTCCAAAGGAATAGTGAAGATTTCAGTACGGTACCTTGGTAATATTTTTTAGTGGCCTCTCTGCTGCTGTACTGAAGAATGACCCCATTCCCTGGCATCAGAAGTCGCTGCTTCACAACCAGGGTATTTGTTCTGGAGTTTATCAATGATAATGGGAGCTTCCTGCAGCCCTTCCGCCACATCATTCGCCCAGAAAACAGCAGGAACTCACCTGGGATGGACAGACTCACTTTTACTTTAAATTCAATAACTTAGTCCGAAGTCTTAAATAATTTAGGTCAGAAATTAGTCTAACTTTCTATTTCACACAGGTCAGGAATCTAGTAATCTCTGCTTCTTGTCCCTATCTTATCAGAATCTGTAATGAAAACAGTCCAGTTGTTAACTAATGTAACTGTTCTGATTACAGACAGTTTATAACTACCTCTAATGGGCAGCTCCTTTAAGTCCATAAACTCCTTTAATCCATATTTATCAACAAAATAAGGAAGAAACCATTGTGTGGGGAAAGAAAAGGCAACATCTTAATTTAGTCGCTCCAGAGAAAGACTTAGTGGGACAGAAGATGCTCATAGCATCTCAGAGACCGGCACACACAGGATCCAAGGCAGCAAGATCCATTCAGAGCAGCACATGGGGGGACGAGGTGTAGATTTCCCAAAGGAAAAGTCCCCAGCACCTGCAGTGCAGTTGAGGGAGCTCTCCAGCACGCTGACCGTTATCTCCTCCCCGAGAGGACGGCCAATGGTCACCGTGCAGCCACTGCTCTCCACAGCCGTCATGTTGATGACGCCGGTGGCGTTAAGGAAGAGCTTCCCGCAGACACCTGTGCGACAGAGACAGACAAGTAACATCCAGAGGGACCTACAGCTGCTGAAACATGGGCCCTGCTCCCCTCGTGGCACAGTGTGCAGTAGGGTCAGTCAACACAGAAACACACACTGGCCACTTTATCTAGCAGCATCCTGCTCACCTCCACCAGCCTCCTCTGCTGCTTCCTGAGGAAGATGAGGCACAGCAGATGGAAGAAGATCCAGGTCCTTATATCTCGTCCCTTTGGCGGTTACAGCAGTCGCTGGATGGGTGGCTGGTGTCACTGCCTGGAGCTCTGCTCCTCTGGCCACCGCTGCCTGCTCAGGGCAGGGCCCCGCGGAGCAGCCGCGCAGCACGAGGGGCTTCGGGAAGTGCCTGCAGAAGACGGGGTTCACGCGCTTGCGGGTGAGCGGGTTGATGCAGAAATCCTGACGTGTCTGCACACCATTCCCACAGGAAGTCGAGCACTGTAGAGGTATAAACCCACAGATCTTTTTATACGTGTTTCAGTTGGAATGCAAAAATAAGTTCATTTGTCGGCTCAGGCACGATCCAGAATGTCTAATCTGTCACTGACACGGGTTTGTCACTTGGCCTCTCAGTTGTTTGGCCTTTTCAGCTCTAAGATGGGGATAAAACCGGCCCTCCTTCCCAGAGGAAGCCTTCAATGTATCAGCACAAGGAACTACAGAAGCAGTATTTCTCGCCTGTATCATTTATGAAAGCAAATGGCTTTCAAACTGCTGTGCTGGACCCCCAGAATTGCATGTAGGCAAGGGCCAATACCTCCGTCCATTCGCTGAAGCCCCATTCGTAGGAGCACATTCGGGTGACACAGGGGATGCTGGTAAGGGGCTTCTCTAACCCCGGACATAAGTGATCTTCCAACAGCACCTCCTGGCCTTGGTGCCTCTGAACACAGGTGACCTGCTGAACTGCTAAGCCGGGTCCACAGGTGGAGGAACAGGGGCCAGCTGGGGCTACCTTCCACCTGAGAGAGGACAAGAAGGAGAAAAAGATGAGTAAGGGATGATTCCCTTCCCTCTACTGCCTCTCACTGCAGGGGATGCACTGCAGCTCCCTCGTCCTTCCCTCCTTCCCTGCTCTCAGCAGCTTCCTTCCCCCTTTCACACTTTTCTGTCTATGGTACTTGCAGGGCAGACTCTGAGGCAAGGTCAGGCACTTTGAAAAGGCCCGGAACTGGATCCAGGAGGAAGGCATTCATGTTTTCCAGGAAGCCAAAAGACTCCAAATGTATGTTGAGTGTTACTATAGATCCATTATGGTTTCCCCCAGAGTGATATAAACAGGTTTAACAGCAACAGCAAACTTATCTCCCTCCAAAACACACAGCATTCCGGAAGAATCAGATTAGAAACTGTCCAGAGGTTATTCCATTCTGGGACCACATCCTGTACTATGTAAAAAGAGTTCAGGTGACAGCAGCTTTCCACCCCCATGGCAAACAGGACAAGGGAAGTTCTGCCCCATTTCTCAACCCTGAGCCGAGCAAATACTTTCAGGTTACTCGGGCATGATCCACTTTCCATGAAGAGACAAAACTTGTGCTCCTGTCTGAAGAGAATGCTAAGACCCAGGCCGCTTCCTACATATTTACCATCGCCACATTTACAACCACACTTCCTCATGCTTGCTGTTGTGGTCAATGTGACCACTTCACCTTGGCGGACACGGCTCCAAATTACATGGCTCCTGCTCCTCTGGGCGAGGTAACGCATCGCACTGGGCATCTGCTACGATCTCCTCCTCCTCCTCGCCGGTCTCCCTGGCGCAGTAAAGGACCTTGTGCCTCACTCCTCCTCCACAGCTGACACTGCACGCGCCCATTTTGTACTGCCACCTGGAAAGAAGGCATCCATCAGGGAGTGCTTCCAGCCACCAGCCCCATCTTCCATGGATTTTAAGCATAAGTCTATGGAAGCACACCTACAGTTTTGTTAATACACACACACGCATTGGCTAGTCACCCCAGTAACTGCAGTGCCCATAAGTCCTAAGGAACAAGCACCTGATTGTCTTAATTCTCACAGCAGTTATCCCAAACTCCTTCCCTGTAATTCCTTTACCTTGGTGGGCAAGGATAGACATTGCAAACTTCCATCCTGCTCTCAGGCTTTGCCACTGGGTGACAATTTTCTTCTTGGGTTTCTTCTTTGGTGTCAAAAGCCACACATACATATTGTAACTGAGTTGTACCTAAAAAAAAGGAAAGTGCTGTCACTGGCACACACACAGGAGTCGGAAATAAGTCCTTGGTGACAGAAGTAGTGGCAGCCTCTTTTGTGTGCACAAAAGCAATCAAATCCTCAGCACACATTCCACTCATTCCCTCTGTCTCTGGATCACAGCAGGGCACAGCCAGACCTGACCTATTCCCCATCTTGGGCCAAGCACTCTTGTCTCTTCCAGATCCAACAGATTTGTGACCACGGCTACACATGTCCCTTTGTCTGCACAGGGGAAAGACCAGGTTCTTGACCGGGTTTCTAGGCTTACACTTACAGCCAAGTAACATTTCCCTGCAGCACTGAAAGACCTCACCTTTACCACAGGAGACAGAACACTCTCCAGGCAGAGGGCTCCACACATACACAGGCTGATTTTCCAGCTGGATATGTCCAAATGATCCTGAAGTCTGCAGCAAGTGCGTGTCTTCCTCCTCAGGAGAGAGCACAAGAACCGAACACAATGGCAACTTCTTCTCCCCAGGCCTAATCTAACCCAAGCCAAAAAACTCACTTTGTCCCAGCCTAAAGGGCAGACCTTAACCACGCAGGGCACAACGGAGAGAGGTTTTTCTTCTGCTGCACACAAGCTGTCGTCCATGACAGTCTCCAATCCATCACAGGACTGAACACAGGTCAAGTTCTGCTGGGCAACTCCAGTTCCACAGACAGCAGAACATTCATCTATTTCAGACTTCTTCCACCTAAATAGGAAGTAGCTGTATCAGACAGTATCTCATCTAAACCATGGAGATTTGTTATTTGTATCACTGACTACAAAAGGGGATGTAGAAAATATCGTAGATATGAAGAAAGTCAGTCACACACAACCTTTTTTTTTTCCCCCATCCTACACAGTGCAAACTATACTGCAGAAATTGGATTAGCTGGCAGAGAAAGGGCAAGAGTTATTGTTTTCCAGAGCAAAAGGAGATTTAAGTTTAAGCAGTGAGGAACACTGACCTGTACAGACATGGACATGGTCCCATGGCACAGCGCTCCCACTCGGAGCGAGGCTGTGGAAGCCCCAGACACTTCTGAGCCTCTGTTGTTTCATTCTTTGTCGGGTCAAAGCACACGTGATCCACCAGGCGAGTCCCTGGGAATGGAAGTGCAATCAAAAGGAAAGGATGTTCTAAATCAAGGAAACAGTTTGCCTCTATTATTCCAGGAAGATGCTGTAACTGCCCTTTAACCTAATTATCCACATAGGAAAATCAGAATATTTGGGAATGCAGACTTTCTACAAACATACAAAAGCCATATTTCTAGTATAGCTTTCCTCAAGAGTTTTAAGGTAGTCTCTGAGATGAACGTTCCAGAACAGGGAATATTTGATAATCCACTGTCAAAATGGAAAGATGGCTCCAAAATTGTCATTTGTAAAGACATCATTTGTTCAACAGCCCTTCTACCGGACTCGGTGTTTGGCTGAGGAGGTTGCTGACCTCACCTTCCCCACAGGTCTCTGAGCACTGCCCCTTCTGAGGGATCCACACATAGGACAGGTTCTCTTTTGGCACAAAGTAGCTGAAGGTGATGTCTGGATTGGTGGCACTGCCATATTCTTTTGCATACCTTCTGTAGACCTGGTGAAGGAAAAGGATGTGATCAAGACACAGATCAACTCAAACTTATACCTAGGGACAGAGCTAAGAAGGGAAGCTGGACACCATCTCCCATGTAGTCCTGAGCCTCAAAGCTGACTCCCAGCTCTTCCCAGATGCAATGAGAATACTCAGCCTCGGAGCTCTGTACAGAGGACTGAGCAAAGACGGAGCCAAGCAAGAGATTTAACTCGCTGCATCTTTATCCCACCCATCACCCACGCCTGCAGATGTGTGGGCAGCACAGCCTCAACCTGTCCCAAGAAGATGATCATCACTCTTGGTGAATATCTCCAGTGGTCCTGGACATGAAGCCTTCTGCTCTGCAACAGAGCCACATGTGTGAACAGTCTTGTCAGATCTGACTTCTTTCTATGTTAATTTACCTGTATCTCAATTTCCTCTTGGGTTGGCCCATCCACGTGGACTTCCTCCAGGCTTGGCAAGTTGCCCTTGGTGAGAAACACTTTGTATTTGATCTGGCTGTCCTCCAGAACAGACGGATAGGTGACATTCAATGAGATCTTTCCCTTGCCAGCAACCACATACTCGCCTTTAACTTTCACAGCTAGGAGAGCAAAAAGAGCAGTAAGGTAAAGAGATACGATGTGCTCAAGGAATCCCCTCGTGTTGGCAGCTCCACTCACTAGAAACTGGTCTGATCTATATTAGACATACCCAAAGCATGGCTTCTACCAGCTCCCACCTGAGAGCATCCCACAAAGTGATTATCAGGAACTTTCCTCCCACATATCCTTTTTCTTGTTTTTAGTGCATGTCTGAACACAGCCTAGAACCCCTCTACTCCTTTTCACTCAACTCACCCAGATGTGTGAAGAGGGGTTTCCGATTGATAACACGGACGGAGGTACTGTTAGGAGGCAGGGACAGAAAAGTGATGTACTCTGGAAGGTTGGAAAGACAGGAGATACAGTCACCTTCTTTTACTGGACCTCTTTTAAAAGGATAGGGGATTACAGACCAACCCTATTCACCTTATCAGCATTCCATCTATCAGAGGACGAGCCTTATTGGACAGTAACAGAGCTCAATTGCAGCAGAAGCAAAAAAATCAAAAGAATCAAAAATACCTAATCGAAAACGTGAGGATGCAACAGTGATGCCCAGCAGGCTAAACTCACCCCGACCTTAGCTGTGTCAGCTTGGCCTGATCAAAACATGGGTGAATACCACCCCCAAAAATGTATTTTTAATGTATTTTTAATTGTACTAAATGAATTCCATGCCCCGTTTCTCATATTTCTTTTGGTTTTGCTATGTCCTCTCCTGTTAACTAGGTGTGATCACTGCAAGAGCTAGATCAGTACCAAATGCAGCAGCCTCTTCTACAAAGCACCATCATATCGAGCCTGGGGCTGAGGACTACACACCTTTAGCTTTTCCTTCTGCATAAGATCCACTCACTTTGGTGCATGTGGTATTATCACCCCCACAGACCTTACAAGAGTCCACTGTCTTCTTGGAGCCCATCTGACCATCACAGCCGAATGCCTGAGCAAAGGAGAGAGTTTGTCAAGACTTGCTTATTCTGAGAAGAAAACAAGTACATCAAAGCAAAACTGCCTCCATTCCTTAAACCGCCTTTTTCATTTGTAGGAAGAATTTAAGACAACACTGACATACATATCCAGTCCTTCCATTGAACAAAAGTACACAAAACTAGAGACTAAAAAATCTTAACAGAGTACACAAGTTTTCATTAATTGTATGAGTATGTATTTTCCCAACAGAAGCAGTCCAGAAAAGGGCCTCGAATACCCTCAGAAAGAGATTCGGTCCTCACTTCAGTGGGTAAGATCGCTTTACCCACACCCTCTGCTGTTCATTTGCTGGAAATGCATGCACTGTGAACACTTGAAGAATCAGAAACCCACAAAATTTAAAATTGTATTCTGGGAACATAAAGAAACATCAGGCAAAAGGCTCAGCATTGAGCAGTTATTAAAATACTGGTATTTAAGTTCAAGTTCATCACAAAAGAATACCTTTCTTTTGTCAAAACGTGGAGCAATTGCTATACTTCCATTTTGAGAGTGATTCCGACAAATCCACTTGGGCAGTTACAGTTCCCAGATTTTACTCCTTATTTTGCCAGTGACACAATACATTCAAATCATGTAACCTCCCTCCAAAAAGTCAGTATTTCCCATGGATATTTACACTACACAAGCAGGACTGCTAACAACATCTCTTCGACCAAGGCACAGAGCAATTGCTGCATGAATTAGGGATCAACAGCCTCATGTACTTACTGTGTAATTAGCAGAATACCTTATCTAGAGGGCATTGGCACTGGATGCACGGACAGCGCACTAGATTAGCTGGACTACTTCCAATAAGCTAAAAACAAAACTCCTCTTTCAAGGAGAACTTGCTCTGCTGCTTGGGACACAGTGCGTTTCTTCCTTTGCTCCTAAAATCTTCTTTAGGCAGATTACAAGTCTGAGGTTCACCCAGATCCAACAGTCACTTACTTTGCAGCTTCCCATGACACACAGATGGAGAGTCCCATGGAGTTCAGGGTTATCCTGCTCACATCTGGTTCCATCTATGAAACTATCTTCACGGCTAACCATGAATTCTTTTCCAACTGCTCTGCACATGTGCTTGCATAGCAAGTCCCCTGGAGGAGGCAGATATGAAGAGACAGGAATTACTCATTGAGAGAGACACATGGCTGACCACAAACAAGAAGTCAGAAAGCTCTGACAAAAGGAACATGACGGTTCCACCTGGAAAGTGAAAACAGTGAAACAGCCTTTTGATTTTACAGTACAAACAGAGCTCCAGAGCACTCTGCCACCCAGAGACCCACACTCTCAGTCTTTCCTTACCTTTGGCAAATCCAACAGCAGAAGTCCAGGTATAAAAGGATGGCACTCCTGCAGTGACAGCCAATGGCTTTACATTTGTTGCTGCACATTGCTCAGTCATGAAGTCCAGCTGGCTCATCAGACAGGCCTGCATCCCAGTGAAAAATGCACAGGGAGGAAAAAGTCAGGGAGCACAGAATCCCAAGCAGTACTTCACCCACTGGCTAAAGGTAGCCATGTCCGGAGCAGAAAAGAATGACTGGTAAAGAAAACACCTGCAGAACTATTGAAAATAAAGGCTATCACATCGAAGTGAAGCTGCATGATATGCAGAGAATTCTGTTTAGAAATTATTATCTTTAATATTTATACAAAATAAATGGACTTGGAAAAACAGCAACAATACAGAACACCTCTCTAAAGCAAGCTAACATTAAATAGAGTCACTCTGCTCAGTGCCTGTCCTACTAGAGAGGCGTACAGAAAATTCTTCATTACACATGGAAAATACTGTTAAAGAGCACTGCTGTCTTTAGAGCCAGTGGAACAAACACCACCCTGATGTCACACACCCCATGCCAAAATCTTAGATGTTTCTAGANCACAGAATCCTAAGCAGTACTTCACCCACTGGCTAAAGGTAGCCATGTCCGGAGCAGAAAAGAATGACTGGTAAAGAAAACACCTGCAGAACTATTGAAAATAAAGGCTATCACATCGAAGTGAAGCTGCATGATATGCAGAGAATTCTGTTTAGAAATTATTATCTTTAATATTTATACAAAATAAATGGACTTGGAAAAACAGCAACAATACAGAACACCTATCTAAAGCAAGCTAACATTAAGTAGAGTCACTCTGCTCAGTGCCTCTCCTAATACAGAGGCGTACAGAAAATTCTTCATTACGCATGGAAAATACTGTTAAAAGAGCACTGCTGTCTTTAGAGCCAGCGGAACAAATACCACCCTGATGTCACACACATCGAGACCCCATGCCAAAATCTTAGACGTTTCTAGAGCAATCAGCTGCAAAAAATAGGCCCAGAACCTCACAGCTCTCAAAGGGTTAGTGAGCATTAAGCAGGAGCTCAGAAGACGCGATTAGCACCACTACCTGGGTATTGCACATCTCCACTTGGATGCTAGGTCCTTGGCATTCCTGCCCCCCAAAAGCAGGCCTGGAAGTAAGAAGAAAATAGCTCTACAAAGGCCAGTCCATCACAAGCAAAGAGCAACATTGCCTTGGCCTAGAGGCCTTGCAAACTCCACACGTCCCCACCTCTCTACCTGGGGTTGTTGCAAAACCGCTGTCTTGTTACCACTCCGCCTCCACAGCTGCGGGAGCAGGAGGAGAAGGGGCTCCAGCTGGACCACTGCCCATGCACGACAGCCATGGGGTTGAGTTCTTCCAGAGAGCTGCACCGGCCCTTGGAGCACCACTAAGAGCAAGAACACACAAAATGAGCAGCAGCATCATGGGGAGCACAGCAGGGGCACGGCACAAATCCCCACCTCTTGGCAGGCCAGACTGTAACAGGGAAGCCAGGATGAATGAGCTACTTTCTCATAAGAGGTCAGAAGAAAACAGTCCTATTCCTAATTATGACCTAACATGGGCTTACAGTTAAAAGAGAGACCTGATAAGTCATTTCAAGTTGAAAGCACAGCCTTGAAGGATGCCTTAGGTATCAGGTTGTGGGTCTCAGTTTATGCCTTGAGTGCCTGGCCTTAATTTCATGGCTGAGGACCAGTGAGTTCCATGTTCCCCCCAGCTACTGACCACAGCTTGCTACCAAATTGCCCCATAGCCCCCATGCCCATTTCTGATCCTCAGAGCATCGGCAACCTCCTTACCTTATTGATTCCACACTCTGTGCCATCCAGGAGGGGAACAAGAAGGCGAGTGCAGCTGGATTTGTCTCCTGGTTGCACGTGGCATGAGAGAACCTTACATATGTCCTGGTGTGGCAAGGAAAAGGGTATTCAGGAAATCATTTGGGTTCATTAACCCCATGCTCAAAAGTGGTTTCATTTAAATTGTGCATACCCTGGATGTCTTGTTTCCTCACAGCTACCCAACAATGTGGGCAAGTTCCTTATTTTCTCCTGCTATTGGGCAAGACTTGTGAGCCTTGCAAAAGCCAGTGCTGCCAGATGTAATATTAGAAATGGATCAGTTGAAGCAGCTGAAGTTTCATCCAGATCAGAGCTTCCCCATTAACAAGCATATCCAGATAGCAACTATTAGCCATACTACATGTCTCAGACTTGCAAAGGTGAAGGGAAGACTACAAGCTCCAACAAGTAAGAGTTTCCTAAGACAGGACCCAAGACTTGCCTGAATAGGTGCACAGAGAACTAGCGCTGCCAGACCCACCTTGGGACAAAAGATTCTGCTTACAATCAGGTCCAAACTTTAACGGAGACTTGTGTGGACAAAGGAGGTAATGATGGCAAGAAGGGGAGCATTTAAAAGACTTTTGGTTTGTTCTTTACCACAAAGTCTGAGGCAGAGCAGCACCTTCAGTCTCTTTATATTGTCACCAGAGTATCTCCTCGCTACCCCCAGAAATACTGACAGAAACTTTCTACCTACAACGTTGCTGTCAGCAAAGCTGCACGCCGAGGCGACGTTCCCAAAGGCAATTTTACATTGCTCATCTGCTCCATAGTATAAGCCGGGCTTCCACCCAGGGATGCTGCCCTCCATGTCCGGCAGGTCATTCAAGCAGTTTGTTTGGCCTGTGCTGATAGAGACACAAAAATACGACTTTCCCAGCTGTGGGCAATAAGTACAGTGACATGTTTGTAAACTTCTGCTGAGCTTCATTCTGGGAGTGGGTTGTTGCTTTCCCAGACAACACATGCTGACGGGGCGCCACAACGGATTCAGCTGCCGCAGCTAAAAATGTCCCTGCCTGCAGATGCTCACAGTTCCTTCTGCTGAAGCTACAGCAGAAACACGTGCCTGTTTCTCAGTTCACAGCGCTTCTTTAAACCTACATGCCCTGACATTTTAAGTAAATTTTCCCAGCTGAGCTAGCATCTGTGGAGTCAAACACGGCCCAGGCATGTCAGTCACTGACCAAAGTAATTTCCAGTTACATGAAGCAAAGTCTGGGTTTAACCTCAGCAAAAGACACGAGTGATATGTAAATAGGCAAGCCTCAAGTAATTCACAGTTCCTTATTCTCCAAGGAATCCCCCTTTCATTCCTTGTCTACCTCCTCTCTCCTGAGCTCCGTGCTCATGAAAATGTTCCCTTACTGGCACACACATACACAGGACTCAACCCCTCACTTACCTGACGAAGGCCAGGAATTCTTCCTGGCTACACTGTGACCAGGCAAGGTCAATACTGTTGTGGTTTCCTGCTGAACCCATGATGTAGCCGCTGCTACTGCAGCGATTCCCCTCTCCATCATGGGGAATTCCAAGACTGCAAGAGAAGAAACATATGTCCTGAGGAGCAGAAGCCCAGAGAGTTGGTTTCCAATATCACTCTTCTTGTAGAAAGAATAAACTTGCAAGGAATTCAATCCAAATGTTTTGAATAATCAGTGAGAAGCCCAGTCTTAAGACCAAGAGATACTTTTCTTTCTCCTAAACCCTTAAATTGTGAAATGGGTTTTCTTGGATACAACAGCAGGTATATTTTACTGCTCTGGGGCTCTGCTCACTGACCTGTGCCCAATCTCATGGGCTATGGTGACTCCCAGGTCAAAACCTGTGTCCTGGGTAATAACACAGCTCCAGAAGGAGGAACAGACTCCACCTAAATGGGTCACTCCACGTAGCTCCTTGTTCCCATCAGGTAACTCCAGGTCAAACCTAAGGACAGGGAGACAGACAGAGGGGGAAGAGCAAAGAACCACTGCAATTAATAAAGTCAGGTCTAGACTTTCAACCAAATTTATCTGCACTTTCCCAATCCAACTTCCCCAGGGCAGGGGAGCTTCAGTACCTGGTCACATACAGGACAACATCAGCGTGCTGGGGATCAGAGTCATTCTGGGGATTGACTTTCTTGCTCCATTCACAGACACTGATGAGCGAGGAGGTGATATTTGTTGTGATGTTAATGTCCATCTAGAGTGAAGACACACGTCTGCACATTTCATACAGCTTTTACCAACCCTTCAAGCTGGTAACCCTTGGACAAGACTTGAACAGTCTTTTCTGCCTACCTCTGGTTCCCTCAAAACAATCATTTGCATCAGGTGGACCCTGAAGTGAGCACCCAGTGAAGCATCTCTCAGCAGCTCTGCTCCCTGATAAAGGATGAAAGAGATTCAATAAAGAAGGCACTTAGGTGATTCACACTAGCAGCTCTCAACAGCAGGGGTGCAATCATTTACACAGGTTTACACTTGGTAACCATAAGAGGCAATCAGAAAATCACTACAAAGTACATCATCAACGAAGGCATAAAGGGATAAATAGGTTGTTTGAGAATAAAGCACCTGGTTAAAAAAATCCATTAATTGATGAAAAGTGTTGTTAGATTTGTCAGGTATGTTGAAACAGAGATAAAAATCTGTATGAAAAGTTTCATGTGGTAGGAAAATGAATGCTGAATATTTTGCAGCTATCCATACAAAAGATGCATAAAGAATTCTTAATGAGAGCAAAGGGGGAAGTTTAGAAAAAATCTGTAATAGAAACAAAATGTTGATGTGTAAAACATAAGATTAATCTGGTCGATCTGGCTGAACACCCCTGAAGTCAACAGGGACTGGTTCAGGACTCTGGTGATAAAACTCCTGCTACTCAATCTGACATCAGCTATATATCAATATTAGTAATGGAACAAACGGCTGTATTTTCTACACAGGCTTCAAAGCTACAACCTCAAAGCCTCTAACACCCACTTCTATCCTTCAGGTCCTTGTATAAGGGTAAAGCTACCCTATGGGAGCAGAAGTGACTCTGCCAGGCTCCCTTCCAGCCCGCGACACTGCGAGCGCTCCGAGCGGGACAGCAACTCCAGCAGCAGCTACTCACGATGTTCAGGTTAGCGAGGATATATCGCTCCGTGTCCTCCCTGTGGTGCAAGTAAACGTCAGGACCCGCTACAACCATCAGCTCCAGGTGTTTGATGGCTCCCTCGGCCCTCTTGTGCAGGCGAGGAGACTGCCCTGCTGAACAGCAGAAAGGGACATGGAGCTTTAGGTGTGAGATGGCACAGGAGCTCATACAGATCCCCCCCGCTTTCCTCAAAAGACTAGAAATATCCAACTATAAAACCAATCGTCCAGACACCTCTCCAGTTTTCCCAGTTCTGTTGGTTTCTCTCATCCAGCTGCATCCTTGATAACAAACTTCAGTGTGTAAAACACCCCATCCCTGTCCAAAACTGTCCTCGGCCAGTACGAATATCCTTCTGCTTGTATCCTATCAGTCTGTGTGAGTGACAAAGCCACTGCTTTCAAGTGAAGATAAAAAGGTGGCACTGCAGAAGTCATCGGCAGTGCTGGAACAGCAGAGGGGTATGAGGACATAATTCTGTCCATTGACAGGCATTAATCTGCCTATAAATACCTACATGAAAACATATTATTTACATCTCAGAAAGATGAAATACATCTATCAAGCATAATCATATGGTTGCAGGTATAAGTCTCTCCCTGGAGCTCAGCTATGCAATCCCATGACTAGAAGACAGCTTGTGAGAACAGAACAACTAGGGCTTCCTTCCCGAAAGACCATATACGTTACCTCTTGAGGAACTCGCGCCTCTTCCAGCACTTCTAAAGATAATGTGGGGTCTGGAGAAGCCAAGGTCCTTCAGCAGGGCAATATCCTCTCTTCTGACAGGTCTGATATGAATCTTTTCCTCATCTGCAATGATGACCCCTTGCTAAAGGAGATGAAATTCCATCTCTGAGTTATTCCAAAGACATCTGCTATCAGCGGAGAAGCGTGTGCCACATCCTGCTCGTTTCTCCTTTTTAATGTTCAGATTTAGCAAATGGGTGGTTCACACGGGAGGATTTAAACACAGTTAAGACATTTATTGTTTAGGGCATCAAGTTGCTAACACACAAGGGCTGCAAAAGCTCTAAAAGTTGATGACTTCAGTGCATACTCACCAGCTGCCCTTCACAGTAAGTGACTCTACACTCGGCCCCTGGAGGGGACAGTGCATTTCCACCTGCAAAGCAGTTGCTGGAGCGTCGCTTCAGGAGGCTGAAGGAGGAGTTCACCCGGTGATTGCTCACGAAGGAAGAGGACAGGAGGGCATGATCCCCCAGGAATTCAAACGCGTAGCGATGTCCCCAGGCCTCGATGGAGCAGCGTTGAACACGACACGACGCCAGGCCGACCAGCTCTTCTTTGCAAGGGCAAGTTGGCTGAGCAACAACAAACTCCGGAACTGAAAGAAATGGAAGAAAATACTAGAAAAGGGGGAACAATTATGGAGGAAAATAATGATACATGAAAACTAATGTAATTATCTGTCTCCATATGGAAAACTACTCTCCAAATAACTGCTGCAACCTTGTGGGGTCGTTGTGTCAATAGTCAAAAAAACTTCTGTGCTTTTATCGACTCCAGACTGAGGATAATGCAGGCACAAACAGTAGCTCTGAAACTGGCTCCTGATTTATCTGGGGTTTTTTTTTGCTTTAACAAAGGCTGAGATAGTTTTACTTCTTCATATGCTCTGTATTACTAGAGTGTGAATTGGCATAATGCAGGGACACTGGGGTGAGCACTAGGTGAGCTCACAACTACACAACATCTTTACGTGCAGAGTCTGCAAACACGTGTCCGAACTCTGAACTACCACCAGTATAGTCCTGGAATACTAGTCTCTCCATATACTAACTAAAAAAATATATCAAATACATTTAAAACATTTTTAGTCTACAAGTTCCCATTCTGATGACTTGGATCTGTCAATTTTGTAGAAAAATATCAATTAGGAGAATGAGGACTGTAACAGAAAAGTGCAAAAAGATTCATCATTATCTCCCTTAGCAGGTTTTAAATACTGACCCAGTTCTTCAACGTTTACACGGTGAAACAAGGATTACCTGCATGAGTAACGTACTCTGAAATGTTAAACACTTGTCAGATCAGGGTTAGGACATAAGTGTTCTTCACGTTATCAAATATGCAAGTTTGGAAATAAACTGACAAATGCGCTCTGGAATCAAGAAGGAAGGAGCCCTGCATACCATCAGAAACCGAGCGGGTGCCAAAATACGAGAGAACATCTTCTGGATCCAAAGCTCTGAGAAATTTCTGCAACAAGAAGAACAGCTTTAGAGTTTTTTTTTTTTTTTTAAGAAAAACAAATGGATAGAAGACTGTAATTTAGCTTAACCTAACCCAGAAGGAATGTCAGCAAACAATTTCACAAGTATCCATGCCAAGTCCTAATGGTTTTATTTTGCATTGAGCATATGCTCCATAATGACCACCCCGGGGAAATGGCTTTATCTTCTTGATTACTGCGGTCTGATACATTCTGGCTTAGAAAATATTGAGTTTTCCCTTCTTCTTTCCTAGAAATAAAATAAAGCCTTCCTGGAAACCGTATTTTCCGGAGGTCAAACTTACCTCTTGGCGAGGGGACGGCCAGCAGAATCCCAGTGGGAGCAGGGCGAGCACTCGGATCATCGCGTTGACGATCATGTTGGAGGAGCCGCAACCAACGCCACGGAGCAAGTGCTGCCCCAAGGGGGGATTGAAACGTTTAGCCCCGGGCATCACGTGGAGCGGAAGCGACGAGCCGGGAGTTTAAACAAACATCGTGGGAGCGGGAGCGGGAAGGGGGCGCAGAGCTGCCGCGGGACTCGCTACGGGAACGGCTGCGGGGGCAAAGAGAGGTTTTGCGCAATATTTGCAGCTTTATTGCAGCCAAAGGGATCTACAACAACGGGCGCACGGGGGACGGGTTTAGCAGATAAACAGGGAGAGAGAAAGGGCTTGGAATTGTGCAACCCAAGGGAGAAACCGGCGCGGAGCCCCACGAAGGGGGCCCAGGGCTGAGCCCTCATCGCGGTGGCTCCAGGGGGAGCCTGTGGAGCGGCCTGGGGAGCTGCCGTGGGGCAGCGACCGGCCCCAGGGGCTCAAGGGCTGCTGTGGGGCCTGAAGCGCTGCCCCCAAAACGCTGCTACGGGGCTGAGGGCAGAGCACGGTCCCGCACAGCTCGGTGGGGCTGCCCCTTGGGCCACGGGCCCGAAGAGCGGCCTGGAGGGTCTGAGCCGCGACCATGGCCACAAGAGCCATAGGGGCCATAGGGTCCCCAGCGCCGCCGCGAACCCGCCGCCCCGCGCACGTCCCCGCTCCCCGCCCCGGTGCCCGCCCCGGGGCCGGGCGCCCT
>VWPW01025462.1:0-16146 GCA_013389825.1 Crypturellus undulatus | reverse complement strand
GCCGAGCGCGCCGCGGCCGTTCCCCGCTCGCCTCATGGCGAAGGCGGCGGGCCCGAAGGCGGCGGCCGGGCAGCCGCGCCGTAAAGGCAAGAAGCGGCGGGCGGGCCGGGCGGCCGGGCCGCAGAAAGGGCCCGGAGCAGCAGCAGCAGCAGCGGCGGTGCCGGCGGCTCCCCCGCGCAGCCCCCGGGAGTTCTCGGCGAACTGGAAGTCGCTGCGGGAGGTGAGGGCGGAGCGGGACGCCGGCGCGCGGGGCTGCTCCCACACGCGGCTCCTCTGGAGCCGAGTGCCCCGAGCGCCGAGCGTGGGCTGGGGGTGCTCCCCTGCAGGGCCAATTCCCGTGGCGATTTGAGGGAATTTTGTGGCAAAGAAAGACATGAGGCACTAGGGCCGGAATCTGGGGCAGTCTGCCCTCATGGGGAAGCGGGATGGGGAGGAGGGATGATTCTGGAACCAAGTGATCCCTTACACCAGTAACCAAGTAAAAGTGCCGCTTTGGGTGATTTGGGATTGTGCTTTACCCCGTAACCCTCTCTTTTGGGTCCTTTTAGCTACTGAAGCAAAAGGCAAACGGTACCGACAAGCCCGACGCCGCGCGTCCCAAAGAGCCCAGCAAGAAGCAGGTGCCCAAGGAAGGAGGTGCCCGAAGAGATGCCGCTGCCAAGGGGAAGGGCAACACGGTAAAACCCAAACCTTCGAGCAAGAGCAGCGGCGGTTCCGCTAAAGGCAACGCTCCTTCGGATGCTACATCCAAGAGGACTGCGGGGGACAAGACTTTGAATGGCACCGGGAAGGATGGGAAAGGCTGCAAAGAGAAGAAGAAGACGAAGAGGAAGAACGGCAATGTTGAAAAGGAACGGGGTGATATAAAACATAAGAAGAGGAAAGCTGAGGAGCACGTGGAGCCACAGCCTAAGGAGTGAGTACTTAAGCCTTCGTGCATGTGTTTGAGTATGGATTTTAGAAGGGGTCCCCAAGGAGCATTTGAAATAGGTACACACTTCTGGATTAAATTTTGGAAGAAGCTATAGCATGGATATCAGTATTGGACTGGTTTTCACAGAGCTGATTTCTTGATTAAAATAAAACCCAAGCTTTCTCTACACTATAAAAATGCAGGGTCTTTTTTAATGCTGTTAAGTGTAATTAAATTTTGTACTTATCAGGGCGGACATCTGGTTTGATGATGTTGATCCAAAAGATATCGAAGCAGCAATAGGACCCGAAGCAGCAAAAGTTGCCAGAAGAAAACTAGGACTTGAAACAGGCCAATCCAAGGAGTCTGTGGAGAAGGTGCTGGTTAAAGAAAAGGCTTCTGAAGGGTGAGTGGCTCCGTCTGTCCTGCTCGCGTTGACGTGTGAACCTTGTGGGGTTGTGCACAATCCCTGCAGCAAATGTGTCCCATTTTCTTTTAGGTTGACGAGAGCTGTGGCCATGGACTGTGAAATGGTGGGAGTGGGGCCCAAGGGCGAAGACAGCATCGTGGCTCGTGTGTCCATTGTGAACCGGTTTGGAAAGTGCGTTTATGACAAGTATGTCAAGCCTACAGAAGAGGTGACTGATTACAGAACAGCTGTTAGTGGCATTCGCCCTGAGAATATAAAGACAGGTGAGAGGTTTTTTTCAAAAATATTCTTTTAGGAGGACAAACAGGCTATTGCAGAAGTCTGCTTGTCTGAGCTTGGGAAAGTTTTAGTTTTATTCTGGAAAACGGAAAATAAAAGGTTGATACAGCCTGAGTACATGAAAATACAAAGTAAATGCTGGGGAAGAAACTTGGGAAGATGTCCTTTTAGAGTGGTCACTAATGCCCTATGAAAATACCCTATTTCTTTAATCTTGGTATAGAAATAATATAGAAGTTCATTTCCTTTAAGTGTTTTGCTCCTTATGGGATTCTCTATGCTTTTATAACAAGCAGAGTATTTACTGTTCTGCATACGTTCATAATTGTACTGTAGACACTCATGTAAGTAGGGTTCAAGGGATACAGCTGCCGTCACAAACAAAAGATGCAATGTTTTAATTACAGCTTGCTGAGATGCCTTAATGTCTAATAGAATATGTTTCATTGTGTGTCATTTTTAGGAGAGGATTTTAAAGTTGTTCAGAAGGAGGTTGCTGACATCTTAAATGGAAGAATTTTGGTCGGGCACGCTTTACACAATGACTTAAAGGTATGTGGCTGCAGAATTTATTTTGAAGCCAAGACTTCAATGGTTGATTACATTTCTAATTTATCTCCCAGTCATCAGATGAACATACCTCAATGCCAAGAAATTACAGCTTTAGCACTGTTAGCTTAGTTTCATGTCATTTCAAGCTGTATCAAGTATAGCCCTATTCACTGAAGTTCTTCAGCTTCAGAACTTCATTTGAAATAGAAGTAACATGGACTACTAAGTAGCCAGGAAGTAACCAGCATGATGCAAAAGCAGTTTGTACGCTTTGCTCGCTCCCAAAGCACAACAATCTGGATGTCTTTCATGGATGCAGGTGTCCAGTTGCATCATGTTCTGCCAGCACTGCCAGTGGTCTCTGTAGGTGGTGCCTCCAGACTGAACGATGTTTCCCATACTAAATAGTGCTGTGGCTCTTGAATCCTGCCAGTCTCCTTGATCTTAGGCTTGTTTATTCATGGTTTGGGACAGTCTTTTATAATAGATGGAAGGAAAGAGTTGAAAGTTGTACAGTCTGTTGTATAAATTTTCCTGCAACAACAATCTCAAGACTGGAAATATATGTTATGTTTTGTTTTTTTAGGTCCTATTTCTTGATCATCCTAAGAAGAAAATTCGTGACACACAAAAATACAAGCCTTTCAGACAGAGAGTCAAGGTAAGAAATTGTCAGGAAAGGACACTTTGATGAACTGGGTTTTGAGCTGCTGACTCCCAGCTTCCACCTGGGAATATGTTTCATCAGGCACCACAAACAAAAAAATGTTAGGGCTACATACAAAATTCTCAGAATTGTGTACAAAAATATGCATAAATTCATTATGAATAAGTCCATTATGCATAAATTCAATATGAATAAATTCATTAATACTTCTTGTCAGTTCACCAATAGAAGCTGAGATATGCTATACTTCAGTTTAAATATATTGTTCAATATAGAGCCCAAATCCAATCTTTTTCTTGCAGAATGGACGACCATCATTGAAGCTGCTCTGTGAGAGACTGCTGGACGTTCACGTGCAGACGGCGGAGCACTGCTCGGTGCGTATCCCATCGGAACCTTTCTGGGTAACTACAAGGTACCACACGTCACTTCCAGTGCTGGGTTCAGTCCAGAAGCCTGTGGCTTCATTCTTGTCTCAGTGAAGATGGGGAAACTGTGCTTGGTACCAGCATGGGATAAAATTGCCATATAAACTTACTTACTGTTATATGTCTCATGCTGTTTGGACTACTTTGTCATTTTCATTAATGTCATATAGCATATTTTGTTTAGTTATTAATTCTTTAGGAGCCCCAAGGGGAAAAAATACGTATCAAACTGATACCTTAAAAGCAGCTTTTTGTATCATTGTACTATGGCAGGTTGGATAAAATACTACAGGCAGAGTTTATAAAATACTAAATTGTAAGTAGGTATAAAAACTGATGGAAGATTTAGCTATCTATTAAGAATAATGTTCTTAAACTGTCAGCTGTGTTTTGTTAAACCATCTGTTTGTTCTGTTCTCTTTTAGATTCAGGATGCACAAGCAGCTATGAGACTGTACACCTTAGAAAAAAGGCGGTGGGAAGCTGCTCTTAAGGACAAATCTAAAGTAAAGAAAAAAAAATAAACCCTAACGTTTGAATAATTCCACACTGTGGTTTTTATGTGCAGCATTTGCTCTGTTCCTGTCAAATTCCCATACAAATTTAAAGAGAACTTGAAACTGGCATCAGCCACTTCCTAATAAAGGTCAGCACACAACAGTTGCTGACGTGTTATGTGAACACTTTTGTACAAGAATACTGCAGAAGAAACCCCAGTGCTGGAGCACATTTATGCCTACTACACTACTACTACCTATTACAGTTTCAACAATCCATGTAATGAATGCCTGAATTCCTGAAGTTTCATCTGATCAGTTCCTGCAAACGAAATACACACTAGAAAATATGAAAAAGTTTTCATAATTACGATACATGAAGGAAGAAACTGTTACTGCTTTGCTGAAACTTCTAAGGCTACAATCTTTATTTCAGAGACGTTAGTGGTGTTGGTCTTACAGTTGTAGTAACTAGATCAACAAAATACATGTAGATATTTCACTGAGGTATAATATCAAGCTCACTTTCTAGTGAGAAAAATCCCTTGAAATATTTGGGAACGATCTCAGCATTTCTACTTGAACCGGAAGCCTATAGGTCTTGTTCTTATACAAACAGCTTTTTTGTCACTTCTGCAGTTTCAAAAGCGTTGCATCCACAAGGGTCATTATCTCCTAGAGAAAAATGTGAAATTTGTCAAATAAATTGTCATTGCTTCACTTATTTTTATATTATTTTATTAATAAAAACTGGGTGCTTAACAGAGACCTTTAAAACTAGTGGTGTTTTAAATGGATTCTGGGTCTGATTCTGCAAATTCCAAAGCAATGTCACCCCTTCTAAGGATGTCAGTTTCAGAAGATTTTTTTGCTTTATTGTGTATTTATGACTTATTTCTGCAAATTGAGACTGTATTTCAGTGTGAAGAATATAGTAAAATAATGCAAGACAATGTTGTAAAAGAGCAGCTCATCAAAAATCCCACAGCACTGAGCATATAGAAGAAAAAACCTTCCCACTACTTTCTTTAATATAAATATTCTTATGAAAATGCTCTTCACCCAGCTATTCTCCTCACCCAGAATTCTCCTCTAAATTTCCATCATATAAAATTTCTGTTATTAATGGATTATAAAATCCATAACCAGAAATTTGATGCTAAGTCCATGCCCTTTACTGTGACAGTGTCTTCAACGTACCATGCTAGATGGGAACCGGCTTTTTATTTCAGACAGCATTTCTTTCATCTTCTGGGAAACCATATCCAGTGCAATGTCATCTGTGACGTAAATAAACAGGAAAATTTACATTAACTGGAATACAGCTGTGGTCTAGAAGAACAGAAGGCAAGATAAGGTGAAGTTATAACTGCTGCATTGCAGAGATGTTTATAGTTATTCAAGAACAACAAAATGGGATGATCTTAGAGTTCAGTTCATCCTTCAGTTGCTATTACATTTTTCCTTGCTACCTTTTGGGGGCAGGGGAGAGGAAAACACTGCGCAAACACCATCTTACCATACTGAGCCATCTCATTAATCAGTGCACAGATACTTTCCACCACGTCTGGATCATCGCTATGAACGTAGTAGGCATCTTTGACCACTTTTATTCCACTGCCTTTTGAATCTGTTACAAATCTGAAAGCTGATATTTCTAAAACAAAGAGAAACAGCTGGGATAATTGGTAGCTGTGGACTGTATTATCTACTTTCCAGTTCCCTGCCCTAGCTAGCATACCTGTAATATTTTTCCAGGAAAAAGTGTGCACCTTCCTAAAGCTTTTCTGAAACATATTTGGGCAGCAAGCAGAAGACAGTATAGACAGCTGATGCTGTCATGCACGACAGAAGTGCTTTTTTGATATTTATCCTCTTGAGCTCTACCCTTTTACATAGTTGAAACAGCTTCACCATAAAATAAGAAGTGGAAAAAGCTCTCAGATTATGCTGATCTATTAGTTCTTGGACATTCATGTTCTGTCCATAGGAAGAAAAACAAGTTTACACTTCAGTTTCACTACTTCTTCCAGTCCCATAAGACAAGACTAACCCAGGAGAGGAAATACAGTCCCATTACCACCAGAAACTCTTGAACTACTCAGGAATGTCCACATCTGAGGTGATTTACAATTAATAAAAATGGATTGCTGAAAGTTACCAGACAGCCTGAGAAGATGTGCTAATGCTTGGCAGACATTCTTCACCAGCACTGGTCTTTCTAGGTTCATCCTGAGAGCATCTAGCAGAAGTGCTGTTATAGATTCATTTTCATTTTCAGTAAAAGGACCTTTTTAAAAGAAAATAAAGCCTTTAAAATTCTCATGAGCACTTTCACCTTCTGCCTCCTGTTTCCGAAAGGACTTTTTGATTATGCAACAAAAATTACAAAGAAAACATGTGAAAACCTGTGTTAGAGTAACATAAGCCCAGTAATGACTTATTGTGAGTTGATCCAGAGGCCTAAGAGAAATTTCTGAGGTATTTTTTTATGTCAAGATTTTGTTTTATTCTCCAGGACATGAAGAATCCTGGAGACACATTCTGCTAATAGGTACTAGAAATGAGACAAGAAAGCACATTCCTTAGGCTGTTTTACACAGCCATTCTTACCAGAACAATGGCATAAGCAAAGGTTTTGATGCAGCTGTAGGTATGGAAATATTTTCACATGCTAGCACTACAGGAATGCACTTATTAGAGCACATGATAATGAAAGAGGGTTTTATTTTTTAAACTGAAATGTTGTTCCCAAAGCATAAAATCAACAAAGGTTTAAAAAACAAACCTTGCATTCCATTCTGCACGACACTAGTACTGTTTTCAAAGGAGTAACACAGCAGAGAGTTACATAGTTGGCATTCGTGGGCTTGGCAGATAAAAAAGAGACTGCATTCTATGCTATAGGTGCCCATCATTACAGTATCCACTGCAGTATCTAGTTATAATTGCAATGGCTCATCAATTGAGGGTGTCAGAGTGCAAATGGGGAGAAGGCTGGGTAAGCAAGAAGGTTAAATTCCTAACTCTGCTGCCATCTGCAGAGCCTGCTCTGGTTGAGCAGCCTCTATTTCAGGAGTCACCATCAGCAGACAAGTGTAGGGACAAGAAGCCCTGGAAAACACACCGTGGAGTGACAGTGCCCAGAGAGCGGAGCCAGCCGCCTCGGCAACCGTTGCATTCTCGAGGTGCTCTTGGAGGACAGCAGAGGAAGCACTGATGGCACTTTGCAGCAATGCTTTGTCTATGTTGTTCTCTAAATTACCTTTAATAAAAAAAAAATGTATCAAGTAAATTATTTACTCAAGTAATACTATCATAAGCACATTGTGTATCAAATTACATCCGTAAACTCTTAATTGATGAAGGCATTGGAGTAATGCAACATTATCAGTATGGAAAAACAGCTGAGGAAAGGAATCTTAAAATATTCTAAAAGAAAGCAAATGTTACAGAATTGCAGAACAGCAATGCTTATTGAAGAAAGCCGAACTCCAGTACCTAGTTTTCTCTACCACTTAAATTATATATGGGGATCACATCATGCAACCTCAAAAATAAGCACATTCTGGACAGAATATGGATGGATATAGCTGGACACACACATCAAAAAAGTAGTTCAGTGTGTAGGGGGAATAAAACAGACCAAGTGCAATCGTGCATATCCTGTGTTCTCTGCCTTCCTTGCTGGTTAGGACAGGCACAACTATACGAGGACATGTCACAGAAACAATTCACCTCAAGATAACTCACCATGGTCTCTCAAAACAAGGTCACCTCAAGCAGTTAACCCACAGCTCTCCAACACTGTAGGATGACGATTGTTTAGTTCTAAGGCAATGGAAAGAGAATACCTGCCACCTTATCAAACATTTCTATTGAAAAAGCAAGTTCCTGTGGAATGTCCAGCTCAGGACTTAGCTCAGCACTACCAAGAGAAGCATAAGATGGCATTTACTTTAAATACTATTCTGCTATCCAATCTAATATGCTGTTTTAATTGCATTGCCTCTGCTGATAACAGAGCAAAAATGCATGACTGACAAAGCAGTAGGTGTATGTTCCTTTTCATTTTTGACAGTTTGTAAGCCATATCTTAGCTTAAACAGTAAAGATTTTATTTTGACCCCTCATCACAAAAAGAGATACTAAAAAGTTTGCATTACTTTTATTTTTCTTTCATTTGGTTCTGGATGACTTAATTTTGTTCTAATAGTGCTGTAGAGACATCTCTCAAGAACGAGAAAAAGAAGACAAAATTCTAGTCCCGGCAAACCAGTGTCTGGACCCAGCTAGGCCCCACAATACCTGCTGCCTTCAGTCACACGAATCTAGGCATAACACTTGCTCTGTTCTGCTCACCGCTCACAAGCAAGCTCCAGAGAGCTCCACAGCAAGAGAGGCAAATCTCTTCATTATGAAGAAATGTTCTTATGCTCATCAGAAGGTCAGGAATTGCTCCAGCTCTTCTTAGATTCTCTGCAGCAACTTCTAAAAAACACAGAAAACAGAAACTCTATGAAACCTGTTATTTTTTTAAACAGTGCTAACCTAAGTGGTAGTATGATCCCAGGGGAAGGAAAACAGATGAACGTAAGCACGGTGCTCATCACAAGTGACCCCTACAAACATTGCCTGCTCAGCCATGCCTGTTCCTTACACCTCTGCAATTTACAGAACAAAAGGGAATTAAGAAGCTATAAATCGCTATAATTCATATGTTTTCAAATTAGCAATTCAAACTGCCTCATTCACTGCAGATTTAGGAAAAAATGTATAAAAATAGCTTGGTCTTTATTTGTATAAATATAGGCACTTTATTTTTGTACATTTTTTTAGATTATCCTTTCATTGCTAAATCCTTCTGTAAACATTTAGGAAAACAATCTTCTGCGGAATGTTGAATTGACAATTCAAACAGGTAAAAAAACACTATGAATATTTAGCATGTACAAGCTAAGGAGAAAACCCACACAGAGAAATTAGGTTTCAATTCTCCATGGCACAGTCAGAAATAGAATCCAGGTTCTCTGCCCTCATTTTCCAAACACCACTATTTGTACTATTTGTACTTTCCAAAAGAAGATCAGACACAGCACCACTCTAATACATACAAATTTGTAAGTGCCTGAAGGCTTAGCATTGTATCTCATACTTCCAGGATTGTTATAAATAAGAAATTTCATCACTATTGACCCAACACCTGCAGACATTCACAAATCTCAGTGCTGTCATGAATTCTCCATTCTAATTTTGATTATAAAGGTTAATACAAAAGTACTATAACATATAAAAGTATTGTAACTTATAAAAAGTATTATTAGCTTAGATTATAGAAGTGGGAAAATAAGAATTTTCTCCAAAATGAGCAAGGTGACCCACCACTGGATGAAATCATCATCAAGAGTGTGCAGATCAATGAAAGCAACTCTTCATTTTCAGAATATTTTCTCACTGTCTCTAGCAGAGAGCTAATCACACTGTCATCCAAGCTTCTTTCCACATCCAGATTATGTTCTAGAGCTGTCAAAAGTAAAAATTTGAACAGAATGAAGAGATTTCAGTGGCTTTGAATGAAATCTGAGCTTCCTGCTCTCATCATAAGCAAAACGTGAACGACATTTCTTCACACCACAAAACCAAGAGTTGCCTTAAACATGCTTTTTTTCCTTGAAATAAAATTGTTAGTTTCAATCCAAACAAATCTCATTACCATACCTTGACTAAGCATTTCAAGCAATAATCTGCAGCTCTCTCTCTGTAACTCGAGTGAATCTATATGAGTCTTCATGGTAGAGGCGATCAGACCTGTGCATGCCAGCAGGCAGGGTAAAGCTATGGAGAAAAGATGCGAGACAACACTCACTTACACTGTTAATTACTGTGATTGCTCGGCATGTGTCTACAGTTTAAAACCAAGTTCAATTTTCAAAAAAGGAGTTTAGCTTTTCAGAATCTATAGAGGAAAATATTCCACTAGGTTTCCTAATCCTACTTTGAGCTTTGGAATAGCTAATACAGCTATCAATTTATCACAGTATTCATGATAAAAAAAAGTTCAGGGAAAACTGGATGGTTTCTAGGGATCCATTCTGAGCATGTTCAAAGATATGAATATCAATCTTGGCAAGCCATGGCGCAGAAGTGTCAAAAAAGTAAAAATCAAGTGTGTGCACAGCCTTGGATTGCTGCCAGTGGGTTTGAATGAGTGTTGAAGACATCAGTAAACAAGGAAAAAAAAAATATTTCTCATTTTTGACTACAGGTATAAAATACTCACAAGCCAATGCCAATATTAAAATGTTACCACTACTAAATAGCTGTGTATTTCATAACTGAGTTAATGTATTGCTTTGAAAATATTAATAGTCATTAGAAATATCAATCTGAAAAGTTTCAATACTGAGAGAGAACATCAATCTTCCTTTGCACAGCTTATTAGACACACAGAAACTGAGCTCCTGTAGCTCGCTTTTGCTCTATTGGTTTTCTAGCCCCAGGCATTATCAACATTTTGCCCAATACTGACACCTTCGACCTGCTCAGCAAATGTCAGTCTGCCAATTCACCTCAGTTGGCAACTAAAACCCCACTGAGTTCTTGCAGTAACTTTTGGTCTTATGTTGGTCTTTTCTGGGCTCAAGGAAAGCATTTGTAAGACAAGTACCAACACAACCCTAGCAAATGGCAGCCTATTTCAACACGTGCAAAAATGAAAAATGGGAAGAAAGCAATTTCATTCTCAATGGTAGTCAAGAGAACATTTTTCCCCCTGCCATTATCTCAAAATGTAAAGAAAGGGCAGACTCAATAAAGAAATAAAATACTGCCTCACCATTTTTATCTCCTAGAAAGCTTGCAAGGTACTCCACAGCCTTAACCTGTGCTTCCTCGCTATCCCAGTACACGTGCATGAACTCTGCATAAAACAAGACAATTCTTCCAATCATTTAATACAAATACACACACAAAGCAAATTTTCTATCTTGTACAAGGCATGGGAATTCACATGAATGAAAATATTGTAATTTGTGATTGTTTCAACCCTTTGCACATTGCTAAGCGCTATGATTCACCTCTACGATTTGTGTACTGGAGGATAGGGTTAGGGGCTTTAAAAGCGTTATCTGAATAGCCTTTTCAGATTACAATAACTTCATCCTTACTTAGAAGGAAAATGATAGAGGAAATGATAGATCATTTGCTGATATAAACACATCTTTTGCTGGCATAAACTGGCTAATGCATTGGAATGCAAGCAACATAAGCAAGGTTCCCAGATTTCCTGAAGAATCATCTCTAGCCCCATTCAACTAGCACATTGGGTAGGGCTGGCAATCTTACGAGGTTATAGAAAAGGTAGCGTAGCAATTCTTTCTCCAGATAATATTCTATTTCAAGCAACCTAAATAGCTAATAATTCATTTTCCAGTCATCACACTATGAAATTCATGTTATTTTCTTATTACCTAGAACACTGCCAATTCCTCCCTCAAAGAGCACGTCTACTATATGGAGAGGTAAAGGCTCTTTCGGTTTTATTAGAAAGGAGCCAGCACCAGTGAGGCATTCCTTAGTAAGTGGAAAATCAGTCAGAGCCCTAGAGTTATGAAACACAAAAATTAGTACCAATAAGTTGGAATCAGTAAGCTACAAAGATTTCCTACAGGCTTTGTTTCACTATGATTTATGCCCCCAAACAATACTTCTTTGAAGATTGGATTACTTTTGACAGAACTTACACATTTTACCTTAAAAATACTAAGGAAAGAATGTACTTTGATCAAGCCATACTTTGGCTTCAATTAATTGCCTGTAAAAAGGCTATAGAAGCAAAATATTACATGTTATGCTGAAATGTATGCATTTTGGTCGTGTATATAATGCTCATTTCTAAAAACAAATGAGAAATAAAGTCTTTGAATCTTTTCTAATAAGTCAGTTTGTCAGGGAAATAAGATCAGCAGCCTTTTGTCAATCACTGTCAAATGGCAGCTAACAGTCCCCCTTTTCATTAAGGGAGGTGGGTTCAATGAAAAAAAGTAGTAATAATAAAGGGAAAGCATCCAGAACTCACTTTGCAGTGGGTCTCCTGCTAGGCTCGATATGTAGCATCATAAATAAAATACTGAATAAAGGCAGAATGTTGCTATCTTCATTTTGCATTAATGTCAGAAGTCCCTCAAGCCGGCTTGTATCCTGTCTAATATCCTGCAGTAACAAAGTTATCTCTTCTGTCTGCAAAGAGGAGAGTATCAGAAGACCTTTCATACACTAACATACAGATATCCTGAGGGGCTCATGACACTTAAAATCTTAATTTAACATTAAATTTATTTAACAAGATATTATTACATACGTTCAGAACACAGCAGGTCATCATGTCAAGTAGAATACAACCTAGGGACCAGATGTCAGATTTCTCACTAAAAGTAAAACTGAGTGTTTCTGGAGCCATCCAAGACTTGCTGTCTGTTGAAGTAAGAATCATATGGTATTGTTTCTGACATTGCACTATATGCACAGTTTGGCTTGCACAGCCAGAATCTATACACTCTAGTTCCATGTCAGATACTTCAGAGATATACAGCATAATTAAGTCTTTTTTTACTGATGATATGCCACAGAAGACTGTAAGAAACACACTATAACTAATGAATATTTTTTGTGATGTTACTGTGCATGCATAAAGGTAAATAGGCTTCCAACAAAATTTGTTGCAGAGAAGTTTTGTTCTTCGTCCTCTTTCACCTAGCTACTGTTTAGGTTTTTTTCTCAATTCTGAACACAATTCATACTGCAAGCAACTGTCTATGCAGAACTGAGCAGATACTTGTGAAGTGAATCCAGAGGGTATCATAAAAATCATAAAGCAATAGTGCTAGCTAGATTCAGGTTAATGACTTAAATGCGATTGTTTATGTAATAGGCTATGATACAAGAAACACATCTAGTTGACCCCTAATTTCTTTTTAATATTCTCTTTATTCATTAGAAGAAAAAATTGTATAATGCAGAGAACCGGGGAAAATGTGTATCATGTTTTTTTTTATTTTCCTCCAAGGACTAAAAATATCTACCACAACCAAATAAACAAATAAATAAATAAATAAAATACCTACTTTCTTCCACTCTTATTTTCCATTTCATTTCATCAGTCATAAGTGCTTCTGTACTGAAGTCAGAAAGCATGAAGGATACTTCATCAATCACAAGAATGTTCGATGGCTTGAGATTTCTACAACACAAACATTTGCTGTCAGCGCGTGAAATCAGAATGCCATACTGTGTAACTACAGGCTCCCAACAGCTTTACACATGAAAAAAATGATAATGAACTGAAATACAATCTTTTCCTGCCTATACGGAAAAATGCTTTAAAATTGACTACAACATAGATTTATCTGAGCATGTAATAGAATGCTTTAATCTGTTACTTTAGATACATGAAGTATAGTTTGTGTGCCATGGCCACTAAAATATAAACATTAGCAGAAACAGCCAGTATTCCAGTCAGCAGAGACTGAACAGTATTAACTGTTCTCAACTTATTCCCAAGAGCAAATACAGAACATCTAGCTAGCATAACTTTTAAATGGATAATTCTAGATAAAACTAAAGAATCAAATGACTTTCAAAACCCACAGAAAACTAAGCTATGTACAAAATGCAGAATTCCTATCTGCTAATCCTCCTTTTTGAGCAGTTAGATTCAATGCTTCTTAAGTGTGCTGAACATATAGTTGCTGCAAAGAACAATCACCTCCTGGACAAAGAGAACAGATTTCTACTCACCTGTGAATAATATTTTGCTCATGTATATAAAACAAAGCATCCACCATCTGCCCCAGGAACTTCAGAATTACCTATTGACCAGAATATACATGAAAGTGCAAAGTAACAGAGTAACAGAGAAATAAAACATTTCACATGATAAAATTCCTTTGCTTCAAGCAGGGTCCATCCGAGAAGGAAGCAGTATTTTCCTCATATAATAAATCGTTCATCACTCTGTGTACTACTAGTACAGTCAGTACTAGACAATTGTTATTATCCATATATTTTACAGATGAAAATTAAAACAAGAAAATATTTAAATGCTTGAGCACAAGTTGTATAAAGAGATTATTATTATTATTATGACGATTTCATACTGATTCAAGGCAAAACCATAGTTTTCCAAATGGGCCTTAAGAAAAGAAGAAATCTAAAAGCAGTGAGTCTCACTCATTTCAATCAGATGCATCTTCTGTACATTTTACCTCATCTGTTATTTTCTCTGACTTCTGCCTTTTTTCCTTGATCAGAGATGAAAGATCTCCTTGCCCCGCGTGTTGCATTACGAGACAAAGGAACAGAGATGATATCTGTAAATAAAATTACACCAAGATTGTCTAAGTGTTTGCAGATAATATATCCAGCAAGAACAATAAAACTGAGTTCTTGGCCAAACAGGTAGGTGGAACTTTTACCAATACCAACATGTTCTGAGCTAATTAATCTTTCACAAAAAAAGACAACATTTCCTTTATGAAAAATATAGCATATGCTTATTTCAACAACATCACCAGGAGTCTTTTCTTTGAAGCTGCATGGGCAATGCAAGTCAAACACACATCCATAAAATCAACATGAATTCTTCCTGATGCTGAATCATGTCTGCAAGCACAGAAGTCAGAGCTTTTGGCTTCCTAAACCTCTTATAAAAGGGTTTTAAGCAGGCATACCGAAGATGGTACAAAAGCAGCTTAAGATGATATATGCACTATAAAATGAAACAGAATAAGCAAAAACTAAACATCAGAATTTGTGAGTCAGCACACAATCCTGACATGTGATGGATTCTGACCCATATATCTTCTTCAGTATGTTTAATCAGAAGTTTTTAAAAGCAGCTGAGTTACAGATCAGGTAACATTTTTAAGTGTCTCACAGTAACAACCCCAAATTTGAGCGCGTGCAAAAGAAAAAAAAATGCTTATAGGCCTCTAACATTAACAAGCGCTCCAGCTGAACCAATCCTACTTCATTCTCACCTTATTATCCCACGTCACAAACAATTCCTTGTAAGCACAGATGTTTGGATGCTGAAGTTTCAGCAAATCCATTGCCTGCATAGAATTAAAAAAAATCCAGAGATAAAACTTACTATAGCTCCATGCTCCATCCCACTGAACAGGGCCCTAGATAGTATCCTAAGTCAGTTCCTCGCTTTTTCATGTCACATGGCTCACTCAAACCTTACTAAGCATAAGGTCTAATTCATATCTCTATGTACCAGTGTCAAGTGAAATATTTCAGAAAGATCCAACTCAATGCAATGCTGTAACAGCCTGGTAAGATATATGGGATATATCTCTTTTATGTATATACATACATGTACATATGTATGTATATATGTTATATTCAAGACATAAAATGATCCTTTAAAAGACAATATAAACAATTCTCCTCTATCCAATGCCTAACATTCAAATCTGAAAACACAGGTACAGAAGTCAAGGTGGTATTTCTAGCACAGACATTATTTCCAGTAACTACTCTGCAAGCTTGAGCTATGGAAAATATGATGACACAAAAGAGATATTGTAAGAAATAGTCTTACTCGAAATGGATCTTGACTGTTTACATAGTTAATCACTGCAGATAAAAGGCTTTGTTCTGCTTACAAAGTTCTATTACAGAATTTGGGTTTTATAAGTAAAGCTACTAAAGAAAAGCTGCACTGGTACCTCCTTCAAGGCCTTGTTTGCTTGTTTTTCTTCAATGCATTCAACCTGTACCAAACAAACAGAAGATGGTGATGAGATTATAACACAGAGACAGCCAACCACTAAGCCACTACAGATCTCACAATGATCTTGCCAAGACCGTCAGAACCACAACGTGTGTATGAGTTGGCATAAATTTTAGATGTTAGCTCTCCATGGCAACCAATCTCTAATGTTTGGACCAGTCTGCTGGGAGGTGAACACAAACTGAGGTTTCAGTGAGTTTAGGATTACTGGCCAGTCCTTTGTCTATACTGTCAAAATACCAGGTTAGAACATGGATGGATGTGCAGGCTGCTCCCCTTTCCCCTAGTTCTAATCTCAGTATTCCAGTAACATAATCCAAGTGCTGGAGCTGTTGAAGGCAGCAGGGCGGTGCAGCGTGTGCATATGCTCACCCGGTGGCAGAGCTGCTCTGCACGTTTGTCTCTCACCATCAAAAGCAGCCATGGAGATGAGGAGCCTGCTGGCAGGCTCTTGTTTTCCTAGCAACCGCCTTCTCACCTGCTTCATGACATACTTCTTCCCCGTGCTCTCCTCCGCTTTCAGGGCAACCACCAGCGCAGTGCCCAGCGCGCCGGGCGGCAGCCGCTCCAGGACCTGCGGGAC
>VWPW01025448.1:0-12414 GCA_013389825.1 Crypturellus undulatus | reverse complement strand
CCTCCTTGCCCATCCGCGTATCCAGCAGAGAGAATCCCCGGATCTCACAGTCTGCGCACCATCATCCGGCCCTTCTGCGCCCACCCAAGCAACCGCAGGGGCTGAACCCACCGCAACCGCAGCCAGCGAGCGTCCTGCTGAGCTCCCCGCTCCCGGCGATCCCGCTGCTCCCGCCTGGGCGATTCCCGGCGGCGGCAGCGGGAATCCAGCCCCGGCAGCGGCCGTAGCCATGGCACCGGGTATTTATTGCGGCGCCGGCCGCGCGCCGCGGACTTTAGCCCTTGCCGGGGAGGAGACGGGCCCGGCCTGACGCGCGGCGCAGGGGAAGGAGCCGGCGTCATGGTGAGCGAAACGCTCCGGAGGCCCCGGGTTGCCTTGGAGGGCCCTGTTCCGCCCCGTAAAGCTGCTCCTGTCCCTTTCTCTCCCCGCTACAGGCGAAATTCCTGTCCCAGGACCAGATTAACGGTACGTGCGGCTCCGCCGGGGCTCAAGGCAGATCAATGAACTCGCAGCGCTGCTCCTGCCGCCCCGGGCTGCTCAGAGCCGGTGGCGGGAGCCGCTGCTTCCCGCTGCTCCGGGGACCGGCCGGGCGGGAATGATGCAGCAGCCGGAGCCCTGGGGCGGAATGGGGCTGGGGAGGGGGTTGTTGCAAACCCTGCGCTGGCTACAACCCCAAATCAGCGTTTCAGCGAGGGGGTTTCTGCACTCACCTCCCGCCCCTGCGCTCCGGCCAGAGCCTCAGCAGGAAAGTTAAGGTCAGTAGCTGCAAGTCTGGAGCTGGACGGGGGGACAAGGGGGTCCGGCCGGCAGCCTGCGGGGGCCGGGGCTGGCGCAGGGCACGAGGAGACGCATCAGGCGCCCACGGAAGGAGCTGGAATCAATAAGAGTATTATTGCAAAGCTGATAAGCTGCCGGGGGCGGCGGCATCGCGCCGGGGTCAGGCGCTTCCCGGCTCCCACCAGCTGTGGGATGGGACAGGGACATGAAGGACGTCAAGGGATGGCACGAAGGAGCTCAAGGGATGGCCCAGTTCGCGTTCCCCCTCGAGGCGAGAGGCTCCCATCCGAGCTGGTGGCAGAGACGCATCCTCCTTCCCGAAAGGAGACACCCCGCGGGACACCCGATGCCGGCCGGACCCCCCGGCCCGGTGCCCGCCGCTCCGGGTAACCCGAGCTGCCCTGACGCTCCGTGTCGCTTTTTAATTAGAGTTCAAGGAGTGTTTTTCCCTGTACGATAAGAAGCAGAAAGGGAAGATCCGGGCGGGCGACCTGCTGGTGGTGATGCGCTGCCTGGGCGCCAGCCCCACGCCCGGAGAGGTCCAGCGGCACCTGCACCTGCACAAGATCGGTGAGCAAAAAAGCACATCCCAGCCCTGCAAAACGGGGCCGAAACTGCCCAAGAGGACGAGCAAACTCGAGGCAGCAAACGGGAGAATCTCCTGTCCTGGTGGGTTGTTAAAACCCAATTTCTCTGCGGTCGGGAGCTTCCAGGCAGCGGGAATGTCGAGGCCGGGATCCCGCCTGCTGCATCCCTAAGGGACCCGCTGTTCCTTTTGCAGACAGAAACGCCGAGCTGGATTTTTCCACGTTCCTGAATATAATGTACAGGCAGATGAAGCAGGAGGAGCCCGAGCGGGAGATCCTCACGGCGCTGTCCATGATCGACAGGCAGAGGAGAGGGGTCATCGCGGCGGCAGAGCTCAGGGCCAAGCTCACCCGGCTGGGCGAGAAGCTCTCCGAGGAGGAAGGTACAAGTGCCCTGTGCTCGGCTCTTTCCCCTTTTTTAACCTGGTTCTGGAGGATTTCTCCCCATTTTTTCCCTTGGGGATGACTCACTCCCTTTAAGTGTCCATCCCGCGAGGGCCTCCGGGGAGCTCCGATGTCCTCGGCTCCAGAGACGCCACCAGCAGCACCCGGGGGGCCTGGCAAGTCCCCTAGTGCCACCATGAGGCCCTTAGCACAGAGCAGGGCTTTTCACTTAGGATTAGAGCAACCCAAAGCACAAAACAACGGAAAATCCCCCCTCGAGCACCGTCCGCTTCCTCCACGGCATCTCCACAGGGCGCAGCAGGAGGAGAGATGCCCGAAACTACCAGAATCCGATTTTGTCCGAGCCCTTTTCTGTAGATCTACGGCTAATTAAAGGCATCCCAGCAAAGGCTGCTGCTGCGCGGGTGCAAGGCAGCGATTCCCGCATCCCGCGGGCACCCGTGCAGCGAGTTGTGTCGCTCCTCGGCGGCGCTATCAATATTTGATGGCAGAAGAGTCGATTTCACGGGCCCCGCGCGCGCCCGGGCACGGCGCTCGGTGCTCCGGGCTCCAGAAAACCTCTCGCTTCGGTTTCCTTCGAGGTCTTCTTGCCAAATGAGGAACAAGACATTTTTCTCCCAAATTATTTTTAGTGTTCTGGGAAGGATTAATTATTTTTGCATTTGTGCTCCAGGAAATATGGGATTCCCAGCAGGGTAGCCCGGGTTGCAGAGCGGGATTAGGGCTCCTCAAACAACCCGACGCTCCGACCTCGATCCAACACGAGTCCTGGGAACGGGCTGTTCCTGATCCAAACCACAGCCATTCCCGGCTGGAAGCTCCCGACCCGGGAAGCTCCCACGTCTCCCGGATCACAACCCGCCTGCTGCAGGGCAAAATAAAATCCTCTCTGCTTTATTTTACTCTCTCTTTCAGTGGATGACCTGCTAAAAGAAGCCAAAGTTGGCCCAAACGGCACAATAAAATATGAAGAATTTGTCCGCACCATCAGCCTTCCCGCAGCCGA
Organism: Crypturellus undulatus; assembly: GCA_013389825.1. Classification (NCBI taxonomy): domain Eukaryota; kingdom Metazoa; phylum Chordata; class Aves; order Tinamiformes; family Tinamidae; genus Crypturellus; species Crypturellus undulatus. The sequence continues at coordinate 9,639 of VWPW01025448.1, read as the reverse complement.
CTACTGAAATCCAAAGCAAGGGAGCTGCTACCAGCAGGAACTAAACTTGGAGTTCGAGTTTCCTAGTCCCTGGTTTGACTCATCGCTTGCCTTTAAGATCCCATATTCTGCCTTGAGTTTGGCTTAGATTCCTACCCCATTTCCCAGAAAAACGCTTAGAAAATGTGAATTCTCGGTCACTTAAATAAACTGCATGCAGCGTTCCCGCGTGTCAATGTGTCGCGCTTAGAAAACAACCGTCATTTTCCAAGTGCATTCAAGCCTGCAGATCCCAGGACAAATTGTGCCTTGTAGTTCATGTCACACAGTGAGCGCATCCCAAAAAGGCAGCTAAATCCCCACTCCGCTCCCACGCTCCATTCCCAGGGACAAGCGGTGGGGATTTTCCTGCCTGCACCAAGGCAGAGCTGGAGGAAACAGGCAGGACAACTCGTGCTCCCGGCGCACAGTGATTCCCATTCCGTAGGCTGGAGCGGGAGGGCAGGGGCAATGGGATTTTCCCTCTATTTCTGCTTACGATTTCTTCTGCGAGGTGCCTGATCCCGCAGCTCCGCTTTGGAAAAGGCTTTTGCAAGAGCATCGTCACCAGGATCCAGGCAGAACAGGGAAAAGCTCCATCCGGGAGAGCTCAGCTTCTCTGTAACAGAAAGGAAAAGCTGTTTCTGTTGCCATTAAGCTCATTTAACCCAAAGAGCGGCCTTTAATCTTATTTTAACTATTGCCATCGTAAAGGTTACCACCACCTTCGTGCACATATTTGCAGCACTTGCAAACGGCCAGGACCAACCCGCGCTCCGACTCCTTTGGGAGCTGAAAACCGAAGGGCAGGGAATTTTGTATCCCTTCCAAGCCGGCAGCGATTCCCCTCCCGAGATGGGCATCATTCCCATGGGAAAACGCTGCACGAGCAGGAACACAGCTCGGGTTCAGCCGTGCTGAACGCTGCGCAGGGAAGCCCAAATCCCGCGGGAGCGATTCCCACCCCGGCCGATCCCGCGTTTCCCGGGAAGCCCCAGGGATACAGCCAGCAGCCCAGGAAAAGCAGAGGGGAACCAAGGAGAAGGGGCTCCCCAGGACACCCAGAACCGATTCCAACCAGCGCCAAAAGACACCATTTCCCTCACCGCCTTTTTGTCCCTATTCAGAGTTAATCTTGAGCTAAAAAATTAATCTAAAAATCCCCAAACGCCCCAAAACGGCAGTCACCAACAGGCCATGCTACCTCCGGGCACCCGCACACAAAAACACAAATACNCGATTCCCACCCCGGCCGATCCCGCGTTTCCCGGGAAGCCCCAGGGATACAGCCAGCAGCCCAGGAAAAGCAGAGGGGAACCAAGGAGAAGGGGCTCCCCAGGACACCCAGAACCGATTCCAACCAGCGCCAAAAGACACCATTTCCCTCACCGCCTTTTTGTCCCTATTCAGAGTTAATCTTGAGCCAAAAAATAATCTAAAAATCCCCCAAACGCCCCAAAACGGCAGTCAAACAGCCCATGCTACCTCCAGGCGCCCGCACACAAAACCACAAATACCAAGCGCCCCCCATTTAGGATTATTTTTAAAACACACAACGTAACTGAATGCTTTTATTACATCTAAAGATTTCTACATAAACAGGTAACATTCAATAGGTAAACCATCTTTTTTGTTGTTTTTTTTTCCAATGCATATAATAAATATTTTCACTTGGTACTTTTATACAAACTGACATTGGTCGACTATACATTTTTAAAAGCCATTTATGGGTTTGGCATGCCATATGGAAACGAAGAGAAAGTTTTAAGGCAATGAATGACAGGTTTAAATTCATGGAATTAATGGTAATTTTAATATTCTGCTTATATACATTTTCCCTTTGTTAATTAAAACAATTAACAGCAGCACTTTCGGGGACCACCAGCAAATTTCCCTTGTTAGAAATCTAAGCTCTGTTTAAAAAATAAAATAAAAGAGAGAGGGAGAGAAACAGTCACACGGATAAAACAAAATCCTGTCTGAATATACGTAAAAGTGTGCTTAAAATCCTGAAATGTGGAATTTGGACTTAATTTTCAAGACATTCCCCCCATGGTCTTTAGCTCCGTATTAGGAGGCAGCTCCAAGAGTGCAGTGGAAACCATCCCTTCCCATCCCATCCTTGGAAGTCCGAGCGAGCCCTGGCCACGGAGAGGAGCGGGCTGGCCTGGAATCACTCTCACACCTGGAATTACGGAAGGACGACCCAGCCGGGAATGGGAGCTCAGCAGGATTTTCCTTCCTTTAAGGGATGCCCCAATAATGCCCACGGGTGGCCCAAAGCCACTTCCATCCTGCCGGTGACCCGAGGGCTCCTTCCTCCTTCCTGTGGGAATTTGCACTCCCAGGGACACGCTCCTGCCCGCCCCTCCGGAGGGAGAATCCGAGCACGGAAGGGCCGCCCGCTAATTTAGGGATTCCGGGAATTTGGTCACACAGGGAATTCCGCCGGCCTGGGGCCTTGCGCATCGGCGGGAACAGGCGAACGGAGAGGGATGGATTTGGGGATTGACATTTGCAGGGAATTTCCGGAGAGCTCGGACCGAGACTTCTACCAAGTAACGTTAACTGTGGTCAGAGGCACAGAGTTTTCAGCTATAAAGAACATCTGAGTACGAAACAGCAACGCGCGCGAAGCCGACGGGACCCACAGCACAAAGGGGCATCCGAGAGCCTTCCCGTCCCGTCTCCGCGGGGCCGCGAGCTCCCAACGCCGCCCGGGTGAGCTGAGAAGCCTTCCTCCCCTTCCCGGCCCTCGCGAGGAAGAGGAGGACGTGGATCCGTACCCCAGGACCCAAGCGGAGGACGCCGGGTGCTGCCACCCTTCTCTTCCCGCTTAATTTCATGGGAATTTCAGGTTTTAAAGCCGCTGCCGACCCACGGAGCAGCTTTTCAGCTCACCCGATGCCCCGCGCTCTGCGGCGCTCCCGGTTACCCAGGGCACCCGATGACCCGGCTCCTTCTCATGACTCAAATGTATGAGATATATTCCTAATGTAGGTTTAATCACTTCAAAATCAGACTGAGTTTAAAAAATAAGTATTTCCCATTTTCTATCCTTTTATTTATTTTTTTTAACTGACATTTAATAAATTATAAAATTGGTGTATGGTGAAATATATATATATATATATATCAGCCAGATATGTATGAAATACACATGCATGGGAAAAACTATTTAACTCACTTTTAACTCACACACACGGATCTATAAATACATATATACACACACATATACATATAAACACAAACATTTGTTTCCAAAATTCAAGTCAACTATATAGTGGCAGAGTGATGCTGTAAAAACACTAAAAACAATTTTGATGCCACATATTCATGTGAACCTTTCAAATAACCATACAACTGATCATACAGCAATACCTAATGCTACTTGGATAAAGTTTTTTTTTTCTTTTTTTTCTTTTTTTTTTTCTTTTTTAATCAATGCAAGATTTTGAGACAACTTCATAGGCAAAAGGTGGCCCTTGTCAATGCTCCAAGCAACTAGCTGCAATCAATAGTTTGGACATTAAAAATTCAGACAAGAATCTGCCTTTTTTTTTTGTATTCCTTACTATCTTTCCTGATACCTGTTACCTGCACTTTCAACCAGTTAAAAAAATATTTTTCACACCAGAGGAAATATTTACTCTCTCTGACATGGACTTTGGGACACAAGAGAATCACCTCCTTCTCTCCCCCTACTCTTAACGTTAAAGAATCTCCTGAAAAAATGCATTCCAGCTATTTACACAATTCACTCTTTAACAAGAATGGATCAGCCCAAATGACCCACGAGTTTAAAAAACAAAAAAAAAGATTTTCCTATGTCATGCACAACTTCAAAAAATGAGAAAAGAAACCAGGAAGCAAGTATGACTCAAAGCTCAACATAAACATACTGAAAAACAGGGAAATCAATCAAAATACTTAAAAAAAAGGCCAAAAAGAAGAAACTGAATTTGAAACCCATTACCCTAAGAGACTTCAGTAGGTTGAGATTCATCTCAGTGCATGGGCCCCGGGGCTGTTTTATCGGGTTGTTTTTTTGGTTTAAGACACTCGCATTGAACACTACCTATTAACTTAGCTTTGATGAACGTGAAGTCAGAGGATGCTGTAGGACCAGGATCAGCTGCACAGACCATGCAATAGTACGTTGGCATTGCTATTTTCTTCCTTTTGTTGAACAAGTTCACTTTTAAGCAGAAATTTGATCTATTGCAACTAAAAGGAGGTTTTTCCCAGACAGGGTAAGGAAGGCCTCAGTTCAACAGGCCACTTACATACGCATGGCTAAATATAAAGCACAAGCAGTTCCACAAATTTAAAACTGACACATGCTTAATATTTTGCTGATTAGGACCTTAAGTTATTTTAATAGGATTTCATAGTAAGTTATTAGAAACAAAAACCTACAGTCAAACGTGTCAATGCTTTTATTTGGGGCTAGAGTCTATAAAAATTCTCCGTCTTGTCTCGCACAAGTGCAGCCAAACAATTGCTCAGCCTGGGATTTTATTGAGTCTGGCCCACAAGGATAATTGGTGCGCTAATGAGCTTACAACATGCTTGATTAAAGCATGGAATTAAAAATAAAAGTCACTCCTGAAAGGCTATATGTCCTGCAAACAGAGGGAATGCTGTGGAACAGGGTAGGGTTTGTTCCACTTTACATGTAAAAAAAATCTGCACTAAAAATGGGATGGGGGAATTAGATTCCACCACCAAAGGTAAATGTCTCCAAGAGGAGAAAAAAACCTCCTACAAGGTAGAACTTTAAAAGTTCGGTTCCTTTCCCATTTATGTTACACTGTGAAGAAAATAATGCCATTTGTGTCCACACTAAGGAAAGAAAAAAGGAGAAAAAAAGAAAAGTAACTCACATGACAGATGCACAGGTGTAGAGTCTTCAGTGTCCATAAACTGAAGTTTCTTTTTTTTTTGTTTTTGTTATTTTTTGTTTTGTGATTTTTTTTTGTTATTTTTACCAGTGAGGCCATCTTAGGTTTATATACAAAAGTAAAACTGAAAATATAGTTTTGTTCTCTGTACACGTAAATTTTTTTCCCTAAAAAAGGAAAAAAACCTGTCTATGTTTCTAAACATAATAAGGTAAAACCAAGCCCAAAGATCTCCTCTGACAAGTTCATTGACTCCGAATCTCAGTCCAATGAAATAATGTCTGGTATGATACCAAAGATGGACGCGGTGTCCGTGCTGCTCCTACTTGCAACGGGATGACCATGATTCTCTCGCAGGCTGTTGGAGGAAACAAGACTGCTGTTACTGCCACTATTGCTACCGTTTGTGGCCGGCAGAGAACTGCTTCCTCCTGCATTTAGCTGATCGAGAAACATCTGAGATGAAGTGTAGGGGAAAAAACGAGAGTGTAAGAGTTCTTGATCATCGGATGCAGAAACTGCCGCGGCTGCAGCGGCAAGAAGGGAGGTGTTGTAATGCTGGGGGGGAAAAACAACATTTTCAAGTTACTTTTGAGAAACCACAGGTTTTCTTCAGAGCAGCACAAAGATATACGTGTAAGCTAAAGCTCTGGCAGCTTCTGGAGTTCACACCAGCTTGTCTACTCAACCTTTCTGTAAGGTAAGCGACCGATGCAGTGAACTTTTACCTCTGCAGCCCCTGAGCTCTGAAGCCAAAAGAAATTGGAAATATTGGTATTAGTAAGAGCAAACACTAGAAAAGCAACAATATTGCAAGACACCCAAAAGGCAGGTAACAGTAACAAGCAGCACTCTTTCACCTCTTCAAAAAATTCCCTTGTGGAAAAACTCCCCCAAATTCAAAGTAACTTTTAGCTTTTCCTCTCCTCAAAAGTCACACACCCGCCACGGCTGCTGAAGCTACGTGCTAACCACTGGTGGTGAAGGAAAGCATGATTTTGTGAAAAATGCATTTAGGAACAGCATGCTCGGTCCCATCGGGGGAAGCAGGGGCTGTCCCAAGTTATGTTCTTTAAAGGGTAGCCCCAAAAGGCAAGGACTGGCTCCCAAGAACCGGGTTTTCTCTATATAATTTTGGTTTGCTATCGTGAAACACCCGTGCAGGCTGGTTCTGTCTTATATGCACTAGTATGCAACTAGATGTGCAACACCACACTTGCACAACACTTTTTCAGAGTATTTTCATACTTACGCTTTACTGAATATCAAGATAGCTTTTCCGAACCCAAATTCTACAACACAGAGTCTGGTCTTAATTGTGACCTGAGAGCATCCTCCTGCACTCGGTGCAATTCTCCTACTTGACACCGAGGAGCAGACACGAAGGGACAACGGGCGGACAAGCCACCCGGCTCCCTTTTCTTCTTGGGGGCACAGGAGGAGAAGGGACCAAGTGGGAGGGCTTGAGAATGCCCTGTTTAGTTGCCAGCACTGGAGAAGCCAGTAGCAAACTGGCTTATTTCAGTAATTACTTACAAAAAGGTGGGAAGCATGGTATGAACAGGCGCTTACTGATGCCAAAAAGAAACTGGGAAACCATGTTGGACAGGACCAAGCTTTCCTCCTCTCTGCAGCCTCACAAAAAGAGTTTCCCCTGGTTCTCAGAATTGCCAAGGGTCCCAGCGATGGGGCCCAGCACTGTTAGATGATCAAAGCTCAGAGCTCACGTCTGAAAAATTAAGGAGCTGGCAGCTGGACCTGCTGCCATGGCAAAGGATGCTCCACAAGACTGAGCCTGACCTTCGGAAATAAAGAGTTCATGTTCTGCTACACCCTTATCCTGCTCCCATGTTGAGATAATGCTCATGTTGGGTTACAGAGTTTTTATGTGTACAAACCAAAGCTGCAGCCTGCATTTACACCTGCCCATACATCCAGGCCCTTAAGTCTTTCTCAAAACACNGGAGCTGGCAGCTGGACCTGCTGCCATGGCAAAGGATGCTCCACAAGACTGAGCCTGACCTTCGGAAATAAAGAGTTCATGTTCTGCTACACCCTTATCCTGCTCCCATGTTGAGATAATGCTCATGTTGGATTACAGTGTTTTTATGTGTACAAACCAAAGCTGCAGCCTGCATTTACACCTGCACCTCCTTGCTCATACATCCAGGCCCTTAAGTCTTTTTCAAAACACATTTTCTGCCCTATGACTTGATTTGCTTTGACTTACCTGATTGTCTCCAGACAGGAAAGGGAAGAAGTCTAACCCTGTAAAAAGCCAAAGGGAAACGTTAAGCTCTCAAAATAAACAAGCACTTCTTCATTCTTCCGTTGTTTTTTGAAATAAAAAATATTTTAACCAGCATGACTGACGAAATTTCAGATTCTCTTCACTGCTGCATTCACTCACTTGCAAGGGAGATCAAGTTTTTAAAGCATTAAGATACTATGCTAAACTATTAAAAAAAATCTTATCTTCCTACATCAAATATTTTGCACTGCTGCACTGTGAAACAGCCACACCTTTAAATACTTTTGTAGCAGTCATTATTGCTGTACTTGCAAAAAAGTAAAATAAAATAAAATAAAAATATTTACCTTGCAAGTCATAAGGCATAGGTGTCATGTGGAATGGATGCCTGTAGTCTTGAATAAGTGATGTATTGATGTAGCTTGTGTCAACAGCAGGAAGGCTTGGTGTTCTTGACACAGGAGATGCTTGGTGGGGTAAGTTTAAAATGCTGAAAGAAACAAAGATTTGTTATAAGCTGCATAGCAGATTTCAGCCTGAACAGCTAAAGTTTATCAAAATTATAATCAAGGAAGAAAAAAAAATCTTAAACAATAGAAAATGATAGTTCTCCTTATAAATGTTATTGGGATCTCTGCTACATATATTCTACAAATACTCCTAAGCAAGGATAAAATAATACTAAAGGTGTTTTTATACTAAAAAGATAAAAAAAAAAAGAAAAAATCCACAAAACAACAGTTATTTGCATGTGCTCTACAAGGTAATTAGCAATGGAAGACAGCCAAAAAGGTCTTGAAGAGTTTTAAGTGATCACAGAGTAGTTTACATCACTGAAGTAGTAATCAGTTCAACACCAGGATCTTCAGCCTCAGTTTCCATCCTGGCGTGTTTATGTAAACAGGCTGCTATTAACAGCTTGGCTACTTATGTATAATCAGGTTATTCTGGCATTCTTATTCCCATGCTGCTGGCAGCAGAGCCCACGCACTCCCACACCACACCCAAGGATGGTTCTCATTGCTCCCCCTCCTATATGCTGCTGCTTTATTTTACTATGGAAGGAAAACATTTCCAAAGCTACAAAAACATACTTTTAAGACACAGTTTCTGGCACTGCTTTGTACTTATTTTCACAACATCCATTTTCAAAACCATTTATAGAGTGTTACACATTTAGCACCCCTAAAATTTAGTTTTCAAAAGCTATAAAAGTATCATAGTCAGCTTTCTCTACATTTTGTATACATTTTATACATTATTAACGTATTTTGTATTGTCTGTTCATGTCTTGCAAGCTGAGATCAAATTCATTTGCTACAACCCATGCTACATTGGGATGTATTCTAAATACACAGCTTTCCGGATACAGTTTCTTTTGAAATTCCTCAATACTCTCCCAAGTGAATGTATTCTGGCTGCTTTGGACTACACGTTTTCTGATTTTTTTTTTCCCTCACCCCTTATTATTTAATGGTGACGCTGGCGATATGGAAGGACAGCTTCTCTTTGCAGATGGTTCCTCTTCCTCTTCATCTGAGGAGCTATCGATGGTTAAATCGATCACTTCAACTTTCTTATTTTTGTTTGATTGTTGGTGAGAAGACACTTGGTGTTCCACGGAAGAGCTTATGCACCCTATACAAAGAAAGTCAACATTATAAGCTATAATTTGCAACACCAATGCCTATAATCCAGAACAAAAGACAAAAATAAGAAGTTTCTAATAATCTTAAAAGCACCATCAACCCCAAATAGGCACTGCTCAAACCATCCTTTTTTGTAACTGATCAAAAGGAGCAACATGCAGACACGAGCACTTGCACCAGAGCTAAAGGAAGCTCCATATGCAGCTCAGCAGCACAGCATTCAGTCCAAGCACGGACTTACCATCAACTCCATTATAAGATGCATTTACTTCCTGCACTTCCTTTTTCGATCTCATAGGAGCCCACAATCCATCCTCCTTAAACTGAATTTCGTCACAATCTGTACAATACTTCAGGATTTCCATGAACAACCTGTCAATCAAAAACTTTTAGCATCAGTCCCCGAAAGAGGTTAATTCAAGCTTCTTTTCCATTACCTTTGTTATTAGTCAATACAAGTTTAAATTACAGTGCTGAGAAAGACTTTAGTGAGAACTTTTGCTGTACTGCCCCTGCTTATCTGTTTCCTTACTAAGAAGGGGTTATTATCTAAAATAAAACCCTGCATATCTAGGTAAGAGGTACAGATGTGGAATCATCTGGATCTTGTGACATGAAACGCCCATTTACCGAAACAAAGGAACAACACACATGAAAAATCCCTTATTTATCGACATTTATAATAACTAATTGACAAAGGAAGCCCATTCTCTAAAGGAGTTGACACATCTGAGCTGACACATATTGAGACAAATAATTACTGAAATCTCTCTTTTTTTCTCCCCATTTTCAATCTAAACTCACAGCCTCTCCTCCT
>VWPW01025447.1:8071-19225 GCA_013389825.1 Crypturellus undulatus | reverse complement strand
TTCCAAAGCTTTCCCCGCTTGCCAGGGCTCCTGCATGCTGTCGCCTTCTCCTTGAGGCACGCAGCACCCGCCCTCATTTTCCCCTTGGTTACTCTGGAATGTGCTGTCAAACCGAGCAAAGGAAGCAACTTGCTTGCAGCAAGTTCCCCTCAAGGCGTCTGTGTGCGAGCAGCGTGCGCGGGTTATCGTTGTAGACTGCACCTTTGATAAAGAGTCGGAACTGACCCCTCTGGAGTCAGCGATTGGTATCCTGGAGCTCATCCAGAAAGAATTCTCTGTGGATGAAAAGACGATGGAATCTGTCCAGAAAACGTTGAAAGAAGCTGTAAGGCGCTCTCTTATTTCTTTATCATCAATAGGCTAAAAACACTAGCATGTTTCATCCGAGTTATGCTCAGGCTCAAAATTGTTTTGTAAGGGGATTTCTTGAAATTTATTTACATGCTGCATTTTATAGAGTTTCCTGAAACAAATGGTGTTATCACCAATATTCTTAAATTCACATATAGGCTGATTATGTGTGTCCATAGACCCTGTGCACTGGGGCATTTTTTAACCTGTCTTCTGTTATCTTGCACCTTTATTATCTTGCTTTTTTACTCTTTAGGGAATATGTTGCTCTAAAAATACGGACCTACTTGAGTCTGGTGCTGTCATAGGTGCATTGAAATTGGAAAGCACAAAGTAGAATGTATTTTATGTGTGTTCTATGGATATTTTTAATAAGCGCCATGCTTATGTCTTAGAACAGTTTTGTTTAAATGACAAAAAGAATCATATTCCATGACAGATCATAGCAGTGGTTTGGTTACAGATGCATAATAAAGAATGAATAGCAAAGAAATTGCTGTTCTTTGTCTTCTGTAGGCTGTTATAGTTTGCATCAAAAATGGAGAGTTTGAGAAAGCTTCAAAAATCATCAGGAGACACATGGGGAAGACTCCCCTAAGCCAGGTGAGCGTGACTGAACGAGAGGTGACGGTCTCAGAATGGGCTGCTGTTCTATGGGCTCTGTGGGGATGCGTCTGAGTTGTTCTAAATGTGTCCCCTGCCTCTTATGGGTATATGAAAAAAGGGAGAAAGGATCAGGGAGTTGAGAATGTAACAAATTGTCATTGAAAGAAGAACCCTTGGCTGCTTAGCGTTTAAATTTCGTATTGGCAGTCACTTTAGAAATCCTTTTCTCTGACTTGTCACTGAGCTTCATGGGTCCTTCAGACAAAACACCAATGTTGGGGCTCAAGCCAAACTGAAGCTCAGCCTGGAGCATGAGTTGTAAGGAAGGGCTGGATCTGCAAAGCACAAAGTTTCCCTTTTTCATATCTGCAGGCGGTGCAGTGTCTCGGGCACCGGAACCCAAATGTCAGAGCTGCTGAAACAAGATGGATCTCCTGCTACTCTGGCCCTTTCCCAACCTTATATCAGGGTGACTTAGTTGAGTTTGGAGAGTGTGGAATAGGAAAAGCCCGATCTTTGTCCATATCCCATTTCCTGAACTTGTTGTTTGCATCTCTTGTATTTATTTGGATATTCTTATTTCTTGCCCAGAAAATGAGGACGGAGTTTCTCAGTATTATCCGGGAGAGGAATTTGGCTCATCCAGTGATCACAAACTTCTCCTACAAGGATTTTCAGCACAACATGTTCCAGTTTGTGGAGATGTATGTGGATGATTCGGAGCCGTTGCTGCTAACGGTGCGTGTCTGCCCTGGTGACCTGGCTTGTCATTCTGCACCTGCTCCTTCCTGCTTGTGGGGCAGGAGAAAAATGGCATGAGAGGCAGGTCTGGCTTCCCAGGAGGTGGTGCAGGACAGTAGTTTGGCTTTAATGTGACTTTCATTAATGAGTTTCAGAATTTGGCACCTGCTTAACAAGGGGCTAACTCCACAGTATCTTGAATTCAGGCAAGCCTTTGAATATTTCTTCAGCCTATGTTACAAGTTTTAAATTATTGTCATTGATTTTGTACCTAAAATCAATTCAATTTCAAGTAACGGCTTAAGAGACCTTTAGAATGTGATAAAATTAAACTGCATTACATGGGATCATTTTTATAATGGTTACATGCTCTTTCTCTGTCCAAGATGGTGAAAAAAACTTTCAATTCAGAATGTGCAGAAGAACCAAAAGGCCCTGCAGCAACTCCCGAGTCTGCAAATGGGCTGCCAGACCCAGCAGGTACCCCGAAGCCTGCAGAAAGAGCACAGGATGCGGCAGGAGCTCCCACACCTGCAGAAGGGGCAGAGAACCAAGCAGTAACTCCTGAGCGTATAGAAGCAGCAGCTAATATCGTGGAAGAGTCTCAAGAGCCTATGGAAATAGCTAAAGAACCACCAGCAGCAGATCCAGGACCTATGGAAGGGTCCTCCAAGGACTTGGAAAGGTGGGCAGAGAAATCTGGCCCTGTGCTACAGATGACATTTGGCAGCAGTTTTCTTTTTGAGGGGTGGTTTGCTCTGTGCAGGCAACTCCATTTCCCTGAATGCTCACCCAAGCAGGTCTGCCCGGCAAGGGTTTTTCCTTTGAGAAGATGCAGATTTTTGCCACAGTCTGTGGCTGCTCAGCCTGTTAGTCAGATCCCAGGAGGGTGCCTGGCTGCTCTCTAGCAGCTGGCACTGGCATCTTTGACAGAGCTGCTTGCTGGGGTGCTGGCCAAGAGATGCCCTGTTTTGTTTTAGGAGGAGGGAATTCCTTCCTGGATCTTGCACCCTAGGAGCAGAGTGAATTGCTGATGGTCCCAGCGTAGAGGAAGCCCCCGATTTCAGGGAAGTGGAGCTGCCTTGGTGAAGTCCTTATAAGCTGCTTAGTTCTGTTTATTTTGTAGGCAGCCCTCTGGAACCATAACCACATACGGGATTTCTGTTCTGAGAGAAGCCTTCAAGATCCTGTCGGACTCCCAGGATTCTGATGCGCTCTTCACCAAACTGGATGAAACAGACATTTCTTTCCCCAAGCAACTATCTCCTTCTGTATCCCACAGAACCAAGAGACGGAAAGAAGTGGAGAATCAAGAATGTGAGATCTCAGAGCCTCTTGAAATAGTCCATAAGGGCAAACGCTTGTTGACTATAAGCAAATTGGTCATGGAGCAGGACAGCCAGTGCAGCGAGTTGAGTGAGAGCCCAGACTCATCCCAGGAGCCAGTTGTATCTTCTGCTTCCAGACCTGCTCAGAAATCGCATGACCAGCCTGCGTCTACTAAAAGTCTCAAGTATGAAGCCCATCTCTTGCGGTATATTCTAATCTGCTCTCAGTATTTTGACAGAGCTGATGTTAGTAGAGCGAACAACAAAACCCTTTGTCTTTAATTCAAGATGAGAATATTGACCATCTTTGTCTACTAGTGTAGGTGCAACTGGATGAGATAAATGGTCTGTTGGTCGAGTAGTTACTGTTTGGTAGACAGTAACAGAGCTGAGAAAATGATCCCGCTTCAGTTTGTACTGAGTCAAGAGTTGTTTGGTGTTGGCGGGTGATTCCAGTGGGCGGATCACAGGTAACGGGTGTTTCCGTACAGGTTGATCGTTGTTGGTGATAATGTCTTTCCAGAAGCTTTAGCTGATCATGTGCATCTCTGCTGATGTGTTGTTCTTGAACTTTTATGTGCAAGAAAGAGGAGCTAAAATGTGCAACTTCATAAGTGAGAACAGAGAGCAGTTACTCTGCTGTAATCATAAGTGATTTTGGTTATATGCTATATGGTAGCCACAGGCAAAACTTTTACAGTATTTTTAAAACATCTAATTGCATCTCCCAGGACTTTGTTTTGACGGCTGCCACTTGGTCTCAGTGAGATGCCTCCATAGCTTAGTTGATTGCAGTGGTGTTGGCAGTGACATGCCAAGAATTAAATGCTGCCTGAGAGTACTCAGGGCTTCTGTGCTGAGCTGTTAAGTTCTTGCCAGGGAAGTCTAGCTGTTTTTGTTTGCTATAACTACTTCATTACGTAGTTAATCCAGATCTGTTTCTGTAAATCCTGATCACAAAATAGTGTGCCTTTGGAGAACGTGATGCGAACTGCATCCCATTTGGGACTCTTAAGGCTCAGGTTGTCTCGGGAGCCTTTAGGGCTACTGGTTAGTTACCTAGAACAAATATTTCCGTAGTTCACAGCTGCATTCTGTATTTGCTTGCTTTCAGGCTCTCCAAAGCAAGGTGGAACAGCTCATCTGCTGAACAAGGCAAAGATGTTTGGAGTGAGGAGGAGGACCTGTTTGCAGATGCAGGTGAGAACAGAATCCCCATGGCAGTTGGTAGCTGATAACCTGGTTTGGTGGCTTGCTCACGGGTGGCTTCCTGCCTTCCCCATGGCTGCATTTCAAAACTAGAAAGACAGAAGACTGAAGAAAACAGTTGTACCTCTAATCTGAAATGCATACCCGGAACTCCTGCTCAAGTTTCAGAATAATTATCCTTAACTTCTGGGTGTAATTATCAGAACTGCAGGTTTCCCGATTCCCACCTTTACTGCTGTGAAGTAAAGGTTAAGTTTACCTTTTCAGAGAGACCAAGTTTCTTGTCCAGTTCCTTTTGCAGCTAGATACACAGCTTAGCTGGCACTGCTGGTGAGAAGTAGTGGATGAGGCTGGAACATCTTAATTCCAGCTTTAAAGTGCAGTGTAGCTGCTTTCTCGATGGATGCTCCATTCTCCTCTACATAGTAGCTACTTAAAAGCAAAATTGATCCCTTTTGGGTCAGTTGCTGGCAAGGCAATGCCTAGAAACAGAAAGGCTATGAATGCTGTAGCTGCAGAAAAGGGTGGATAAAGGGATCCAGTTCTGTTGTTGCTCTCAGGGATCTCTTTGTAACTAACTGCCAAGTCCTGCTCTTGAGCCAAGGGCAGTGTCTCTGGGAGCTCTCTGTGCCTCCCCTAACCCACTTGATTTGTTTTCCAGTGTTGCTCGAGACAAACAGCCACAACTCCACGGTTTTTGGTTCCAAGAAGCAGGTAATGTGGAGCTCTTAAATCCTTTCTGTACGTCCCCCCTTAGAACCTGGCCGGTAGCAGAGCAGGCTGTCAGCTAACGTAAGCTGGGCTGTGCGGGGGCTCTCCTGAAGCTCCGACCACTTCCAGGCCGTGCACGGTTCACCAGGGCTGCATAAGCTGCTGCGCTTGAAGTGGAGCACAAGCCACTGGCGAGGAGCGGTGTTTAGTGACACCGTATCCAGGCTTGATCCGAGCTGTGCAGCTCCTTGTACTCACGGAGCAGGCTCGAGGTTCTCTGCCAGACCCAGGGCACTTTGATATTTGGCTAAAACCATCTGCCATCCACATGCCCAACATTAGTACTTGAGGAAGTTCTTCTCCGTGATGGATGTGGTTTGGAATGAGACCTGCTGTGTTCCCCAAGCCCCGCAGAGGCTCTTAGCTGCTGTGCGCATGTGTCTCACGCAGATGTCACCATTCAAGAGCACCAAGTCTGGTGCTTTTAGCAACTCTTCCCCTTGATTTTTGGGTAAATAACAGCTTTCATGCTGCTGTGCACAATGCGGTACTTCGTTCATTGAATCAATCCCTTCAGTTCTTTGTTTCATCTCAATACAAAAATCCAGGCGGGCTGCAGAGCTGAACTTACAGATTCTCTGCCTGTGTGCGAGCGCCTGGTGCCTCTGACGACTGCCCTTGCATCAAGGGTAGCTCCTCTCCCAGGCGGCCAGCACTGTGTGTTGGGGATCAGAGCTCTTCCCAACCTGCAGTAGTTGAAGCTTAGTGTCCTCTTTATTTGTGGCACTTTTCTCCATGCTACTACAACAGATTGTAGAGGAAAAGGTAGATCCAACACCAGGGAGCAGAGGGGATAGTGCAGTGTCTCAGCCCCCTCCTGAAACTGCTCTGTGCATCACAGCGTTTCTCACCTGCTCTCTTGTAGAAATGGACAATACAGGAGAGCGAGTGGATCAAAGAAGGAGTGAAGAAGTTTGGGGAAGGCAGGTGGAAGTCCATTTGCCAGAAATATCCCTTCCAGAACCGCACGGCAGTGATGATCAAGGATCGCTGGCGGACCATGAAGAAGCTGGGAATCCTCTAAAAGTGGAAGCCAAAGGACCTTCAAAGCAGGAACTTTCTTTTCCTTTGCAAGATGGACCAGAGCAATAATAGCGGTGAGGTCCAGGGCTCTTCCTGAGGGGTGACAGTGGCTATGGGATGACTTGGTACTGGAGAACGCTGCAGCCGACGGGACCCGTGTTTGACGGGAATAAGACACCGTGTTTCTTAGCTGCAGCTGCCAAGTTTACATCTGTGCTTGGCAAAGCTGTTCAGTCTGCCTGGCACCTACTCAGACATGGCCTGGAATGAGACTCTTCCACCTGCAGCCATTGCAGAATGGATTTCAACCTTGTGGGCCTCTGAAATGACAGTTTTCTCTGCTCAGATACTGTCAAATCAGTGGTTATTATATATTTTAATTTGTCTTAAACTGTGTTGTGTGTGTGTGGTTCTTTTGTCTGCACTCTGCCTCTAGGGAGAAGCAGAAGGTAGTCCCAGAGATTGTGTGGAAAGAAGAATTTTAGACAAGGTGTTCTTTTTGTTTTTTTTGTTTGTTTGTTTTTTAAGATTTTTCTCTGCTTTGTAAATGTATAGTTTGCAAGTGTGAATTTCTCTCCCTTGGCCTCCCATAAAGATTCTGGAAATGCTTATTTTTGGTTTCAGCATCAGCTACGGATTGTTCCCATCTTAGAAGTTTCAGTGTTTAATGATTTTGATCCTGCCTTAAAGGAGTTGCAGCTGCCTGCTAGCCCCTTCCCTGTGCGCGCTCGCCCTGGGCACGGTGTTTCTTGCCTTCTGGCGCCGCTGCTTGTGTCCCTGTCTGAACGATATCCTATGAAATAAAGTTGTTCTCACGCCAGGTGCGGTTGTAACGTGCAGCCGTGTGTGTCCCCGGTGGAACCGAGGGTGTTGGGGCACAGGGTGTCCCTAGCTGCAGCACAGGGCTGGCTCCAGGGGCTTCACCAGGCTCTGCTCCACCCTCACCGGGGTGACCTGCTTTGGAATCCCTGCTCCGGTGCAGCTGCAGGAATGCTGCCTTGGGTGCTGGTGCTGCTGGTTCCCTCGGAGCCAGGGCTGGGTAGAAATCCCCTTGGAAACACCTGCTGCCTCTGTGTCCTTCACGAGCGGCAGCTGCTGCAATGAGTGTCCCCGTCCCCTGCTCGCTGCCCTCCCCCTTGGTTTGCACAGCTCCTGCTGCTGCAGTAGCCTTGGGGCAAGGACTGGGGCTTGTGCAGTCCCATTTTGGGCTTTCTTGTTGTAGGATCCAGCTTTTTGTGGGCTAAAAAAGCGGGTCAGTAAGTGCCAGTGTGAGCCACGTCCCCTGTAGCCACGTGGAAGGAAAAACCTGGTGCTGTGAGGGGCAGAGCCTGCTCCCCCTGCCCCAGGGAGGGCACTGCAGCCCTGCATGAGCGTGGGACCCTGCTCTGGGGCTGCAGGTGGGCCCTGGAGCCGACCGTGCTCCACGTGTCCCAGTGCCACCCTGCAGAGGAGCAGCCCGGAGCCGCCGGGGGGGCAGCCCCTTGGCACAGGGCTCGGTGAGCTCCAAGGAGGACGGAGCGGCCGGCATCACCTTGAGCAGCCCAGCCCGCCCCAAGCTGCTCCTGTCACCGTCCGGAGCGGCGCGTGGTTAATGATTACCAGCTGCTGTCCCGTCCCCGCGCACGGCTCAGCCGAGGCTCCGAGCACCATGTGGCTGTGGGCGCTGCTGGTGCTGGTGCTGCTGAGCCCCGCGGGCTGCCCCCGCACGGAGCCGCTCGCCGGCGCCAGCACTGAGCCCCTCTTCCGCGGCGCCGACCGCTACGACTTCGCCGTGGTGCTGCCGGCGGGCACCTCCGAGTGCTTCTGGCAGTTCGCGCACCAGAGCGGCAGCTTCTTCTTCAGCTACGAGGTGAGCGCCGGGGACGCTGCCCGCCTGCCCCGTCGGGTCGGGGTGCGTCGGCTTCAGGGCCACCCCAGGGACTGATTTGGTGCCGGCCGCCGCCTGGGAGCGGGGACACGTCCTTGGGCAGCCCTGGCTCTGGCGCTCGGGCCAGCGCTCGGCTTTGTGTGCAGCCCTGTGGGGTGACACCCCTGAGACAGCCAAATCCCAGGCTGTCCCCAAGCCGGCGGTGGCTCCTCTTGGGTGAGGAAGCTCCTGTGTGGGAGCAGGGAGTTTCTGGGGTGACGCAGGGGCTGCTCTCCAGGTACGCGTTCTCTGGGGAAGCGTCAGCCTTGGTCGATTCTATTTATAGCTAAAATACCTGATTTAAGGCTGGGAATGGCCAATGCCAGCGAGCCTGGCCTTGACGGCCACCGCGCGTGTGTCTGCGTGAACAGGGAGGGCTGGAGGCGCTGAGAGCTCATGGAGGTGTCACGAGCGCGTGGGGTCTCAGCACTGCGCCGAGGTGGCTGGAATTTTCCCGCAGGGCTGTCCCGATGGCTCCGACGCGGCAGCCGCGCGGGACGGTCCCGGCCGGGCGGGCGCGGAGCCCCCATTCCCGTTGTCTCCCTCCCGCAGGTGCAGCGGGCGACGGGGGTGGCGAGCAGCCGGCACGTCCTGGCCACCGCGAGCGGCCCCAGCGGTTCCCGCCTCGGCTCCTCCCAGCACGTGCGAGGACAGATCAACTTCCCGACCACGGAGACAGGTCCCTGCTCCGCTGCTCCCGTCCTGGCGTGGGGAGAGCCGCAGTGATCCCGGGGATCACTGGAGCCCGAGGGCAGCAAAATCCCCGGCTGGTGCCACTGCTGAGCCGCAGCTCACCCAAAACGTCCTGGATGCCGACCCGGCCACTGCTCTGTCCTGCTCCCGCGGGGCCGGGTGCTGCTGTCGGCTGCGGATTCCCTCAGGCACCAAAAGCCCCTCTTCTCCCTGCAGGTTTTTACCAGCTCTGCCTGGACAACCAGCACAACCGCTTCGGCTTCATGCAGGTTTATCTCAACTTCGGCGTCTACTACGACGGCCTCGACGCGGAGCAGCAAGAGCACGAGGACAGGAAACAGCTCAACGACACCCTGGATGCCATCGAGGTAGGTGCCACCTGCACCGGGAGGGCTCTGAAGCAGGACACAGAGGAAGCAGAGCAGCTTCAGGCAGGAGCGGGATTGGGTCCTTGCTGGGTTCGGTACCGGGTTCAGAGCTCTCACGGCACGGGCGCAGGTCAGCATGCGCAAGCTGCACGGCCGCATCTTCCACATGTGGCGCTTCTACAACTTCGCCCGCATGAGGAAAGGGGCCGACTGGTTCCTGCTCGAGGCCAACCAGCGCTATGTCAACTGCTGGTCGCTGGCGCAGAGCGGCGCCATCCTGCTCTCGGCCGCGCTGCAGCTCTTCTTCCTCAAGCGCCTCTTCACGGTGCCGCCCACCAGCCGGCCCCGCTGCTAGGGGCGCCCAGCCCCGTGCGCCCCCGTCCCTGCCTCTATGGGCAGCGTTTGAAGGAAAATCAGTTTGGAGTAATTGTGGTACCTGTGTGTGCTGGGAGCTGTTTGTTCCATCCCTGCTGCTCTTCAAGCCCAAGTCCTGCGNGTGCGCCCCCGTCCCTGCCTCTATGGGCAGCGTTTGAAGGAAAATCAGTTTGGAGTAATTGTGGTAACTGCGTGAGCGTTGGGAGCCGTTTGTTACTCTGCTGCTCTTCGAGCCCGAGTCCTGCGGTGCCTTTGCCCTCAGGACCCCCCTAGCCCCTGGCAAAGCAGCACGGCGGCTGCAGCCGCATCGAGCCGAGGGCTGCCCGGCATTCCTGCTGGGAAGCAGAGGACAGGGGCTGCCTCCCCGGGAACCCCCTCGGCTCACTCGGACACGGTGCCTTTTCCCTGTGGATCCCCCCTGTGTGTGTGCGTTGCCGTCCACCACGGAGCGCCGGGAGGGGAATTGGGAGCGTGATTTCCCCCACTGGCATGTGCGGGGATGGAGGACTGACCCTTCTCCCACCCGCACGAGCCAAAGACGACAAAACGCAGGTTACAAAAGGGAAGGGGCTTTACACAAACACATCCCCAGAGAGCACCTGCCTCGCTCGCAGGGCCAGACCCCGCACGGGGGNCCCCTCGGCTCACTCGGACACGGTGCCTTTTCCCTGTGGATCCCCCCTGTGTGTGTGCGTTGCCGTCCACCACGGAGCGCCGGGAGGGGAATTGGGAGCGTGATTTCCCCCACTGGCATGTGCGGGGATGGAGGACTGACCCTTCTCCCACCCGCACGAGCCAAAGACGACAAAACGCAGGTTACAAAAGGGAAGGGGCTTTACACAAATACGGCCCCAGAGCTGCCCCTCGGGGGAGCGCCCGTAGGTGCAGGGCCAGACCCTGCACGGGGGCAGCGTCGCTGCCTCCCCCGTCCCGCCGGAGCCAGGCTCCCTCCGTCACTGCGGCCCCATCTCCGAGCGGCTCGCGGTGCCGGCGCAGCCCTAGGTGAGGGTGTCCTCGTTGCGCACGTACTCGCCCACGTCGGCCTGGTGGAACACCACGATGGCCATGGGGTCCACCTTCCTGCAGTCCTGCGTGGACTTGGCCGCCACGCCGAAGCCCTGCGCGGGGACGAGAGCGGGGACGCATGGAGGGAGCCGCCGCACGGCCGCGTCCCGGCCGCCGCAGCCCGCCGGCGCGCGCTGCTCACCAGCGGGACGTCGGCCATGGAGTAGACCACGACGCCCTGGTACTGCGCCGTGTTCTCCGTGATGCGGCCCAGCCCCGACTTCAGCACGTGGTTGCCGTAGAGGAAGGACTGCTCCGAGCCCGGCTTCACCCACACCTTGTGCTGGGGAGGGACGCGGCGGCGTGAGGGGCGCCCGGGCGCGGGGCCGGTGCCGCCGCCGGTGCCGTTGCCATCGCTCCCACCTTGGCGTAGGGCGCCAGGAAGTCGAGGGCCGTGACGCTGAGGCGGAACTTCTGCGTCTTGGTGAACTTGCCGAAGCAGCTGCCGAGCGCCACGAGGCTCTCGCGGGGGACGCTCGCGGCCGCCTTGAGCAGCTTCTCGCTGCGGGGACGGGGACGGGGCCGGGGCTGCGGCGGCGGCTCGGGGCGCCCCGGCCCGCGGCCGCTCCAGCCCCTGCTCACCTCACGTAGTAGACGCGGTCGCGGTGCAGGCGGAAGCAGTAGGTGCCGTCGGGCCGGTCCACGAGCAGCTGGATGTTCTCGCCGATGCTGCGGGGCGCCCGTCAGCGCCCAAGGGGGCCCCGGGCGCCCCCTGCCC
>VWPW01025445.1:910173-951651 GCA_013389825.1 Crypturellus undulatus | reverse complement strand
CCCTGGGCCTCTCCTCTGCCCACAAAAACTCTCACTCTCACCGACAGCCTGGTCGGCAGGGACCACCAGGATGGAGTGTCAGGAAGTCCTGCTCATGACCCTGCTCCTGGCAGCTCCTGGCACCTCCAATAACATCTTTGGCCACCTCAGACGAGAAGAGCAGCCAGGAGGTGGCCCGAGAAGTGGCATAACATCAGATCTGAGTCATACTCAGGGTGCAGGGAATCCAGGGAGGCCTGTGGCTATCAGGGCCTCCCCGACACCTCCTACCTTTGGTCCAGTTGAACTTGATGGAGCTGCCAAGCCAGGAGTAGCTACAGTGGGACTCTAGAGAGCACAGTGCTGGGCCAGAAGCTCTTCTAACCAGCCCTCCGCTGAGGCCAGTGTACCTGTCACCTTCAGTTGGTGCTATAAACATGCAATAAAGATTTGTGTACTGTGAAGTGGGAGTCGAGAGTGATTCTTCCTCAATCTCAGCCTCCCCTTGATGGCAACAGTCCCGCAGGCAGGGATCATTGGGACGGATCCACAGGAAGCCCTCCTCCTGGCCTTCTCATGGCAGCAGTTATGCCCTCTGAGCTCTCTGCCCAGTGCTGCCCACTGGATCCCTGGATCTAGCTGTGGGATCAGCCCCTGCCAGGCCAGGCACTGCCCCTTGGCAACTGCAGATCCATCAGCCTCACCTCTCTGCAAAATGCCCGCAGTAGCCCAGTGTCAATTCCTAAGAGGAAATCATGAATAACATCTACTGCTGTCGTTGATCCAGCCTGTCATTCTGTGGCTGGAATGACATAAGAGTGGTCAAGCATGAGTTGAAGTCCTCCATGAAAACCAGAGCCCATGATCCTGAGGCTACTTCAGCTGTCTGGAAGCCTAATTGACTTCCCCATCCTCGTCAGCCCTCACAGCAGTGTCACCCATGGCCACCTGCCCTTTAATCCTTGCTCAGAAGCTCTTGACTTGATCTTCATTGTTCTCATTGCCTTTCAGCCTCTACCTTGTCCTGTGAGGATTTTTGGAGGTGCAGGTCTTTGTGCTACTCATCATGTTCAATGTCCCTGCTTCTTGTCCTGCAAAATGTTGTTCCTTTTTTTTTTCTCACACAAGGCATCCAGGATCGGAGAGACCTCTGTGCCAACTGCTTATTTTCACTCCTGGAAACGCCCCACTCTGCACCCAAGAACAGGATCACAGTGGGAGATGGCATCTCTCTGCACACTCTCTGACCCATAGCTGGCTGACCTTTTCCACCCTTCCTGTTCATTTTAAGGTTGTGTGAAACCTAATTTTACTCCAAGTCCCATCATTTGTTTCTGTAGCCCTATTGAATCAATGTCACAACCTGCTCACTCATGGCTGCTTCATCCCAGTGGGACCATTGCTATTTTTACATTCCAAAAAAAAAAAAAAAAAAAAAGAACGAAGCATGAATAAGGCCACTGGTGTGGAGAGAGTCAGTCTATATGCATCCTCCCTGGCCTGCGTGATATCCAACACTGGTTGCTACAACCTGATGAGGCAGAGTGAGTGCTCAGGCTTCAGTACCACAAATCCATCAGGCCTCGTGTCAGGACATTGAGGGAAAAAAAAGCATCAGATTCGCTCCGGAGGCCATGGCTTTGAAGAACTGTTTGTAACCCTGACTGATGGTGATGGCATAGGGATCCTTCCATGGGCAGACCAGGGTGAGAATATGTTAGTATCACCAGCCTCTGTAAGTAAAGATAGATAGAATAAATCAAAGCCCCTGCAAAGACAGTTGTTAAACACCAGGCCTGTTAAGACATTCTGGACTCTACTAAAAAGTATGACACATCCCCATGGTGACTCGGATGTTTTGTGTACAAAGAAGACAGTGATGTAGCAGTTTTGGTTTTGGAAAGAACTTCAGGCTTCTCTTTCCCTTCTTTATTTTTTCTTATTTTGGTGTAATGATGTAGCTTAACCAGTTGCTGGCTCCTGGTGTAGACATGTGGGTGTTGGATGGCAATGCGAGCCAGGTGCCTGGAGGTCATGGGAGACTTGTGGGACATCCCATGTACCGTGCTCCCACGGGGGTGCGTCGACCCCACATTTGAGCCCTGGGGGATATTGGGTTTCCATGCTGCAACGGCCCTTTTTGCACCATGCACCTAGTGGTTATTTGCCTTACGAGCCCACTGGCCCCATCCTAGTTGGCCTTTTCTATGTTCCCAAGCGACAGGGAGGCAGGCAGGAAAGGGAACATGCAGGCATGGAAAGATGGTAGACTGGAGTGTGCTCCCCTTTGGCAGTCCTGCTCCCCATAGAGGGCTGCTCATGATCCAGGGAGCGTTGCAACCATGGACGGGATGGGAGCTGGTGCCAGCTTGCCACCACCAAGCCCTTTCCTGTTTTATCCCGAGGTCCCAAATCCTGGGTGGCTGGTCCACGTGCCCACTGAGCTGAGGCTGCACCAAAGAGCTTCAGAACTCTTGGCACAGACCTTATGAGAGAGGAGATGGGGTTATTTAGTCTGGAGAAGAGGAGGATTGGGGTGACCTTGTTGCTCTCTACAACTACCTGAAACAAAGTTGTAGTGAGTTGGGAGTCAGGCTCTTCTCCAAAATAACTACCAAAAATAGGGCAAGAGGAAATGGCCTTAAGTTGCACAAGGGGAGGCTCGGGCATCTCTGGCTGTGTTCAAGAAACATGTAGATGAGGCACTTAGGGAAATGGTTTAGTAGGCATGATGGTGATGGGTTTACGGTTGGACCTGGAGATCTTCAAGGTCTTTTCCAACCATAAGAACTGTTTTGCTCTATTTTAATCTAAAAAGACTTAGCTTTCAGAATTAAAGCACACATCTGACCTTCTAACTGGGAAGTGCTAGGTTATGTGTTTAACCAAATAATTTTTCACTCCACCTAGGGTTATAAGACATTTATATTGTGTATATTTTTTCCACTTAGTATAATTAATAACAACTTACTTCTAGGCAGTTTAGTTTGCCCTAAAGGACATAAACAGATTTATGAACATATTATTAAGAAATAATGGGCTCTCCATAATTACACTGGCCATTCCCTTCCATTCCAAGGCTTTATTTTTGCCACTATATAACTTTCACTTGGGGAGATGGGGGCAAGACTTGGCTTGATAATGGCTGTTTTTACTCTGAGGGCAAAGCAGAATTCTTCTGTGGAGCTTGCTGAAAAGCCACCAAACTGCACCTGAGTTACAAGCCATTAAAAATGACCCATATTTCAAATTTTGGAACTTGGCTTGAACTTTAAGTTTGACACCTTTCTTCTTATGAAAAGTGTCATTCAATCTTTAATGATGAACAGTCAAACTCTGGACTTTGCACTTTAGGTCCCATGTGAAAAGTGGTACCTTTTGTAACATATTGCACCTTGATTTAGAGGAAACATAGTGCCTTAGAGGTGTGGCTGCAGCTTCCATTCACACCACTGTAAATCCTGAGGGGAAGACTGATGTGTGACTATGGAGATATTTCAGTGAAAAATTACCTAACTACATCACCAGCACTCCTCTTAACACAAAGTATTTATCCAGTGCTTATAATACCTCTCTGAGTTATTCCAACCTTTTATTTCCTGTCGCATTTGTATCTTGTCTCATTTTTTTGACTTGTTAGAAGGTAACTGATGTACTGATTAGTGTTCCCCAAATGGTTTATTAGTTTTATATATATATATATATAAATATATATAAAATTTTGTAAAGTTTCTATGAAATCCCTGATCCCTGAGGAGATTTCCATTTCTTCAGTTATAATAAGGCAAAATGCAGAACTGATCTAGAACTTTGCATGGGCAATAGAGCAGAGACCTCTATATCTCTCTGGGAGAGTGATAAGAGCAGCTGGTGAAGCAGAGCAGCCATCAGTGCTATATGCTCTCTCAGTATATTTCTGCCCCTTTACTCTGGTTTTCCTAGCCTTTCTTTCTCTGATCTCCATTTGGAGGTTTATATGTGTCCTAGAAATTTTTATCCCCATGATTGTCAATGCAGCTTTAAGGCAAAGGATTCCCAACTAAAAATTTGCCTATTTAAGTGTAAGTAACTAATTTAGGTTTAGATTTTAATTATCTAGGATCTGCTGATGGGGGAAAGGAAAATATTTTAGAATCATAGAACCACAGAAAAATCCAGGACAGAGGTATCATCTGGAGATCATGTGGCCCAACCTCCTTTTGAAAGCAGGATCTTGAATTAGATTACTCAGAGCAAAACCAGTTCAGTGTTTTTAGAGAAGGAGACTTCAACAGTGCTCTGGCCTGTCTTTTCCATTCTCATGAAGACAACTTTTCTTTATCCTATATCCAGCAGAATTTCCCCTCAAGCAATTTATGCTTTTTACCTTGAGTCTTGCCATGGTTAGTCCTTCTGAGCAGAATGCTTCCATATTCTCTGTCTTTTATGAGTTAGAAGGCTGTGATTAGATTGCCCTTCCATCTTCTCTCTGGGCTGAGCAAACACAATTCCTTCAGCCTTTCTTCATATGTCAGATTCTCCGTTCCTCTTGGTGGACCTCCCATGGACCTTCTCTGTTTTTTCAATGTACATATACTGCAAGGACCAAAACTGGACAGTTTTGATATGGCCTAATGAGTGCTGAACAAAGTTTAATAATCACATCTGCAGGCTACACGCTTATTGGTGCAGGGAAGGTGGTTATTAGCCTTCACCACTGCCTAGACATGCTGCTGGTCTATGCTTGGTTTGCTACCTGCTGGTACCTCCAAGGATTTATGAGCAGAGCTTCTCCTCAGCTAGTAAGACTCTAGTCTGTACAGCTGCTTGGGATTATTCCATACAAAGTGTAGGACTTTGTATTTATCTTTCTTAAACCTCAAACAATTTTTGTTTGCCCAATCTTTTAGCCTGCTGAGATCTCTCTGTATGCTAGCACATCTTCCTCTCCTACCAGTTTTCCACAGGTCTGGTGAGGGAGCATTCAGTTCTGTCAGCCAGACTACTAGTAGATACTGAGTAGATTTGAACTACTCACTGTCTATCCCTGAGGAACTCCACTTATGAATGGCTGCCATTTCAACTTTGAGACAATAATGATGACCTACTAAGCGTGGTACTTTAGCCAGTTTTCCATTCAATTTATTGTCCTCTTTCCCAATCCACATCTGACCAGGTGGTCAGCAATGGTGCTGTGGGACACTATGCCAAAAGTCTAAGCTAAAATAGAGGTAGATGACATCCATAGCTATGCTCCTGTTAACTGAGCAAATTGTTTCATCATAGAAGGCAAAATATATCGGGCTAGCTTTCTCATTCATTTTCTTTATGCACTTCATATGCCTAGAAATATATTCCATTAGGCTCTTTTCTATACTTTTCTCAGAGACTAAAGCAAGACTTACTTGTTTGCAGTTTCCTAAATCTTTTTTTTTTTTTTTCATTAACGTAGATGGAAATAATATTTGCACTTTTCTAGTCATCTGGAACTTCCTCTGATCTTCATGACCTTGGCTCTACAAAAAATGGTAGAGTGTCTTTGGGATAATGTCAGTCAACACTTTTATTACACTTGGGTGCATCCTACCAGGTCCTAAACACGTGCATGTTTCCAACATGTACAGACACTGTGTTCTTGGCATACGGACTTGGGGGATGACCTTATCTGTAACTAAGACAAAAAATGTTGTCTGTATAGGGCTCATTACAAGTAGGTCCTGGATCTAGCCTCTAGAGGCTATTGCAATGCAAATAATAGCAATTGCCATGATTGCACTAAGTCTGTCAAACAAAATTAAATTGTTATGTCTAAGTCACTGAAGGGAAAAGTAATTTTGCTTAACCTTTGGTGTCTGCATTGGGAGAACTACATTTGAACTAGTCATTCTCAGCGCCTTTTATTGTCAATAAAGAGAAATAGAAAGTTTCAGGGTGATTCACCTAACATATTGGACATTTACCATAGGACAAGATGATTTGTGCCTTGCACTGACTGCGTTAACTAGATCTCCACTGTTTATAGTGACTGCTCAGGTGCGGATATCTACAGTTGTAGGACAAATCTCCATACTTGTCTGCTCTTAGCTTGTAGCAAGTGTGACAATTCTTACTCCAGTAATAGAGAAAAAGGACTAAAAAATCTGACTATAATAACAAGGTGTAATTCTGCTTGTGCCCCAAAACTGGGCAAGTCACGTTAACCCTATCATGCACCAGAGTTTCCAGTGGTTTGTCTCTCTATGAAGCTATGCTGAAATCAGCTGGACAATGGTAGAACTACTATAAGGCAGTAAACTAAACAGTTAACCTGAACAAATTTACAATGCAGAAGAGAATAAATGGAAAGTTATTTAGCTTCTAGAGCCAAATAAACCTCCTGGTCTTTTTCTCAAAATTTTCAGAGAGCAGTGGGTCTCATACTAATAGCAACATAATGCTTCCCAACCCACATACCTACTGTTTAGCTTGACACTGGAAAAAAATCAGCACCTTTAGCCTCAGTTGTAGCAGCTGCAGAACAAATGGAGGCTGGTGTTGCCTGACTCCTCCTCCACTTCTAATTAATCTGTACAAAGAGAGTAAAAGATCTTAAGTGAAAAACCCTATGTCTTCACTAAGGCTTTTATTTTCATGTGAGAGTAGTGAAAAACAAGGAAGACTATATATCTTATCAGGTACAACTCTTGCTTTTCAATGCAGAGACCACACTTTGAGTTTAAAGGAGCCGCTTATATTAATTTAGTAGGTCTCACCTCAAAATCTAATGTACTATGGCCTAAATTGATGGATGATTTAATTCTTGGCAGTTGACAGTCTTATATTCAAGAACAAATGCAGTTCCTGGAGAAAAACCTAAGTCTATCTATGGATGGATGGAGAAAGAAGGACCTACAAAATATGTGCCGATCTACATTATATGTACTGAATTGTGGATGTTGTCAGTCAACACAGAGTCTGACCTTAGACTCCTGTCCAAGGGATGTTCTATACAGATATAAATGTGTTACATATGCATCTATTTATATATATGCATGTATAAACATGCATATATGTGTATTCTAAGTGTTTAAAGCATAATAGTTTACAGCAGAAAAATATTTCAAGGATTTCTGTTCAACAGAGGTAGAGTTGACTAAATATTTAACTTGTGTATCTGAAGAATGGTAGCCATTTGCACTGCCATAGATTTTAATACTCATGAATGGTGGAGAATTCTCATTGAATACTTTTTTAATTATTATTTTTATTATTTTATTATTTTTATTATTTTTGCTCCAAGACAGAGACACTTAAGAATGGGAACACATGATGAAATATACTGGATGATTCAAAAGTATAAAATTTCTGTTCTGAAGAATTTATAACCTAAATAGACAAAAGAGAAGTAGTGTTTGAAAATGGGGATATAAGAACAGAGCAAGAGAAATTGCTTGCAAATGTCATACCTTTATGTCATACCTTTTGAGCATTAAGGTATGACATACCATACCTCTAACAAAAGAAACTGTGTGTAGATCATGTGAGTTAATCTTCATGTCATGTCATGAAGAATTTTGGCAGATGTTTGGTCAGATGCTTATTTAAAATCAATTTTTTTTTTTTAAATAAAGAAGTGTTTTTAAAATAAATTTTAAAAGTTAAAAAAAACCTCACATCCAGATTAATAATTGTTGACAGTGTCAGAAGAAAAAAAAAGCTCAACAGGTGTTAAACCAACCAATTTTCCAACTCTTTTTATGTTTTTGCACAGTGCAATAACACTAGACAACTACAGCACTGTACCACTTCAGAGGTGTAAGTATTCATCAGAGAGTCATTAAATATTGGATTTTTTCAGTGTCACACAATTGCAGAAACAGCCTTGCTGAATATTTGTGCTGATCCATTGAAAAATGTTTTAGAGTAGAATGGCCCCATAATGTCCCCCATTTCAAATAAGGAAAGCATTCACAGGTTTGCAACTTAAACCTAGGTTAGCTGGTGGACAACAGGCAGTATTTTTTTTCTAAAAGAAAAACACTTCCCAGGTTACTTCTGAGATTCTTAATTCAACAAAGTTCATTTTTGCAGTGTGTGCTTTGCGGATGCTGTTCTCTTTCTAGACATTCCCTATCTTAACTCCCTCACATTCTTTCTCCACACCCAAAAATGCTATTCATGACTTCAGCTTCTCTTTAAATCCCCCAGTAATTCTCTCTATACCTGACTCTCCTAACAAATGTGTCTCCCTATGTGATCTTTCCTTCCTTCACTTCAAAGTGGACCCAGATCATTATCAGAGCCTGGATCTCACCGTATGCATGCTCTTACTGCCTAGATTACAGAAGGATGTCTTTTGTTTTTTTGCACCTCCCTTTTGGGGCCTCAGCTTGTCAGTCAGTCTAAATGTGCTCTCAACTAACTCTGATCAAATGAACTGACTTATCCAGATGCTTAAAGCACGTGTGTATTAAGCAGCTTGGTGGATCTAGGCTCTAGCAATCTCTTTCAATCTTGGAATAGCTACAATAAGCAGCTATTTATTGCTATTGCTAGTTGCTAGTTTTGCCATTGTCATTATTACTGTTATTATGTAAAACATAATAGTTCCAGTCATAGACTAGCAACCTGTGGTACTTAATATGACACAAACACAGAGTTAAAAGACTCAATATACTTTCTCCTCTGAGAACTTTATGTACAGAGCTGGGCTGAAAAGCATGTAGCACCTTCTAGCAGCCTCCAGCATACCTGGACTAGCAAGTGAAAATAATTCAGTTAGCTTGCACAGTGTAGAAACTATTACTAACCAGACCTAGGCTAGGTAATTCAGCTGCATGTGGATTTTCTTGCAAAAATTAGCCTATGTAACCCAGCAAATAGTCATGAACAGACAGAACAAGACAGCAGAACAACATTATTTTGGCCCAGAGAAAAGCTGTGACAATGTCTCCTCTGGGGGTTTTGCAAGCAGTTGTGACAGAAGCCATAACAACCATAGTTGCTAGAAATCTCCTGTCTGTTTGTTTGGTAGAAGTTAGGAAATGAAGGATAATAGTGAATTCAAAAGCTGAATTTTGCAGGGCCTACAATCCTTCCTCTAGGGAGTGACTCTGCAGGGGTCTAAAACCATGGTGGTTTTAGAGGGACAACACTCCTGGATCATGTATTCCACATCTTTTAAAAGGGGCTTCCATGTCAAATCTCCTACATTTTAAAAACCATTTTTACACAGTTACATCAGCACTCCTACAACTTCTTACTTATTAAATATAGTTCCCAATGCGACTCCTTGGCTTAAATACAACAGGTACTTTTATGAAACCTGGTTTGAGTTTTTAGTGCAGCTGTGCAAAACTTTTGTAATGAAACCCAAAACCTGCCTAGGCTTGAGTTTCATTAGGAACGTGAAAAGCACAACAGGTTCCCTAAAAGGTTCGTCAAAGTTCAGAGCTCTGAAGAATTGAGGTTGGAGGAAGCAAGTCTTTGCTGAGTTATGGTTTCAGGTGCAAGCCAGGGAAAATGCAGTGGTTTGACCCCCAACCAGATAAAACCCAGTGCTTTAGGCTAAAAGGGAATAAGTCCTTGAAAAGGGAAAAAATGAGATGAGTTTCATACGCTTTTGGGAACCATAGTAATCAGGTTATAAGCTGCAAACCTGTGTAGGTGAGCGTTTCATCAATAGTTATGAGTCCACACTTTGGCCTTCTCTTACTTATTTGTATCCATCTGATTAATATGTGATGCATTGAAATTAAGTCTGTTTCTATATTTCCTAGTCATTTAAATAAAAGTGCAGCACAAATACGTAAGCATTTCTCCAATAGCGAAGCCACTGATCATGGAGTCAGGAGGTGAATCCTGCATGTACTCAGACAGCGGACTAGTTATCTCATCTTGAATAGCAGAGTGAACTTTTGCCCCTGTATTTCCATGTCTGAGAAATTCTCTAAAATAAAACACTTTTAGCCCGTACATTCAGTGCAATTAAACAATGTGTTGATATGGCATATTGATTCCCACGGTATCTCACAGTTGAAATATCTACAGGACACCATGCGTTGCCATCCCCAAATGCTAATCTTTTCTCCAGATTGATGCAGGAGGTTCAGTGCGGCACACTGAGCACACACATGGCTCCTTGAGAGAAACTATTATGCTCGGCACAAATCTACAACTATTTAATCATACTATTTTTAATTACAGTGCTAGCTTGCTCAGAGTAAGTTGCACACTTTTCTTTGAGAGACGTGAGAAAATCAGGTCATCATCCAATTTGACACTAACATAGGAGATATAAAAATATGAATGCCGCTAATTATTAGTATATCAGAATTATTAGTAATGGCTCCTACTCTTGCTTTTGTCTTTCATTTGGAACATCAAGTAAGTGCCCAATGGGAATATGTATCAGGAATGCCATTCCATACTTAGTCCCCATAGTTCCTTGGAGGAAACTTGCTTGATTTTGTGGAATTTTTAAAAGTGACTTAGGTTTTGAAAAGACTGAGTCTCACTGAAAGCTTAATCACTTACAAATCAATAAAATTTCCTTAAAATATGAAGCTTTGAAGTATTTGAGGGTGGAACCATGGCTTTAAAGATTGCGTAAATTGATATAATGACTTTTGGTTCAGGTCCATGAGTATTTTTAGTTAACTGTGAAGAAATTGGTGCCAATGCTTGTGTCTGTAGAGCCAGAGTATCAGCATAGCCTCAGATTCTTGTCTCCCTATTAATTAACTTTTTTAGTGGGGAAAAAAAGATGGTTTATTTTTTTCTATCTTTTCTCAAAAATTAGAGAAACTCAATGACAACTAATCATAAATCTGTCAGAATTCACAGAGTTTGCAAGCTCATCTTTGTAGCCTGCAAAACAGTGGGACTGACCTTTTCAGCTTTAACCAATTTAAGAGACATTTATTCCATAGTCGAGTGTCATTGTGTCTGTCCTGAAAATTTTAAATATGTCTCTGTAAATGTCACTAGTCTATTAGCTTGGAAGGAGACCGAAGTTGTTGTCCAGTTCTTTAACTGGTCCAGTATGCCATAGCTAAGAAGTGCATCCCAAAAACAAGGCAGTGGGGTCCTGTGTACATCTGGAGGTGACAGCAATTCAAATGTTCATTCAACTTTTCTTGGAGTTCAAGTTGCTCTTTCTAAAGAAAGACCTGGGCCTTTTGTGAGTAAGAGTAAAATGTTTTTGTTTGTGACTGGGATTGGAGTTGGGGAATGACTATCACAGTCTTTTAAGTCACAGTTAGCAAGTGACCATACATTGGGTTTCCTTGGATATATAGAGCAAATTAATTACTAAATGGAATTACTTTTTTTAAAAAAAATAAACTAGTTTTAAGAGCAGATTCCATTATAACATAAATCAAAAATCTTACCCTAATTCTCAAAGCTTACAATAAGGAAGCACAGATCACTGTGAGTAGAACATGCATTGATTTATGGAATTCATGTTCTCCTGAGGAAAGAGCCAATATCCATATCCATACTATGCCCACAGCATTGTTGCTGCATTTCACTTTCTGCTTTTGCTGAAGGATGTACAAAATGTCGTGCAGACAAAGCATGTCCCAACTGGTCACCCATCTGAGGAGAGTTTGTCTTAGCTCCAATTTACAATCAAGAAACATACTCCTGGGAATGGCTGTTTGGGATGATTAAACATGATTAATAAGAGTCAAGACTCAGCTCTCACATTTACCTACAGACCATTCATCCTCAACGGGATTATGAAGTAAGGAGTCTGTAGGTTTTAAAGAAAATTTTGATTATGAATTTGGAGAGCTACGGTTGACATGTAGCAAGCTGCTAGTCCCTAGGACACACAGATCTTTCCATCCTGGATGGTAAGTGGCTGTTCTTGAAGTAAGATGAGGAATCCATTCAACCAATTTGACAGTTTAAGCATGGTAATGGAGGCAAGTTGCACGAAAGATTGTGAATAAAATGAATCTGCATTGCTTAAATTTGTAATTTTAGACTCCTTTCAGCATTACATTCCTAAACAGTGAATATACAAACTTGCTACTGATAATGAAAACAAATTGTAATTATACAGATGGAATTAGAATAAGTTTTAAAATAATCTAAATACACTGCACAGCAAGTGGTATCTTAGTTGGTAAGAAACATTTAGTTTTGTTATTGAAACATATGCTTATTATGAAATAACATTAACTGTGTGCAGATTCTGAACATGAAGGTGTTGATTTCTTTCTTTATACTGCATAGATACTGATAGAAGGTGTCCACTTCTGTGCTACCGCTTTGCATTAATAGGGAGGAACACCAGTTCAGGCAGGAACTGGTGGAAGTCTTTCACCCATTTCCTCTCATTCAACCTCTTTCATTCTCACTTGCTTCCTTACTGCCCTTTACAGCCTTCTTGTGCCCAAAGAAGATGAGAATTCAAAGGAGAAACAAAAGAAAAGAAAAGAAAAGAAAAGAAAAGAAAAGAAAAGAAAAGAAAAGAAAAGAAAAGAAAAGAAAAGAAAAGAAAAGAAAAGAAAAGAAAAGAAAAGAAAAGAAAAAGAAAGAAAGAAAGAAAGAAAGAAAGAAAGAAAGAAAGAAAGAAAGAAAGAAAGAAAGAAAGAGGAATGTGGATGGAATCAGAGAAGCCACAACGTAGCCCCAACCCAAAATGACCCTTTGCAACTCTGACATCAGTGGAGTGATGAATCAGCATCTTCCTATGACAGTGTAGTCCTGAAAGAGTAGTTCGCTCTCACGTTTCCCTTGAGCAGTGCAGTTGAGGGTATGCAAAGGTCAGGCTGGAGCCTTGGCCCACAGTTTTACTGTGTGAATCATAAGAGAATGCTCTAACCAGAAATAACTCAGTGAAAGGCATAATTTAACTTGCTTAATTATATTGACTCTTATATAGGCCATGAGTAAATAAATACCCTGCATACAAGGAAATATGTTTATTGAATAAAGCTTAGCTGAACTACAGTTTGGTGCATTTAATACATCTAGAGTACATTTTTAATACTTTCATATGGCCAAATAATACTTCCACATTGATTTTTCCCCTTATTATTTAATCTACTGTACAGTGAACATACAACAATGGCTCATTGATTTATTGTGAGTGTAGCAATAGGTTTATAACTGCATGAATCATGCAGATTGCTCAATTCACCACATGCCTTAATAAAAGTTTCACTTTAATAAAACAGAGCTAAGGCAAATATGTCCAGAGCCTGGTCTGACATTCCTTATACATTACCCTGCCTCAGGAAATTATTACTATATATTTTACAGCAGCTACAGTAGGTTGGGGATCAGGATTAGAACATAGTAACTACTGTGACATTTAGCAGAACTCCTGTATAAACCATTAACCCCCACAGGGTGGACTGGAGCAGATATATCTCAGTACAGTGGGTTTGTCCTTTTGATTGGTGGACCCACCCAGAAAAATTTCGGTAAATGCATGATTCTCTACACACCAAATTTAAGTCCCAGCTTTTCATTCTTACCTTGCACAGATTCTTTTAAAGTAGTTCCTGGACTGCACAGGGGTCTACAGGTCATAATCTGAAAATCATTGTTCCAGGACAGTTTCTGTCATTTGGCTCAAAAGAGATAAATGCAACAAGTCTCTACTTCTTTGTAATAGCAAAGCTTTTAAGACACAAAGTAATTTCAGTAGTTAAAGTACTGAAGTACTTCACAATGTTATTTCAAAACGATTATGACAATTAAATCTCATCGAAGATCTACTGAAATGGATCAAAATGTTTTTCCAAGTGAGCTGGTAGGAATTATGAATTCCTACACCCAAACTTGCTCCTTTCTTTTGGGACGAGGCAGTTTTTTAGACTATTTGGCAAAGACAAACCTGTAGAAGGACTGATCTTCTGAAGGACATTTTCTTCATTCTAACGGAACTTGTCTCCTAAAATTAGGGACACAGATAGTGTAACTCTTCTGACAGTATTTTAGAATTTATCTAATTTGCATCAGCACTTGATTTAAACTTTGGTTGGATCTCAGCTGACGTTTTTCTCTTTGTACCAGTGAGTAAATATATACTTATTTAGTCTGCTTCCACTAGTAATTTCGCTTCCCTTCTGCCTCTTTCTTAATCAGTAGAGCTCACAATATTAAGATTAAAGTGATTTATAGCACACATTTTTAATGTAAGTAAGTAATTTGAGTGAGATTTTATCAGTAAATCAGTAAGAAGACAATTTCAGCAGTGCTAGATGTCTGTATGCTGTGGACATTGTGAAACTGTCTGCCTGTAAGAGGCCAAAGACCTACCCTGTCCTTGACTGCAATAACAAAGTTCTGATGTGAGATGTCCTAGTTTGGCACTTTTTTTATCTTTATTTTTTTTAATATTTCCATTAAAAATAAAGGTGAAAGTAATACTTCATTTCACTTGCCCTGTGAAATGTCTGAAGCATTAAAATTTCATTGTTTTCCTTTTTTTTTCACAATAAGGAGATATATTTGCCTGTGTTTCTTCATTTTGAACATTGTTGCATAAAGGTGACAACCTGTTTACAAACAAAATTAAGTAAAATTCACAGGCTTAACTGTTCTCAGTGAAATTCCCGCTGGAAGGAAAAGAAGACAAAAAAATGGGAACATTCAGTAATAAAAAACAGCTCTAATATTACTGTCCTCCAATACACTGAAAAACTTTTCTATTGCAAGGTTGTCAGTACTGTAAAGCGTTTTTAATGTATAAACCTCAAGCATGCAGATAAACCCAATGAAACTAGATCCAGGATTTGAAACTGGTGCTTGAAACATGTTCTTAAAACTATCTTTCTTGTCAGGGGAACTCTCTGTCATCTAGAATTATGGACTTCGAGGCATCTTGACCATAAAAGAAGTAGAGAAAGTGTGGGGGCTTCACTATTCTTTCGTAGTTCAGCATCAGAATTACTCCTGCCATCTTAAGCTCCAGCTTTGGTCACAGAGATAATAATTTCAGACAAGTTCCTTCAGGTTCTAAGTGCAAAATGTCTGAGAGTCCACCTGGTTCCAGTTCACTGCAGCCTGCTTTGCTTGTTAGTTCCTTCTCTTTCTGCCTTTCTTCCCCTGGCTTTGGATTGAATTCCTTTTAACTGATCAGGAATGACTTCTTCTATAACTGTACTGAAATCTAACCACAAAGTGCATGTAATATATGCGTATGAACCTAATTGAAAAAAATAAATATACTGCTTGGCAGAAGAATATTTTGCACATTAATTTAATAAAATTAGTGTTCTTTTTTAAAAATCTCATGTAATACCTGAAATATATCATCCAGAAAAGAAAATTGTATACTATAAGATAGTTTATGAAGCATAGAGGAAATGTATTATGTAATTTAATTTGGAGAGTCCTGCATGCAGCTCATTAGGTTTGTTTTTAGTTAGCAGTAGAGATGGACTGTAGCAGGGTCTTTCAATCTGCTTGTTTTGCTTGGTTGTGTGGATGTATCCTCCACAGCCCCATTTCAGTGGCAGCCTTTAAAAGCTAAGTAATGCTGTCATGATTTCATCAGACTTGGGTATTGTGGTTGCATAGAGATGGTTCTTCTCCAAGCGACACTGTGACAAAGGACTCTCTACTAATTTCTAAACTAAGCAGGAATTAACTTTTGTCTGCAGATGCTGTTAGAAGTACTCCCTGACTGTATGCAACATAAGTGCCATATGAATGTCAAACTTACTCAACAGGAAATGCTGAAGGGCTACATTTTTAAATCCTGCCCTTTTTTTCGAGGTACGTCGCTAATATTCCTTCAGGGAGGTTCATTAGCTGACTTCAAGCTGTTCAGCCGTTGCCAGCAGTGGGGGTAACAGATCCGTCTGCCTGCGAAGCTGATGTGGTAGTTGAGCAGCTGTCGATGAAGAAGAGAGTATCAGGGGCTCCTCTGTCAGAGGTGGTTTAAGCCGGTCTTACCCTACTGAGCTATAAGTAAACTAAACTGGGACTGAAGGTAGTTTCTTTTGCTCCTGTAAAGACCATGGTGTTATGCAGAAGGGAGTATGAGATCTGTAGGGAAAAAGATGCAGGAAACTTGACTACTCCACTGGGGACTTTATGGGGAATTTACCTTCCAGCCCTACTTCCAACACTGCAATTATGTATAATTACCTATAATTACGCCCATTGTGCAATGTCTCTTTCATTCAAAAAATGTCTAGGAACAAGAAACAAAATCCTGCCTATCCCTCAGCCATATAGCCTTTGGCAAGCTTAGTCACTACTAGACCATTGGGTTGTGCTCTGTTTTATCCTGCCTCTCTCTATGGGGTCATGGATGTCCATTCGCTTTTGCTTCCTCATTTGACTTGAGTAGGTGAGGTGTGCAGCAGCTGCTGTAGTTGGTGGGATACCGCATAGCAAAGGTGGAGGAAGAACCTCTTCAAATATTTTTGGAAGTGCCTATATTGGGTTTGTTGTAAAACTCAAGCCAATCAGTAGGGAAATAAGGCATGCTCTGAGCTTGTGCGTCAATGTATTTTACTGATAAATCAGAGGCATATGGGGGAGGTGTACCAAGACAGCTGCATGGAGGACACACACATAGCATTAAAAGTCTAGAAGCTGATCAAGTAAACATTACATGACTTTAAATCCTTGCAGAAATAGCAGTGCAGGAGGTAGATTTGGGAACAAAATGTTGGGTCTTAATTCTGCAAATCTACTTTAATTTTGCTTTAGATGTTTGCATTTTTATCTATGATGTTTACCAACTCATTCAAAGCTACCTAAGAAACTAAAGGGCCAGTAAGGTGTTAAACATGCGTCTTAAAAGAAATGTCCCAGAGTCCTCCTTTTTCTCATTCTCTGATTCTAAATGTTGAACATGCATCTTAAAAGAAATGTCCCAGAGCCCTCCTTTTACTCATTCTCTGATTCTAAATGAGAAAGCTGAAGCACTACAAAAGAAGTTTTTGTTGAAGAGCATCTTATACAGTCCCCATTAAGGATATTGGGAACACTACCAGTAACTATCTTTCTGTTAAATGTCTCTACTATACCAGTAACCTTTTTTTATGCTAAAATATCTGTGTTAGTGATGCATAAGGGTTGAATTTCTATGCTGTGCAACATTTGCTTCTCAGGCAAATAATACATTTCTGTGGAAGTACAGACCATTTCTCAGTGCACATTTCAGAGAGAGAGCATGGCATTATGCCATGTTATGGCTCTTAGCATCACTATATCATCCTTCCAGAATGGTCTGCTCTGCTACCACTTTCCAAAGGATCTCTTTCAGGGCACGACACTGTGAAACCAGAGAAATTATGTTTGACGACAACAAGGGTTGTTGGCAAGATATGTCAAACAATGAAGATTGCAGGCCCTTTAAAGGCTGTCTTCTGCCCCATCTTTGCTATTGTTGGTTAGATATGTCGGTCCCACCAACTAGTTTCCACAACTGAGATTAAAATAAGGCCTGATACAGGAGCGCAACACACACTGTGTGATGTGTGTAAAATATCCCTCGGAGTGATCTTAGCGGTACAGATAGCCATGTAAAATGAAGTGAAATAAGTGCTCCTTTGTGAATAGAGGCCCTCTGCCCAGTCTTTGCATCACACTGCTTAGCCTGGCCTACAGCCTATGTAAAGATACATAGATTATAAAGAAAACACTCCTTTCAGAATGTGATGTGAAAACTTGTAAAACATTGCCTTTGTCCACACAACATGTATTCATTCTGGAATGTCAAATAAACACAGGGACTTTCTGAATATCCTCCCTCTCCTCTGGCATTTTGGGGTCCAAACATAAAACTCATGCATTTCTAAGTAGGGCTAAAAATGCAAAATTGTAAGAAGTAAAACATCTTAAGGAGAGATTCTAAAATCTTTTCAGCAACAAAGTTCAGACATTGAAATGTGGCTTTCTCAGTCTGGGTGGAGAATTATGGGAATGTGAGGCTTTGATCTCTCTCTGAGTATTGTCCAAGGAAATTTAACTCAACAAGATGACTCAACTATTATGTCAGTTTTAAGGGTATAGTCCTATTAGCTCCTGCTGCCAAGTGAGACAAATTAAAGTTCAGATTCAGAAGTAACCTGAAGTAGAAGTAACCTGAAAATATATTTGGAAAAGCAGATTATTTTGATAAAATGTATAAGGATTTTTTTTTCCCTAGGAAAAGCTGCTTTACCTGATGAAATTCTGAGAAATGACAGTCCTTCCTCATCTTCTATCATATGCACTTCCTGTGACCCTTTTTTTCTATTCTTTCCAGTTGAGTAACAAGTTGAAAATGTGGGAAAATGCTTTTCACACTTTGTAACTGGTTCCCATTCAACAAAAGGTGTAAATCAGGAAGAAAGCAGGGGAAAGTAACTTAAAACAGATTTTTTTTTATGGAAATTCTCCAGAATTTTCTATTCCTTCTAAACATATTTATTTTAAAAACCTAGGAAGTCAAAATTACATTTCCAAATTTAACTTATTTGCTGCTAAAACACTGTAAAAATATTAATAATCAGTGACTGAAAAACTGAAGTGAGCATTCTTCCTAGTTTTGTCTTGAAAAGTACTCTGCATTTTTTTAAATTTGCAGCTTCTAAGACTTTTTCATTTGCAGCTTCTAGACTATCCATTTTTAAAGCACTTATTGTTACAAATCAGTACAATGTTAAAACAGTAAATACAATGATAATCATAAATAGCATGATGTGATTTTCAGTAGATTTTTCTTTTTAGTATTTTTTTGAATGCAAGGTTTTCCTTTAGATTTTCCCAGTTAGACAAATTAAAGGTAAATAATGCCGCGAGGTACTCTATGGATTGTGACTGAATTTCTAACACTAAGCAATGCTACTATTCATGATAAAATACTTATTTGCTTTCAGAGGACCTTGGATTATGTTAACTATTTTAGTAACTTCTTTTAAAGAACTTGCTGAAGAAGACAGTGTGAAGGAATCTCTCCTGAATGTAACGTTTCTGTTTTTCGCTTTTGCATTCCTCTAGATACTTCCTGTATGCACAATCTATCTTTGGGAAACTCAGAGTAAAGCCTGGGATATGTCATCAGTAGGGGAAAAAATGAACAGAATAGCATTTGTCAAATATCTGTGGTGATTACATTATCATATGTTTCTTATAGGATGTTCTGCTAAGGAAGGCTCATTCATAAGGCCTCTTCCTTCTCTCCCATCCCTCCATTCTCAGTCCATCAGAAAAAATATTCTAGCTTCTGTTGATCCACATAATGCTTAATGTCCTTTTAATGCACAGCACAGAGCTGGCACCCTCAGGTTGTGAAAATTATGTTCTGGTATGTGATGTGGGGAAGGGAACAAGTGAAAGATACTGCCTGGATTTGGCAAGGATGTCAGGAAAGGGAATGGGAGTTGGAAAAGCTGTTAGGAAACATAGATTGGTAAGAGTGTCAAACAAAGACTGAATGCGCAGGACTCAAGGGGCAAACTGAAAGTTTTGTGGAGAATATATGAGGTGACCGGCTGTGTTTGAAAGCATCCCTATCAACCATTTCAAGTCTGTTCTTCTCTTATTTCAGTTTCTCGTTTACTCATCATTTGTTACTCTGGTGGTTTGCCTCTCCAGTGACTTTTTTTTCCCGTTAAATGACATTCCAAGGCTTAAGTCAACCAGGTGCCCAGGTGCTTCCTCTCTCCTACCTTTGAATAACATCCCCTGAAAGCCAGGGAGCAGATAGGATACCTCATCATTTTCCCTTAGTCCAGGTTAGTGTTTTCTTTTGCATTCAGTCTTGTGGCATCCATCCATGCTTGGGGAGGCTAACACTGTCTGACTGTTTTCTCTAACTGCTGGTGCAGCTTTCAGAGCCTGGGACTCTGTAAGCTGTTTTTATGGTGTTCAGTTTATTTCCTTTACCCCTGACTTTCAGAAAACCTTCCATTTTTCTTCTACCGCATACCTCTCCCTGATGACTCCTCTGGCTATATATGGGATCTAATCTCCCTCTGTAATTTCCTGCTCCCTCTCACCCCCTAGTCTCAACTTGACAACAGCACTACTTCCCCCTGCCCCTCACTGGGTAATATTTACTATGACTTAAGTGCCGTCTCCTATTTTCCCACCTGACTTGGCATCCTATTCAGATTCCATAAATAAGCATGATTATGAAACATCTTGGACGGGTACTCCGTTGGCACAGGTGTTCAAACATTCTGTTCTTTCATGGTAATGTATCAGCTGTTTAGATCTCACAGAATGGAATAGGGGGTCCAAGCCATCCATATGCTTCTACTTTCTTTGTTTTGGTCTGTAGGCAATGATTTTCAGATTGCAAACCCTCTGAGATGCATACTCGGGGAAACTTTGTTTCAAAGGTCAGCCCTTGTTATTTGTGGCCATCAAGGGGTAGAAGATGCATAATAGCAAAAGTAACCACAAAAATAGCTCTTAAAAATGTCTAGAACAATTGAGTGGAATTTTTACTTCTATGTTACCAAAAATAAATAAATAAATAATCTTTAGAAGCACCTTAAACAACAGTGGGCATCACAGGAAAGATTTGAAGTTATAATACGATCTTTTGTGAATTATTTCAGTCCAAACCACAAACCTCCTTAAGAGCAGAGAACAATCAAAAACTTTTATCAGGAAACAGAGGGAAAAATAGGTGAAAATCCAAGTCTTCTTATTTCAGATTGGTATAACTTAGTTTTGGTTGGAGACAGGCTCAGCTGTTAATCATTTCCTTGGCTTCAGTTAATTCAGTTGTCTTATAGTTGTGGAGCACAGCGGTTTAAATCTGTGTTCAACCTAGGCCAGCCTCACATCTCCAACAGAGGCTCATATCAAACACTAGAGGAATGCTTAAGAAGTGAGGGGACAGTTAGCAAACTAAAGACACTTGCCTTGGTTACATTAATATAAGCTTTTTTCCTCTTCTCTGCATGATGGATGACATGTCAGCTAGGATGTTAGGATGTGTTGGCTCATATGCCCTCACTGTGTCTATATTTTTTTATCTATTCCTACTTCTTCAGAAGTCATTGAGAACTTTAAAAAAATGGCAATTTACTTATGCTGTCTACACTGTGCATTATTTTACAGGGTCTCAGGCAAGGCTCAAAGACAAGCTGCTGAAACTATTAACTGATTATTTCACTTTCTTCACTCTTAGAAGTGTTCCATAGTGGGATTGAATGAT
Source organism: Crypturellus undulatus (assembly GCA_013389825.1). NCBI lineage: Eukaryota > Metazoa > Chordata > Aves > Tinamiformes > Tinamidae > Crypturellus > Crypturellus undulatus. The sequence continues at coordinate 930,575 of VWPW01025445.1, read as the reverse complement.
CAGCTTTTATTTTTTCCCATAATGGTCAAACAGTCCAATTTTTGGTCCCCAAGGCTACTTCTAAAGTGTCTCAGAAAGGTAGACAATACTCTTGGGGAGCTTGAAGAGGGGAAAGAGTCTGCTTAAGTTGGTTTGCAAATGCTGCTTTCAAAAGTTGGTTCGTTAAGATAATCTCAGTCAGAGAGAGAGGGGAATTTCTGGCATGAAGGTTTGCTCTGTGCATTATTTTGTGTGATCCAAAGGCTTAAGATCAGGGCCCTCCTTGTTTCTCGCAGGTCATCTATACTGTGGTTGAGCACTATGGGATGAGTAGTCTCTTTGCTGCCCTTCTGATCAATAGGGACAGGTCTGGGCTGCTTTTTTAGGCTTTCAAGGACTTGGGCATGACACAAGGAGATTCTGTATTTATCCTCTCATCAGAAATACAGTTTCTGGACTTTTTATATATTCATCAGAAAGAGCAATTGGGGAAGGAAGAATAGCTTTAGATGTCTGCTGGGGGAACTGGGGGAATATCTTTGTTGGGGGAATACCTTTGTTGCACTATTAGGAGGTAACAGGATGAAGGCTTCGTGCTTCTCAAGAGAGGGAATCATTAAATTGGAAAAAAAATCTAGGCTAACAGCACCATGAAAATAGAGCACTCTTTGAAAGACAGAATTGTTTCTTGGATGAAATGAAACTGCAGGCTTTAGGCACAATATGTGAAAATATTTTTTATTCTAGTATTGAGTTGAATCTGGTTGCAGTACTATTTATTTATAGTGAGGCAACAGGCCTGAAGAATTTCTCTCTTTAAGATTCAGCTCCAAGAATCTTGTGATATTATCAAAATATTCTAGATTAGGATGTTCTGGAGCCTGAGATTCCTTTTTACGTGACTTTATATTTTGCCTGGCAGAATGGCTCTGGGAAGTGATCCTAATTTAAGTGGTTAGAGAGGTATCCTGGAAAGAAAACTATGATAGATATCAATAATCCCATGGGTAGTTTCAAAGAACAAGGCTGTAAAACTAGTCCTCTTACTTCCCCTTATGTGTACCGCATGTGATATTCTGACTGCCAAAAGTTGAATGACATAGAAGGTAGAGCTAGTGCAGACTTTTGACAGTTTTGAAATGGTTTATATAGTGATAAAAAGTAAAAAAAAAAAAACCCTTGTAACTTCAGTGATATCTTTTTCAGCATTTTTACTTATATTGAACTGCCATATAGAATGAACCTGAAAACAGTTATTGAGGATAGTGGGAAGGCAACTGGTATCCCTACAAGATTACAAAACCATGCTGTTTGTTACTCATTTATGATTTGCATGAATAGCCTTGTTAGGCAAATGATCCAAAACTGTTTGAAGTCGTTTTAATCACACTCAATTTATGTGTGAGTAATGAATTCATATAACTAATCCAAAGGTTTTGTAGAATGCATCAAAGCTAGAGAAATATGCAACAAAATTGCTTCTTATTTTGTTTCTCTGAGGGGAGAATAATATCTAGAGCAGGATTAGTTTAAGATCTAAGCATCTACGAATTAGGATGCTGCATGTGTGCTGGGTATCTAAGATCCCATTGCAATCAGCAGGGACATAGGCATTCAGATCATCTTCAGATGATCACTGAACAGCCAATATCTTTTGTGATATCTAAGATAACTGAGAAATCTGATCGAAGATAACACGTGAGTATAGAAGACCTATGCTCTTCTGAAATTCCTGGAAACCAAATGAGGTAGTTTAGAGAGTCTCAAGAATTAGGTGACTGCATATGGAGGCATTAGATGTCTACATCTGGAAAGGATAATTAAGCCAATTATTCAATATAGCTTAAGGAATACCCCGAGTGATTCATCTCTCCCTAATAGACCCTCAGATGATCAGATGAAAAGCTGTAAATCAGTGTTAATAATAATTATAGTCTTTACTTTATTGCAAGACCAAAGTTACCTAGATGGACTCTGTTTAGAGTTCCTTACTGCTCAGTGAGTTTATTCAGCTACTTACAATCTAGGAGTAAATCCCATGCAGTGCAGTGCAGTTTAATGATTTCCTTTAAAATAGAGTCCTACCTCACAAATGCCATCATTTTAAAGGAACATAACATGCTCTTATCCTGTGTTGGACTGAGATGGAAGATATGCAGTCATCCGATAAGCTCTTTAAAAGCTGTTTTTAAAAACATTGGAAAACAGTCAGAGCCCTTCCCCTGGGATGTTAGGGGTTTAAAGACACCTAGGGTCTAAAACAAGAAACGAAGAGAATGTATTGGAACTTCTGTGTCCTCATCCCTAACACCCATTCCAGCCCTGGAGGAACCATTGCTAAATTCTTTTTATTGCTCAAGCAATAAAAAGGCAAGCTGCTAGCAAAAATAAACAAAAATCAAAACAACCCACACCCCAAACTTTCTACTGCATTCTCTTGTTCTGTGTAAAAGATGGAACATTAGTTCACAACCTTGAATATCTGTCACCACATCATCTGTCTTGCTTGAGTATCAAGACACAGTTATTGGGTAATAAATGCCCTATAACTGAAGGAGAGGGAATACCCTATGTACCAAACTGTCATAGAATTTTCTGCTTCATAAAACAATTTATTATACTAAGTTACTCTATATAGTTTTCATGAGAGATTATTTATTTAACCTCTGCCTCATGACATATTTGTCAACTCAATTACATGTTCCATGAATTTTGTTTTAGCCAAAGAACATTAAAAGAGGTATAAATCAAAATTTTATTTTCCCCTTTTTTCTAATACTTAATTAGCTGTTTTCTTTTTTCACCTTTCAGCCAGGTTTCTTTATTTGGATCTCACACATAGTTTAACTGATGAAGAAGGCTGGCTCCAAATCCATTTCACAGTTCTTCTGGGGCATGCCAAGCCTAGTTATTTAAACCTTTTTTTTTTCTTTTCTGCTGGATAAGCAAAGCAAGGTTAATTTTTTAGCTGTCCTTTGCTTGAATGTGATACAAACTTTTCAGTGCCACCCAATCAAATACACGAACATTAGGCCAGCAGCAGCAACAGAATGACATTTCCACACTTTCATCAGCGAAAAAAAATAAAGCAGCCCACCAAGACTTTGGGGAGAAGTCAGATCAACTCTAACACTGTAATTGTGATAGGCTGAGGTTCAAACTTGAGTGAAACACTTCAAACCTATAGTAAAGCTAAAGCAGTGACTTTATGCAAAATATGGCAAAATCATAGAGTTTGTTACCACATATATTAATTTCATAAACATTTCAATGACTTTAGAAAGGAACTAATAGCAGTGGCTACATTCCAGCTGAAGAAAAATTGAATCTGAGGTTTTGACTGACCTCTTTATGCGAGTTTTGCAAGAGTATGGGTGCTCTATATATATTGTACTAATTCTGTTACACCATTAAATTAGATACTGTACCTCCCATGAGCAAACTCAACCCGTCCCTCTGACCGTTCCAACCTACAATTACTCTTCAGGTACAAACCCCAATCCAGAATGGTGAAGCTCTCTCTGGCAAAGCCATTTTTGGATTAGATTCTCAAAGAGTTTCAGGTAGGAAAAGGCAGTTTTATAGTTTTTTGTTGCCTGTTATGCTAGACCACTCTGTTTTTTCTGATTGTGAGTTGGATATGGCCCTTGGATATGGGTCATAATGATTTTGATGAAGAGAAGGGGCCTGAACATTAAGCAGTGCTGCGCTTAATGAGACCATTTCTACGTTGCCATGATAACTGCTTACAAGCTGTTTTGAGGTTTTCTCCCAAATGGAAGTACCTGAAAACATTTTATTTTTAATAAAAATCTACTGCCGATCTATACGGATGGGTCTGTCACAATTAGATAAATCTCAGGTACACATTTTTGGCTGCTGAGACAGGTTTATAACAGTTTGCAGAACAATTTCCATTTTGTCATGCAATCTGCCTGTGACAGTGACTGTTAGTGCACAGGGAAACTGCCGGGGAAAGTGAACTTTCTCTTTTACCCCGTTCCAGCATTCTGCTATCATCAGTTTTGTGGTGTCCTGAAAGAGTTTGCCTTTGGCCCTTATAATAGTTCTCTCTGAACTCCCATGAATTTGCCTATCATCTCCCTTGTCAGCTAACCTGCGCTTTTAGCCTCCAAAATTTTCTGTGGTGCAATTTCATTCTCTGGAAAAAACAATAAAAGTGTTTGTAAAACTTTCTATGTGATATTTTCATGGCGTGCTCCTTTTTGCCTGTTTTGTGAGTGCAAAAATTTTCTCTTCACTTCTCTACAGCATTTTGATTATTAGCCCTCATTCTCCCCTCCCTGCCTTAGGCACCCTCTTTGGAATCTGAAAAAGATGTAGTGTTCTTAACTCAAAATGTATCAGCAAGGAGAAAAGATAGGAATAATACGAGAAGTCTCAATACCATTCCTGTGGTCATTCATGTTTCTCAAGGTAGCTTTGGAGTAAACCCAGGTACCTTACCCTCTGCAATGACAAGGTGAAAATTTTGATGCTGACTCCCATTCACAGACAAGGCTCTGTGGTTTGTATTAAAGATATTTTAAACCTTAGATAGCTGAATGTGTATTTTGAGTCTTGATTGGAATTGATGTAAATCTGTAAAGATATAGTTATCTGGGCTATTAATACAATCACCTTATATTTTATTTCATGGCCACTGTCACTTAAGACCACAATACTCTGAGAGGAGCAACTGCATGTGAATATTTTGGACTAGTTGACCAGTAAAGAAACTCTTAGATAACACCTTTAAAATAAGGCTATTTTGTTTATTATGCTACTTTTCTCTACTTTCAATATTCCAATACACCAAGTAGTATTGCAATCTCTATCACTGAAAGACAGAAAAAGAAAAATATATTGGTGCAATAACACTCATGATTGTGATCATTTCTCTTAATTAAGATTTTGAAAACTTTATGGCACACAAATTCAATTAAAAGAATTCCAAGTCCAGAGGACATGCTCAATTAGGTAAATGAAATGGTAGTGGAAAGGTAGACCAAATGACCTTACAGAGGGGCTGCAAAAGGAATCACAGTCTAGTGCTTTCTGTGCATGCATATTTATGAATCTCAGAAAAAATACACTCAACTGAAACAACCAAATATGTTCATTCCAGTGGTGGAATACATCTCATCTACCAAAGATGGCATCGTTCCAAGGCTACTCACTGACCAACTATTTTTACCTCAAAAATACCACACATGTTTCATAGCAAATCGATTTCTGCACTCAGGCAAGGCCAAGATAACTGTGAATATCTCACTTCTAGGATAATTCTGGTGTTGCAGGATTGCTATTATCATTGCACGGAATTCCAAGGGAAACTGATGATACTAATGCAGAACATAGCAGTAAGGCGTGCAAATGACATCTTATCATGTGGCCTCAATTCTCTCCCGATTTAATTCAGGCTTGTGAGGCTCTTCTGGCAAATGCAGACACCACAGAGAAATTTATAATGATGATGATCAGCTGAAAGTAACCAACATGTCATGCAAGAGAGCTAAAATATGTTATTTTTAGTCTGTGTGTATGATAAGAAAGATACAGGTTGTTCTTCTTACTGTAAAGTGTGCTTATGCATACCTGAGAAGTAACTAGGATTCCAATGCATGATGAAATATGAAATAAAGGTGGATCAAATGCCCGGTGAAGACATGGTAATTGTGCATACCAGTATACGAATTTGTCAAGTGCATGAAATTTGCCAATGCATGATGATTCATAACTTTCAAAGCAGTATGTAAAACACAGAGACTGCTCCTAAAGGATGATTATAAATATGAAGCTGCCTGCTACTGAAGAACTCTGCAGAAGGGCAGAAAGCCATCATTACGTAAAAAGGTCAAAGTTGTTTCTCAGGGAACATTAAAACATGCCCAGGAGAATCCTTTTTCTTTCCCTTTTTTTTTTTTTTCTTCCTTGAAAATAAATAGCTTAGAGAACCAAAAATAAAAGTTACTTTGTGTCGTAAGATTATTTTTTCCAACAGAAACTTTCATACAGATCCTTTTCCAGGGAGCAAGATGGGGTATTTGGGCCTTCCTAACATTTGTGAAACAGCACTGTTTTGCAGCCAGAGGTTAGGAAACTCAGACATATTATTTATTCTGTGATTGTAGCCAGTGTGAGTTTTGTTAAGAAAGCCAGCATAAGAGGCCATTAATAATCACTCACACCCTCAAAAGCATAGGGACTGACATCTGTGAGTTAAAGGGGAAGGTACTTGGTTGCGGTTGGCTTCCTTTCCAGATATTTAGAGATCACACACTTTTTAGTGCAAGCGTCATAAATCAGCTGAAAAACATATTGGCAAAACAGAGAATCCCAGATGAAATTAACACAGTCCAAGGCCCTCAGTTTGATGAGGAAGAACACACATGATTTATGGACATGCACAGCTTTAGTCACGTCACAACTAGGCTCTGTTATCCTCTCGGATGAATAGAGAGGCTGAGGAGACGTGCGGTCTGCAAAGCACACTCTGAAACTCACTAGCTTAGGATGTGCATGGGAGCTGCTCTGCAGCACAACATCCCAGACACTGTTCCCAGCTTTACTGACCTGACTCCCTGTCGGAGTGCCAAAGGACAAGATAACAAGGGTTAGACAGCCGCAATCTGGCTGGTACAAGTTACCTTGATTATCACTTTGTCCGAAAGGCAAACTTTACTGATTTTGAAACAAGAGCTGAAAGAGTTTTATGGACACTTCTGCCACATGAAAACAGCCTGTTTGGATCCTGAGCATTCCCAAGCTGTAGTTCAGTGTTCAGATAAGAAAAAATGTGCATTATACATATCTCCTCTAGCATGAGATTGTTTAGAAGGATTCATTTTTCCAATCACACTGTCACCTAGAGTCAGGAGTCCCTCTGGGGTTACATTGTTCAATCCATTGTTTCTGTTGAGATTTTATTGGCTTTAATCAGAGTTCCATGATTATAACTAACAAGATAATTAGGTTCCTAAGTACACAAGCCTTAAAAGACAAAAACAGTAACCAGGTGGGATTCATCTGAGCTAATCTCTGCTGTAAGGCATCTACTCTCAGCCCTGGCTATTATTTCTCTGTAGTCAGTGGAAACAAAAGCCCTTCTGAAAAGAAAGTTAACTCTTAATAACTTGTTTTAGGATAGGGTGAGTCCTCCTGTGGGGATGTCTCTGTCTGTACACTGACTGTAAAGAAAATGCGGATGACTAGATTTGACAAAATGCCTATGTTTTACAGAACTAAAAAACACCATCTATCTTCACTCATGCAGAAGAACGTTTCTGAATATTTCCCATGATTTTCTGTGTGTTACTGACACAGTGCTGTAACCAAAGCCAGAAAAGCAAACAGACAAGCCTGAGAATTTTAGACGCTTAGTTACATTTAAGTGAAATAATAGACAAGACTGCAGTAATACTTGTTGTTACTTGTCTACTCACTTAAAGCTTACCTATTTACTGCCATGAAAAATACCATACCAAAATCCCAAGGTATGCTACAGTGTTTTCTGGCAGAATTCATGGGAATTTTGTTAAACTGTGAATTCTAGTGGTATAGTAGGTACAGACCAGCAAATACTGTGTCACTAGAAATGGAATGGAAAAATACTCTATGGGCTATAGTGTCTATATGCAGACTCTAAAGAAACAGATGCAGCAAGAGCCTCTGTTGCTAAATGAGACACATTTGGAGTGCTCTGACTTTTGCTTCTGCAGGAGTGTCCTTGGATTTCTATCCAATTAATGCATTGTTCAAAAGAATGATTATGGTTTACTTCTACGCTGGTAAGTTCTCTTGAAATTAGATATTTTTACTGTTAGTGCTAATACTCTTTTTCACAGGAATTTCGCACTGGTTCATAAGGAACCAGTGTGGCCTAAAACAGAGGCAATGATTGATTTCAAGAATATCTAGAAAGGAGTAGTAATGAACTGTGAGTAGTTTAAATTTCGCTATAAAGGCGCTTTACGCCCAGTACCATTGTAAGTAGATTTTATGAGACGTATTATCGGTACTTATTACAGGTAGGGAAATCACTAAGGAGAAGGTGGCATGCCCTCACACCAACAAAATTAGATACCTTAACTTCTGTTACAGGCAGTGGAGACTGAAGGAGATTTCAAATACCAAGGAAAAAAAACTACCTCATTAGTTTAATGTTAGAGAGAATTTAAATTAGACAATCTAAATACATGCTTATTTGTAAGAATATATAGTCAAAGTTGCACAGAATATATATAGCAGGGCAGGAAATTAATTTGAATTCCACTTAGTATCTTAACCAGACTCCTTTTTCCTCATTTAAAAATATGTTAATGACATTACTTCAATATTAATAATTTAAGGCTCTATCAGGAAGTCAGTCTTGTCTATTAAATAGGCAAGTTGAACCTCAGTCTTACCTTTAGACTAAAACCACAGTGGTTCTAAACTTAAAGAGTCTGTCAGGAGCCAACAAACTCTCTTAAAATTCTTTAAAATTATCCAGGGGGAAATGGAAGTCAAACAGTATTATTTGACTTCCATTTTATCTTGTGTGTGATGATCAAAGTTTAGTTTTTCTCAGGCTTAATATACATTTTCTCACCCTGAAATATAAAGAAATGATTAAGTGTGTTACATAGCAAAACTCAGTACTGGTTCAGATTTATTTTTCCATTTCTGAATTTCTAAAAGTCCTAGTGATCCACTTGATCTTTTTTTTTTCTATGGAGGAGATCCTTCTTGGAAGGATCTTGAAAGAATCAAGTGGTTCAGACTCTTACGGCGTCTTATGTCGATACAGTATAAAGGCTACACTTACCGTCTTCTACCTCAGGGGTGGTGACTGCTGTCTGTCCTAAGGGAGTCTTCAGATGTATGCAAATGTTAATTCTCCCCCCAAAACCCACTTAATATTGGTTACATTTTTATGCAAAAATAATTGCAATGAGCAACAGGAAAGCTTATGCTTTTTATGAAGGTGTTTCTCCAGAATTATCAGAGAAAGCCGGTGAATAAAGAAGGAGAAATGATTGATTCCAATAAAATAGAAAATACTTTTTACCTGAAAAATGTATGTCCAACTGAAAAACAAAACATCACAACTACTTTGAAGATTAAAGAGTTTCAAACTGTTACTGACTAGCTGTGACATTTGGATCAAAAACTCAGTGGATGTTCCAAATAACCCATAATTCAGAAGTGGTTAACTCTTTTTTATTATTTTTTCTTCTTAGAACATTAAAATAAAAATAAACAGATTCATTAATTAAAATTAATGAAAATCTTGTGAAAATATGATGGTAAAGAAAAGGAAATACTTTAGGAGCATTAACATACATAGAACAGTGGGAAAAGCAGGATAACAGGAGAAAAATCCTGTCAGAGTGACCTACAGGAATGTGTGGAAGTGGAAAAACCCCATTGCTCATATCATTTAAACCCAGTTTGGACAAGGCACTAGAAACTGTATTGTCGGGAACAGTTTTATATTAGATTGAAAACTGATTAGAGGACTTGATAGGTCTTTTTTGTATCTGATTTCTATTAGTCTAGGATTCCCAGCAATTCTATGCTTCCAAAACCTCTTCAGTTTTTGGATTTCTTTCCTCCATTCTGGCTAATAGTAGAACTTTTACCAGTGGACATTAGCACAACTTTAGTTTTTCTTAAGAAAATAATAAATTGGCAGATGATTAAAGGTTTCCACTTAGCATTCATCTTTAAAACAATAAAGTAAAAATGTCTGCAAGTGTAGCTGGGGTGTTATTGAAACTTTCACCTGAGTTAATGCTTCTTGAGTTTAACAAAAATCCTCCTACTCGGCAAAGTAAGGAAACTAAAGATGTCAGAAGTCTAAGATGAATGAAATAGCCTTTTCTTCCTAAAATATCTTTTGGGTGTAAATAGGTCCTGATCAAAGTTTATTGCTACATAATGACTTCTTGGCTTATGTTAATTGCTTTTTATAGATGACCTTCACTTCACTGCCACTCACCTTGGCAGTGTTTCCATCTGTACTTTGTCCAACTCTTCTTGTTCATGAATTGCTGTGGTTGCCCACTCAAAAAGTAGCCCAGTGAACATGGTTATGCCTGAGCTCATTTTTTTGGTCTCTACCACTCTTATTATTTACCATTATAGTTTATGAAATGTACAGGGCCCAGGTTCATCCTTGTAACTTCAGATTCTCAGCTGAGTATAGAGATTGAATTAAGCCATCTTAATGGACGTTATGGACATGCTGGCAGACTTCAAGCTGCAAATGCTTGAGGCTGGGAGAGAACATGAAAGAAATTATTACTGTATGCCAACCAGCTCTATTCTTATAGCCTTTCCTAGAGAACTGCTCTTGATCACTGGTGCAGATAAAATTTTGGTCTCACTAATAAGATTTTTTACTGTTTTATGTGATCTATGGAGAGAGTGTACTTGCAGAAGCCCAAGTTCTCTAGTTTAAGTTCTGTCAGGAAAACTCTTTCCCAAGTATTAAAATCTCAAAAATGTGTTGACTAAATTTGGTAATTCAGTCAGTGAACATCAAGTGTTTGAATGGGTTCTTATTTTATTGAAACAAATTCTTGCCATCCTACCACAACTGTACAAATAAAACAGCAGCTGCATCTATAAACAATACAGATATACTATTGGAAACCACTTTTGTGGAATTGGGAATGTCTTCTGGTAATTTATATTTAGTTTTAATCCTAGAACTATTCAGGTTGCAAGGGACTTTGGATAGTCTCTAGTTGAACCTCCTACTCACTGCAAGGTCGGCTATGGACTTAGACCAGGTCGTTCAGGACTTTCTCTTCTTGGAGACTGGAGACTGCGCAACCTTTGTGGGCACCCATTTCCAAAGCTTGGTTATCCCTATGTTGATAACAAAAAATAAGAAGTACGTTTGGGCACAGTTAACTTGCATATCTCCAAGGTGGATCCCCCTATTTTACCATCTCTGTCTCTCTGTCAGCTTTCATGATTGATGAAGCAACTCCATCTATGCTTAAATGTTTTCTAAGTTGCTGACGCCAGCATCTTTTTAGCTTTCCATTGTGGAAAATGACTATAAACACAAAATGTGTCTTGCAAAACGTGAAACTGGGTGGATCATCCAAGGGCAGTCTAAATCAGTCATTAACATTCTTTCTGCAATGGTGGTTGAGAAATAACTATTTTCAGGGTGGCATCTAATCTAATTCACCTTGGTTGTTTCTAATAAAAGACAAAAAAGGGAAAGAAAAATCCCTTGTATCAAGCATAAGGATTAGCCCACGTACTGAATTATTAGAAATTTCTAGAAAGATTTGCACAGTCCATAAAGGATGGGATAAATCAACTTTTTGAAGACAGTCAAGACTCTTTGTTACACAAGATTTCTAAATTCAGATGGCTGAAAGTAGAGATCAGTATTTTCATCCATGATATTTTAAAAGATACTGCGCTAAAAAAAGAAAGCAAAAACAAATGAGCAAAGCAACAAGAGAGGAAAATCTCTCATGCACTTCTTCATGCACTGTATTTTTATGATGTGGTGGTGCCTGAGTTAAATAGAGTCATGAAATAACAGAACAGATATAATTTGAATTTGGACTGGGAGAAGATAAGCCTGCATACATTTAAATTCTTATTAAAACTCAGAATCTTAATGATTCTTAATTCTTAATGATGAGTCATTCTTAAGGATGAGTCAAAATGAGTTTTCTTAAAATTCATTTTGGTATGGAAAGCCTCTTCTGTAAGATATAAATTGAGTACTCATGAATGTATTAGTAAAGACTAATAAATAAAATAAAATGAGGATTGAACTTGAAGATGAAGAGTCGCATAAGATATGGATACATTTACACTGGAGAAATGGAAAGAAGCAACATTATGACAATTTTGTCCAAAAAGGCAATTTTCATTTAAAATCATATAGGGAAACAGGAGAAAATGAAAGGTATTTAAAGTCCTTTTCATTGTATATCAGTCAAACCAAATGAACAAGACATGCTGGGGGAGAATATTGCTGAAATACCATTTTTACAGTATTTTACACCTCCAGTTTAATTTACCAAGCAACCTCGAGCCAGCAGAAAAATCTGCAGGGTTCAATAGTCCTCAAAAATACCTTGCTTCCTAATTGTGGTCTAGTTGTTGGATATTAAACCATCATATAAACCATTCAACTACAGGAAAATAGGAGTAAACTCTAGCTGTAGGAAAGTATTTTTTTCTTCTCTCCCCAAACCACCTGCTACAGGGTTTTAGAAACCAAAGTAGAATTTGGAGATGGATTAATGTTCTGTTCTTCACAGTTCTTTGCATATAATCCTGTCAAAGTAACCTGTATGCTGTAATGAGGGCAGAACCTTTGTGATTCAGTAATTCTATAACACTTACCTGTGTCAGGTTTTAAAAGCAAGAAATGGATGTTAAGGTAACCATAGTTTGTGCATTATAGAAGCACAAGAGGATAGCCAGGCATGAACTACTGACTTCTTCAGCAGGACAGTGATTTGTGCATTGGTCACAAAGGACATCTGAGAGAAGATAATTGTTATGCTGCTGTCAAGTGCCCTACTAACAGCTTGGGAGCATGCAGAAATGAATAAAAGTCATGCTGTAAAAAGTGGAGTAATGATTCTAGATTTATGACTCTGTCACCCCTCAGTGCCCCTCTACATTTTGCATTCCTCATTTGCTTGCAGGGTTAGATGCAGTATAAATAAGTAGGTAAAATGCTTCCCATTTAAATCTGGCAATTGGTAAATAGTTATTAGATAGGGGAAAAGCCTGAAATACTCATGAATATAATGAAGCTGACCAGGAGGAACAAAGGGATGTGTGACCCCATAAAAGGGAAGTTGTATCACAACATCTTATCTATTTCCTCTTCCAGGATCAAGGACACCACCACCAATGAATAACATGAACTTCAGGGAAAAAAAAAAAAAAAAAAAAAAGTGTGGGCATTGTTGAACTAACAAAGCAAAGAGTGGTAGCATCTATTTTCTGGCCCTAATGCCAACTGCACTGGCCTGTCTGCTTCTACACTTGTAAACTGTGCTGCCCTACAAAACTGCCTACTTCCAGCTACTTACTGCCTTTGTTCTAACTCTTATGTCATGCCCAGAAATCGTCTGGGAGAGCATTACTTGACCCTGAATGTGCAAGGGACCATTCAAGCATTTCAACTGGACTAAGCTTCCTTGTCTTTAGTAATGAAGATATACTTATGAGTGCAAACCTGGGCTGTGCTGAAAAACAGTTCTGCAGTAGCTGTACCAGGTCCATCTCATTCCTGCAGTCACTGCTCCTCATCCTGAGTAGGCACGCTGCAAGGAGAGGAGCATAGTTTGTTGCTTTGCTCCCTGGCCTTTGACTTGGTTTCCATGCAAGCTGAATGCGATCCTCTCACCTAGGCATCTGTGTGTAGACGTTTGAATCTGACACCATTTACATTTTGCTAGGGAGTCATTTGTCTTGCTCCAGCCTCTTTAAGAAACCTATGTTAGGATAAGATCAGTCACATCACACCAAAGAAGCACCTTTTTTTCTCCAAAGGGATTCTCCAGTGCTGAAGGCAGATGCAGAGGTCTGTATTTTAAACACATCTGTTTGGGCAGATCATGTTGCCCTTTTCTGCTTTGTTAATTTTCACTCTTTTACACCAGTAATTCCTGAACTTTGTTGCTGTAACGGAGAGAACACACAAGATTTCAGTGTTTAAAAAATGCTGAGAGAGAGCTAACAGCTAAGAAGCTGTGTTTATCCACCCAGCCTTGTCAGAGATGTCTGTTCGTGTTAGACTTGCAGCACTGCCAATGAGAACTATAACTTCACAGGAGAATATATATGTTGTCAGCCCTTTTACCTTGGTTCATCAAAACTTTATCTATAACTCTGCTACATAGATTTGGAAGTAGAAAAACAAACATCTACATCTGCTCTGTGTTATTTATGATGATTTCTCCAATTAGGTCCAATTAACTTGCTGTCAATGATTAAATGTAATGGGTAATAATAACTTGACTTCATCATTACCACCAGTATTATTAGCTCATTGATTGCAATAATTTCAAAAATTACCCATCAGAATAAAATATGTTTAGCACCTGGTTTGTCTGTTTAGGAACATCTGCTATAAATGTGTGATATATGTGGACTTTAATGTCTCTTGATGTGAAAGGGAAGCATATAATCCTTACTTTGAGAGTTTGTGCTGGCACAAATTTATCGTTAGACAATGCAAGGATCAAATAAAATCTGGTCTAAAATTTACTGCTAGACTCGCAGAACTGTCAAAACAGGAATGGACCTATCATATATTTACCAGTCTAAATTTTCATGTGCAGTAAGCAAAGAGTTTTGTTCAGATGATCTTAATTTATGTCCCTGTGTCCTACTATAACTTGTGCTCATCGATGAATTAAGAGTAGGTGCATACATTCCTGGACAACCAGCCTTTCTTTAGCAGTCTGCTTGATAAGGATAACTGTTTCTCTCCAAATTCCCTAGATTAGTTCACTTGCTTGGGATCTTCATGGGATCCTTACAACAGTGGGCTGCAGCTTGAGTTTTAAAATTCTGTCGTATCTCCCTAATCATGGGATGCAGAAAATGGAAGTGTAATCTTAATTGCCATTCCTGTCTTCCAAAGACAGTGGTTTTCTCTCACCATGTTGCTGCTTGCGTCCCTGGTTCCCCTTTTTCTCCATGTTGACCTGCACTTGCCATCTCCTAAGTCTGCCATGTGTTTTAGGTCAAGTGTTGCCTTACTGTCATGCTGTTCTGGTTTCCCTGTAACCATATGGAAATGCCATGGAATAAGTGCTGTCTGGAACCGCTCACGACAGACTCTCTTCAGACAGTTAATGATTCCCCAACCTTTAAGCATGCCAGTTAGTTCCCCTTCCTGCAAGCAATCTTTTTTTTTTCTTGAACATCATGAATTAAAGACCTAATTCTCCTCTGTTTTGCATCTCTCAGTGGGGCAGAGTAGGATGTTTACAAGAGCAAACTTTGGCCTTATTTATAATTTTAATGCTCTTAATACGTTCTCAAGAAATGTTCAGAACCAATATTTTACAAACACCCAAGCACCTAAAAAACAAATCTCAGTTCACGATTCCTGAAAACTGAAAAATTTGGAGAAAAACTAGTAAAATGTCTGACTGTTATTTATACACTTAATGTCTGCTTAGTGACTTGCTAGATCTGAGAAACTTTAATTCTGATGGTATATTTCTTTGATTACAGGGGATTGAGCCATGCTTTTTTAAACCTAACCCAGTCTTGGAAAAACAAGCAAGTCTTTGGCCCTTTTCTAACATTTCATTGCCCATTTTCCCCAATTTTGACATCTGGAATGTAAAATAAGTTTTTTTTTTCTTAAAAAATTGTGTTTTATCAAATTTTCATTATTTGGCTATTTAACAAAATGCAGATTGGTAAGGTAATGCTTATTTGCTGTGATTATTTCATTGGATATTTGGCAGAAAGTCTTCGGGAAATTTAGCAGTCTGGCTTTTAAATCTCTGATCTTTTTCCATTGGTTATTTTTAAGAAATATTGAATGACCAGAAGCTGAACAGCTTCCTGCATATTATCTGACATCTTGCTTTAATGCAGAAATGTAAAACTTTCCCAGCCCAAATCCTGATTAGTCTCTATTTCCAAAGCACTGCATTGTGGAGAGGATACTCGGCCTGATCTATCAGGTAGGCAGGGAAATCAATTCATTGGACTCCCAAAGCTTCCCCGCTCAGCAGTCATTTCTTTGCAGAATATTGCCTGGCTAGTCATGAACTTTAAATATTGGGTCAGATTTTCACATAGGACTTTGTTTATTTACAAGAGGTGAGGAAGAATCCTTATATATATTTTACACCTGCAGAAAACATTGATAGATTCGGTCTGCTGCCATGCCATCTCCCCTTTTAAAGGAAACCAACTTTCTAAAAGTAGTTTGTCTTGAAAATCAGGCTGCAGAAGGAGGGAAGAGGGTTATCCCACAGAGCTGCTCTTCATTCTCATCCTCCACATTCACTGTTTGCTGCTCCTGAACCAGAATTAATTCAGCTATCTCAGAGATTAAATCATACACTAAACTAGATAAATATAGTTTTCTTTTTTTTGGCGGGGGAGCAATAGAGAGGCAGTCAGAAGGACAAACTTCAACCTACAGCGCTTCAGCTCTGTGGGTATGTTTATGCATTTTTATAGATCTAGTACTTGTGTAAAACAGAAATAATTCCATTTCAGAGAGCTGATTATTCAAGTGAAAATGGAAAAGAGTGAGGATAATCAAGCTCTTTTGACTCACTGATAATCATATACTAAAAATATAAATCTTTGTTACGATTTGTGTATTTTTATTATACTATATCCAGAAGCTGACTAAAACAGTCTGCCTAAATTATTGTCTAAACTTGGGATTAAACATTCTATTGTTGGTGAAAAATGCCCTGACTGTATGTGGTGTTTTGAGGATTTGGGGGGTTGTCTGCTTGTTTCATTTTGATCAAATATTCCTCTAAAACTGTATTTGAGACAGTCACAATATTTTACTGGGATTTGCTGCTGCAATGCTGATTTAAACTCAATCAAACATGAATGAATTTCCAAGTCCTGCAGCACCACAAATCATAGTGGCACAACCTGGAGGATCTGATGATATATCACCTCATCTTTATCCCATCCTGCCCTTCAGGAGACCCAGTTCTGTCAGGGAACCCAAACTTTTGCTAAAAGGAAGAGCAAAGGACTTCAGGACTACATACTGTCTGAAGCATCACAGCAGAAATTTTACAGAAATTTTACTTTTTTTTTCATTAAAAGTTGGATTTTTAATTTTTTCTTTTCCAAGGAAATATGGAAATTGCAACCAAGTCTGATCATGCCAAAACAAATCTCTTCTCTTTAGTGAGAAAAAATACCTTGCCCTGTCTGCCTCATGTTAGCCTAAAAGCCTCTTCCTGTCTAACCCATTGTGAAGAGTATTTTCCTTAATATCTTTTCTAATAGATGTCTACATTGAAGTTTCTACACCCGAAGATGAATCCCACCAACACTGTCCTCAGGGAGTTGTATAAAATGGTCTACATCTTCGATTCATCACACCTAACTTTGGGCACTGATCTGCGGTGTTACGCACTCTAAGTAGATATGCACAGGAGAAAAAATATTTACAGATAAAATCTCTGGCTGTGCCTCTGACTTTCCTATTACTAGAGCAACTATTTTCTTTTTAGGAAAGTGTAGATGTTGTGACTATGTTTCTAATGCAGGTAGCTACCTAAGGCAAGGTGGACAGTACGGAGAGTACAAGGAGTCAAACACGTAGTGGGTTTTCTTTTGCCGAATCCTAGTTAATACATCACTATTAGAGAACAACCTTTTTTGTGATGTCAGAGGAGTAAGAGATCAAATACATCCAAGGACACATTATTATCAAAGTCTGGTCAAAAAGATTTATGATCTGACACCAATAGATTTATAGTTCCTCTGATTCATAGCAAATGAGGGCCCCTGCTGTGCCTAATATGCCACATATATATCTTTCTGTATAAGAATATTTTACACATCTATAGACCTTCACCCTTTAAGCTTTCAAAGGAATTCAAAACCTTAATACTTTAAACCTCATGAAACCTACTGGTTTTATTATCTGTTTAACAGGAGGGAAATCTGGAACACAGAGACGTTAAAATAATGTACTCATTAGCGTGGACATTGCTAACAGAGAGAGGAATAGACCCTCTATTGAAAAAAGTCTCTTGACTTTCCAGCTATCCTCAAAATTGCCCATAGACTTTAAGCTAGTGAGCCCTAATGCTCTTACATGGTAACTGGCCACCCAAAATCCCTTGCTTGATTGTTGATTATTACTTTGAAGACTTCATATTTATGAATCACTGTCCTTACTGGACTTTTTTTTTTTGTCAAAGACATTATAATTTAATTTCAAGAAAGTTTTAGATGGAGAAAATCAAAATGGTATATAATTAAGATTTAATGGCTATACTAATTTGTAATTATTCACTCAAATCAGTTAATATTTTAAAGTAAATGCAATGTATGAATAAACCCTGATTTATTCCTAAGGATTCACTTAGCACTTGGACGCTCATTTTAATAACTTTACTTTGATAATAGAGGACCTCACAAGAGAGGACCTCAAAGTGACAGCTCTTATTCTGCTTTAAATCCCTTTCTACATCAAAAAGTTCCCTTATTTTTTTAAGAATATAAAAGAGCCTTTCTTTCACATTCTTAAACTCCATTTCATTCTATCATTCTTTTTGGCCTACTGCCTCATGGCTTATTTTATACATTCAATGGAGTGTTGCTATGCATAGCCATTAAGTTCCCTTTCTCTTATCGTGGAGGTGGTGTCTTCAAGCAAACCAGTAGATCAAGTCTATTATTTATTTATTACTGGCATTTATAGTTAGTTAAACACAACTTGTTTGATTCTACTCTGCTTGCACTTAACCAAACCACTTTCCCAGGTGTTCTTCCTACTGCACAGTGTAAAGTTTCTAAGATTTCCCTTCAACAGATGTTAAACTCACTGGTCTCTAGTTTCCTGGTCTTTAATGTCTTGACCCTTTTTAAACTAATGGAGTTGTATTTGCCACTTCCTAATCCTCAGGAATCTCCTCCTCATTTTTAAGAATGTCAGTTAATTTCATGCCTTTTACTAATGCTTGTGAAATCATGTTATTTGGACCTGAGGCTTTATCTACCATAAGTGCACTCAATTTTTCTTTTTCTAATAACAAATTTTGGTTTTAACTATACACTCTTTTCTTTTTGTTTCTGGAAAATGGATCCATTGTGCGGTCAGAGAATTGTTCCACCTTCTCCTAGGGAAAAAAAAAAAGAAAAACTGTTTAACAGTTCTTTTTATTCCCATGTGGCTCAAATGGTAAGCTTTACTTGCAGACAGGAAAATGTGGCTGCAGAAAGAAAGGCCATTCCCATAGATTTTGTTATCCTCTGTGGTACGTGAGCATTTCTAGCATTGCTCTAGAAATAATGAGGCCATATCAAAAAAAAAAATTGAATCTGGTTAAAAGATGTGAGATAACCAACAGCTAAGAACTGTTGAGTACTTCACGGAATAAATGGTCTCACTACTTCTATTGGATTCCCTTTCTTTCCATCTAGTCTTAGTGATGGAACTGCTCACTCTCCATAAACCAGATCAAGTGTTCTGTGTTACTGAAACCCACATCTGTAGAAGTGTAAAGTAGTAGTATGTTTTTCTTGATAAATGAAACTATTTCTAGGCCACCCTCCCCTTCAGATAATTATAAAGAATATCTCTAAACTGAGTTTTTCATAGACCATCCAAATTGGAGTTAAAAATATATATGCTAACTGTTCCAAGCAGCATATCTTGACTTTTTTATTGAGTGTCTTGGAATATTTTTCCTCTGAGTACTTCAGGACCTCTTTCCCCAGTTGCAAGGCATTTTTGACCTTATTCCTTGAATTCTATCTCTCATAAGTTCTTCTTTTTAGAAAATCAGTAGTCATAAGAGTTAATCTGCAGAAGCGGTAGGTATCTAATAGGATATAGATCATATTGTCTTTTGACTTCAACTGCTAGAAATACCTCTAAAATCAAGCTCTAAAAAGGCAAATATTCTGTTTCAGAAGCCTCTGTTCATGCCATATTTCAGTGGAACTGCTTTGGACATCCATTACATGTTTTGGACAATAAAAAAAAATAAAATTAATTAAATTTTTCACATATGTTTGATGCTTCACAGGTTTTAAGTGGCAGAAAAATATTTTTTAAATCTAAAATAAAAGATATATTGGAATTTTCCTCATGATGTATATGTTAAAAAAGTTATAAGCTCTATAACTTCTAAGTTCTGTAAGTTCTAAAACAACAGTTTTAACCTGTAAGATATCTTCTGCATTGAAGAGGAACCTTAGAAAAAATGAAAGTGGAGCAGAAAATCCAGGGGTACATTTAATATGTGCTTTGTTTAGAATATCTGTCAAATTTCTACAATGATAAAAGATTCATCAGTATCTCCAATATGCATGTAGTACACTTCTTACGCTGAACAAATATCACAGAATCACAGAATAGTTGGAATAGATACTGGAAATCATCTGCTCCAACTCCTCACATCAAGCAGGTTCAACTAGAGCAGATTGCCCAGGTCCCGAAGATGGAGACTCCACAACGTCTTTGGACAATCTTTTCCAATATTCAACTGCCCTCACAGTGAAGAAGTGTTTTCTTGTGTTCAAGTCATATTTCAAATGCAAACTTCAGTGAGAAGGTTAAGAAAATAAAATAAAATAAAAAAAAATAAAATAAAATAAAATAAAATAAAATAAAATAAAATAAAATAAAATAAAGTAAAATAAAATAAATCAAAAAATATCAAAAATATCAAAAAAAAGGAAGAAAGGAAAGAAAG